>JAVRXN010000010.1:87551321-88073821 GCA_033556935.1 Timema podura | reverse complement strand
ACATATGGTCTTGCAGGCTATATGATTTGGCAAATGGGTACATGGTAACTTTTCCTAACCATCGCTTAGCTACACTCCCAGTGTAGATTGACTTGTGCATGTGTTTGTGTCAGTCTGAAAAGAAATTAAAGTAATTAACGTGTATAGAGAGAAAAAAATAAGTCTTTAAAATGTGTGAGTGTGTGCTATAAATAAAAACAATAATACAAGTTAGAAAGACCTGCGCTCTCCATCATGGTCTTTATTCTGCTCGTTTCTGGTTCGCAAAATTGCAGCCTTTTTAGCCCTTCTAGGTCTACAAGTAGACCGAGACTTTGCTGGTCGTTTACGTCTAATGCCACCATGTTTCTTAGTTGATGGGGCACTACTGTCTGATGGAATAAATGGGTCTACATCAATTGCCAGCATCTCTATGTCTTTCTTTATGTCTTCTACCTGGTAGAAACAAAAACAAATATAATTTTAAGAAAATATTTGGTATACATACTAGCGGTAAATATCAATTATAGGCAAGGTCTTATTTTCTGAACTTTATCAAATTTTAACAATTTGGTTCAGTTGTAATTTGGCCTTAGAGTATAAAATCGTTATTTTTCATTATCTTTAAGCGCTCAAATCAAATGACCTAAAAACAATGTCTTGCACAGTTGTCACAATAATGGGAGATAAAGAAAGTGTTGGATCAGAGCTAAATTCTCAATTTTAGATTACAAAATTTACAGGTCAATATGTTTAGGTCTTTGATCACTAATAAAATCTAACCTATCACTGTAGATATTATAAAAAAGATTATTATTTCCAGAATGTCTTAGGGCTGTATACATATAAATGAGATATAGATGTCAACCAATCTTTCATTTTCATTCAATATAAAATATATTGAAAATTAAATTCAACATCATAAGAGGACCAAATGAGGCACTCTACAAGATTGGGTCTCAAATAGGATTAAAAAGGTATGCTTGGTGAATAAAACGAAAAAAGAAATAACTCCTGCACTATAGCGTAACACATACTTAAGATAAATAAAATCCTGAGCCAGGCATATAGAGGCATAGCTGCAAAACTCCACCAAAATATGGTATACACCAAAGTTAGCCATACACCCTCATGTATACACCAAAGCTGGCCATACACTCTCAAATATGAGCTCAGTGATCCAACAAATCTGGCTCACACGAAGAAATTCCAACAAAATTCAATCATGTGTGGAGAGAGCCAATCCAAGTTTACTCTCTTGACCTGATGAAGCTGTCTGTGGCAATGAAAGATTGTCCTTAAAAATGTGTTTGTGTGTTTTAAAGTGTTTTAGTTAATTTCTGCTAATTTCTATTTCTATTCCTGTATCACTATGGTAAGTATGGTATGGCTATCCTTTCTAATTTTAACCATTTTTTTAGTTTTTTTGGTGAAATTCCCTGTTTTTCCTGGTTTTTTAGATACACAAAATATTCCCCGTTATTCCCAGATGTGCGGCAACCATGTGACTACCTTTTGCAATATTTTTCATATTTTCTTTTTGAATTTTCTTAGTTTCATTCAGTCTATTTTCACATATTTTCTAAATGTCTGGTTATTCTGTTGTTTTTTACAGTTTTGTTAAAAATTGTAGTTTACCGCCTTAACTAATTTAATGTTGTCTTTTTTGGACAGGTTGTTTGATTTTGATAGGCCTATTTTCGACTTCTTTACTCATCTCAAATTTGGACTAATTTTTTCCTAAGAAATGTTTTCATAGGTGTTGAAGAGCATCTGTCATTTAAATTATTATAAATTTTAATTACTTATAACTATTTTTGTGCTTACCATATCTTACTAGCCATTTGGGCTATCCCTGTTTAATAAGACTAATTTGGGAGGGATGGAAAAGGTCAAATTTTAAGGAAATGTACCTACATTTTCATGGAGAGTGGGAAACTGTCTAAGAAAAACTATTCTCATTACACCCGACCAAGATGTGATCCCTAATCTCCCTGTCACCGGCAGTCTAGTCTAGTCTAATGTGAGAGTGATGCCAGATATCAGATGTCAGATCATTCAACGACCGATGACGGTTTCTTCCACCTATTTACTGTATATAATATATATATATATATATATTTGATTTTATACTACCCTCGCTAGTAATTTCCAAGGTTAGTCCTGCATTTTTACCCATGTATATGTATATAAACTAAACTTATATACCTACACATTTTATCTTAAAGTATAGGTACATATGTCTAGCTCGGTGTATGGATGTTGTTGAAGAGAAGGGAGTATGTAAGGATAGGAAGTGTAGAGACAGTTAGTTATGATATATTAAGTATGGAGTTGCTGTTTTTGAGCTATATGCAGTTTCTTGCCTATCCTGCAAGGGAATGGCGTGATTATGTATATATGTATATAAATGGTTAAACTTGTTACAAAAGTTGTATATAGTAAGTACATATGTTGTTACTCCTTGTATATTTCAAGAAGGAGAACTCCTCCATTTGATAGATACCATGGCAATGCTCTAGCTCCACACATCTGAGAACACTATTTTACTTACACATTGCAAACCAAAACTGCTGACTTGTTTATTTTATTATAGAAGTTTTTGGAACTGAACTAGCAGGTGCATGGATAAGTGTGTTTGGGGCAGCCTGTGGAAGTCAACTTGTGACACAAGTCTGACTTCATAGATTAACATTTGGAATATTATTAAATACAATGAAATCTGTCTTTGTACCGTGATGACTGTACAATGTAGTGATCAATCCCCGCCAACAAACATTCCATGGAATTACCTCATTTCATCGTCACTTCTCGGCGTCCAGATCACGTCAACTTATGAAAAATCACCCGACTGAAGGAGGTGTACAAAAAAACGTTTTTAACAAAGTGTGTACAGTGTCATAATATTCCGCTAGGGTGCAGTCTCCCCAGGGTTTGGACAACGCGCAAGTGTGTGAGCTTGAGGAAGAAAATAATAAGTTCTCCTGACTGTCCTTCTGCAATGCATCTCCAGACAAACATTGCAGTGCGCATGAGTCTGTATAATATCGCTTCATGAGTGGACGTTGATGACCGCATTAAGGATTATCTCATGTATTCTCTACCCCTACCTGCTGAGAAGGACTGTTTAAAAGCCAATGATTATTATTGTGGTTTACTCTTTGATATCTTGCGCGTTGTAGGGACTTACTCGTGCTATATATATGTTAAAATTCATTTTCAGCCTGTTTATTTATTTTATATTTTTTTAATCAAAATTACATTTTTGGGTATAGCTATTTAAGATCATGCGAGGGAAGGTATTTATGTTTTGGCTCAGTTTTATTTATATTTTTTTACTAACTTTACATTTTGGTCTGATGTGTATGCTAAATTTATGTCTGGGGTCAGTGATCAGACTTCTCATCCAAGTGTATTCATCACATTTAGGTAGCTCGTGTTTGATGCATTCTTTATTTTTTCTAAAATCTATTTAATATGCCAGTATGAAGAGTAAGTTTGTATAGCATGTAACGTTATGATTAACTTAAATTAGGTATAGCTTTACTAAATAACATCGTGGACAATAATATTCTGTATAGTTGTCATGGTAGGAGTAAACTTTTATATATGCGTAACTTAAATATATGTGTCTGGTATTGCGACTAGTCCACTTTTCGGATAGTTGATGCCGCCTTTAGATGGAGTAATTGTATGTATAGTTAAGGGCAGAGTTCTATTATATTTTTTAATGATATTTTTCTAATAATTCTGTAAGAATGAGACTATATGTTGTGTATTAGCCTCGATGACCCATGTTAATTTTTTTTTTGTAATACTCAAATTTCAAAGGATACAATATTTTTATGGGGTTTATGTATATCCTCGATTATTGTAATTACACTACTAATTTACTACATTTAAAAACTTGTTGTTTGAGAATAAGAGGCTTGTATAGCCGATTGCCAATGTTCATATGTCCTTTTTTTTAAGACTTGCATATTATGATCCATTACTCTACATCTGCTTAAGATCATTTTCTTTCTCTCCGCTATGTTTACTATATTTGTTGGGAAACCAACATGGGTGGGCTATATAGTGATATTCAAATCACGAATCCCTGTAGCCTGTAATTATTTCCATTTGTTCCGCTTTTTGTATGACTATGTACACTGGTCGGTTGATTGCACCTGCTATAGATGTAGAGGCAACCAGCCGAGCTGTTGGTACACCTTAACGGTCACCTATGAATACCAAATTCTTCTTTATAATGGACAGTTTAAATTTTCCTTGCAAATAACATAGGCTCTTATGGCGAAACAATCTCCATATAATGAACTTTCTTAGTAAAGGAAACAAACACTTCTAAAGGTGCATATTTATGCATAACAACTTCTAAACATCAGATAAAAATTGAAAAAAAAAAAAAATCCCAGTCCATTTATAGTATTTGACTGTAGGAACGTCATGGAATGCCAATGTCTTACGCAAAGTGAGAGAAGTCCTGCCTTCCCCTTCTAGGGAAAGTTTATTAAATAGCCTACGTAGATTTTTTTTAACCATGTCTTACTACCTGTTCGGGTTATACGCGTTCGTAGAATTAGCTAGGGTACTTCAATGTCATGTCTTCCACCCCTTTCGAGCCATCAGCAGGGGGTATGTTCCAGCAGTTGTCTGTGCTTGTGCGCATAATACAGTACACAAGGACTATTGTTCACATTTAATTTAATTTGTGTGTTGTTCTCTGTATTATGAAATCTGTATAGTAGGCTACTTACAGTATTTATTCATTAGTAGTCAAAATTAACCAGCATACAAATACTGTATCTCAGTACAGTGAAATCTCTTAATAGTGGGCACCTACCGTGATAATATATATATATCTCCAAATAACGAAAACCTCTTAATAAAAGACATATTTTTATCACGGTAGGTGCCCACTATTAAGAGATTTCACTGTACTGAGATACCCTGACCCACCTAGCCTAACGTTAAAGAGTTTAATTTAAGATAAAGAGTATAACATGAACAGGTAGTAAGACATAGTACACAAGAGATTAAGATAAGAATAAATGAGAATCTGATAACTACATTAAATGTAAGGGTTAATTTTATTCACAGGGTGAGTTTAAGAATATTGTTAAAATGTGCACTACTAGTAATGTAATAAATAAGATTCAAAAGATTTGGTATAAACTTTCACCTCATTTTCTTCAGTAGAAGCTGAGGTGGCTCCAGAAACTTCTTGTAGAAATTCCTCTCGTATGATTCCCACTTTTGAATCACTTTGACCCACTAAAGCCTCATACATGGTTTGTACTCTATGGCACTGCTCTGCATAGCAGTCAAATGATCCCAGTCGCTGGGAGCAAGACTCACACACTGATTGTGGCAAGTTGTCTTCATTATTCACCTATCAAACAACAGTGTATATGATTGTCATTCATAATATAAGTCTTGATTAAAATTAAACAAAAATGTATGATTACTATTCATTATCCAATACACCTAAATTAATATAAGAATAAAACAAATTTTATTATTGGTACACATTATATACATGCACCTGAATTAAAATCAAGCTGAAATGAGTTTATGATTGCTATGCATTATATACATTAATCAGAATTAAACTAATAGTAATGAGATAACTTCAAGTATATTTACTAAAGACTTCAAGAGCTTTTTTTTAGCATCGCGTCTTACTACCTGTTCAGGTTATACGGGTTTTACACTATTAAATAATTATGTTTACTTGTATAAAAAATAATAGATTTAAAGATTTTATTACATATCCCTAATAAAAACATAACAGTGTACATTCTTAATTAGATTTCCCCAATAATTAAAAAAAATGATGAATTCAAAAGGAATACTTTGTTTTTTTATTTTGAAAAGAACTATGTATGTGCATGTGTATGCATGCACACACACACACAAACACAGACCCTGTTAAATATGCACTACAACACCAAAACTGGGTCTAGTTATTTCAAACATGCAGGTGAGTCTCTTGTTGAGATTGTTTTTATTACTTTATTATATTATTAACTAATAAAAAAATTATAAAATTAAAGAGTAAATTTCAAATCAATAGCAATTTTACACACAACTTTTGTGAAAAATTGGAATTTAATTTGCATAAGACTTTCAACTAACTAACCACTCTTTGTTTTAAAAGACAAGCCATGAAATTCTTCATTATATAACTTTATCCATTCTCCTGTTTGTTCATCCATTTTGTAAGGGATTTTCTAATGGCGCTCTCTACCCCATCATTATTGACATACTCAGCTGAGCCACATATTACAACTGCCAGGTGCTGTCTCTATGTAAGGAGATGTGAAGTTGCCGCTCCAAAAAAAGGTCAATCTTAATTCGACTTCATTCATAGTTTACTTAGTTAAATTAATTGTGTGGTTGTACAATTAGAGTGATTCATGTTTTAAGTTGACAGCTAGAAATTAGGACAAAGGTGATTTGTGAGGCGGCTAGTTTCAGCGAGATACTTTACTTAGCATGGGGTGGTTGCCAGCAAGACGTTCTGGTAATGCTTGGCTTTGTAGAACACATGGTAGATAAAATATTACTTTGTGTAAAAGTTAATGGTGAAAAGGAGCCCAAGAATGTCTGGGGTTTGACGTGATGCAGTCACATAAGATTCCAAATCCTTCCGATACCTTGAAAGAAACATGAAATAATCACGAGAAATATTAAGGATGGTGAAAAGTTTCATGTTGCTAGTCTTCACCTTGGATTTCTAGGACGCATATTCTGAGGTGATCAAGCGCTGGAAAGGTATGTATTGTTGATTTAGTTTACTGTTGGACTTGGACTATGTGGAAACCTGTGTGCTGAGACAGTCCCAAATGGGCCATTATTCCACCAGGCTACAGTGGGTGAAACATGTCCCCGGCCGAGGTAGGACGGCAGTGAATACATTTTGACACTTTGGTGGCCGTTCCACAGAATCCAAAGTGGGGATACTTCTCACCACGTCCCTATTTTGGTCTTGGCACTTTCTATTCAAAGCACAAGATACTCCAACCCACATTGGAGGACTTATTTAGGCCTATTACACATTTAGGTAGTACACCTAGGTTTCTTCTAGCCCGGCCACCATAACAACCTTTAGATGGACATGAACTCAAAGGAATGTGTGAGGTGTCAGGAGCAAATTTATGGTAATTAAATGGTTAGCGTAACCAGTGGCAAGAGGACATAAGGTTACCAGGTAGTGAGGGTGACATTTCAAAACACTTGTATTAACCTAGTTTTTTTTTAAACTTCAATGGCTCAATGTTGATAAATTTTCTTTATAAGCTCTTGTTTATGTAGTGCATATGTCTAGCAATAGTTTGTTTTATATTGATTTCTTGTTCATCATCATCATCCATTAGGGTCAGTGTTAAATGGTAGGGCCTAATGGTTTGTTTTCTTGTGTTGTGTTTATAAAATAGAATATGTTTGTGTATTAACTTTTAAAGCTAAAACAGTTTCCTGAGTTATTTGTATCCAAGTATGCAAAGTGGGAGATAGCCTATAAATGGAGATATATCGGTCCCCCTTCACCCCCCCCCCAAAATACCCCACCCCATTCTCCCCTTTGATAGATGGTTGTTTTTGTATCACCGAGTGGTTCAGTAGAAAAGAAGATAAGTGTCCACCAATATTTTATTGAGCTATTCAAAAGCTAAGGTGTACCCATGCCCACAGTGATTATATGATTTTCAGGGTAGTATCATCCCCTCCCTCTTTCCCTCCTCTCCCTCTAGCGCCATACCACTGGATTCCAATATTAGCCGAGTGGCTGAACTAGGGGTTTTAGTGGTAGAAATATTGTGGTTAAGTGATTAGCGACAGAAGGTAAGGACGAATATATTTTCAAATACATTTCTCAACACTTTGTTTTCAAAAAACTATCAATTTATTTTCTTGGTACAAAATGAAAAACCATGCTTCATGTCATAAAAACAAGAGAAAAAGAAACAACTAAAAAATTAAAATTTATTATTTGACTATATAGGTGTTGAAACGTTTCAACTATTAAAACTCTTACAATGAAAACTTTGAAACTTTAACCATAAAGAGGTTTTGACGTTCCTCTTATTTTAAAAAGAAGTAAAAAAAATTTGTTCTAATGGTCAAGAATTATTCCAATACTAGTCTTCTACTTCATCTTGCAGGAGAAAAGAGTATTTACTAACTAAATCAATTATTGTACTATATAGTAACTTTTATTGACACAAAAACACCTTTGACTGACCAAGAAATGACAAAGCTTCATAAAAAGATTTCTCAAAAGTTTACTTTGATGAAAATTTTTTTTAGCACCGTGTCTTACTACATGTTCAGGTTACACGGATATGTACTAATTATGCTATGAGGAAGGTTGAATTTAGAGGAAGTGTACCCTTTTTGTATGAAGAGAGAATGGAAAACTATTTTGGGAAAATCACCCTCAATACACCCAACCAGAATTTGATCTTCAATCTCCCTGTCATTGGCCGCCTAGTTTAATATGAGAGTGAAGCCTTCGACCATGAGTTCACCAAAGTAGGTTTTTATGAAGTTATTTGTTGATGTTGTCAATGTTTCAATAGTTGAATAAGTGGAAACCTAATGTTTAAGTATCCAATTATATTATATTTTCATTGAAAACCTCTTATAGTATGGATTTTATACCACATGAATCATAACAATTTGCAAATATTCCAAAAGTACATATAGGTTGCCAATAGTTTAACCCAAGGAATATTTATATTGAATTTGAATTTTCCCCTCCTTCGTTGGGTTTTTTAAGTTTGCTATTTTTACTGTGTTTTCCAAAACTGTAGGTCTATTATAAAGTAGAAATATATGAATACATTAAAATCTCAATAATCATGATAGTACCTTGAAACTAATACAAAATGGTAGTATGCATGATTTAATTAATTGTGTAGTTTAATTTTATCACTAGACGGTGCAAATCTTCTATGAAAGAATTTAAAAATGGCACAAATTTACTCCGAAGATGCTGCGTGTTTATTTATTCTGCATCTGTATTCACTACAGAAGGATAAAACTGGTGGCAAGAGCCACAATAACATCAAAAACATGATCTTTACTTGAATTTTCTTTGGCCATTATGTTTGGAGGAATTTTAAAAGTTGATTTTTTTCTTATTTTCAATCTCTACTTAAAATGATAGAAAATGCAAATATTCTTTAAATTATTTTTATAACATTACAACAAAATTACACATCATAAAGTAGTCTTAATTGATTACCTTGGTAAAATATTTGTATAAGCCTTCAGACATTAAAAAAATATATACTAATCAACTCATATTTAGTGACATCTTTAGATATATGAGAACATTGGATTTTTAAAAATCTCTTCGGAACTATAGAAATAGACCACATGGGTTTGTTTTATTTATAAAATAAGTCATAGCTTTGTTACACCTATAGCCTACTCTATTTACTCTGGAATAAAACAAAATTTAGCCTTTCTATAGACATGCATTGAATTGTGTAGTACCCATCTTTCAGTATTTTATTAAAATTCATATGACATCAGGGCTTAAATTATTTTATGAATATAAAATTAGATATTTTTTTTCAGAGGAAATTACTAATTTTGTAGATACTTTATAATGAAATTTTCTTTTTTCAAACATTTTCTTGTAGTCTATATGAAGTAATTTGTAATGATGTTAAGAAAAATTAGAGCACTATAACCATTCGGCCCCTGAAGCAGGTGAATTAAGTTTCTTAACCAACTTAACCTACCATGAACTAATAAACTAAAATTTTGAATAATATTGATCAAATAAAAAATGTAATATGTAATAGGGAAATATGATGCCATACAACAAAAATGCTCAGAGGTAGACTTAAATCGCAAAGGATTTTAAGTCAAGACAAAAGTGTTTCAATATTTACATATCTAGTTTTGCTTTTGATTTTAGTGAGATTTGTTTTAATTGTCAAACTGTTAAAAATAATTTTCAAACTTTATAAATCTTTGTATCATTCAATTTGTGTCTTAAATGTAATAATAATATAACATAATACATTGTAACAAAAGAAGGATATTTTATATAAAGGTACTATTCCCAGGTTTTGTTATGTTGGGTTAGTTTATAATTACTAATAGGCTACAATACTGTAAAATAAATGGATTATAGAGGTTAACTAAAACATCATTCTAAAAGAGATGTGCCACAGAACAATGGTAAACTGTGGTGGCACATTAGGTGTGCAGTAAGGCTACAGCCCAGACCGCTATGCATCGCTGTTCAGTAAGAACTCTAATGTAGTTGGCACAAGCGGCACAGGTACAATGTCTGCATATCTTACTTACTCAAACTTACTAATCTGACAAATCACAAGCTTTCGCATGAAGTTAGTTATGGTTTACCCAAATAACTAATGGTTCTAACAAAATGTTTCCAAATGTTAAGAAGCGAGCACAGAAAATTAATTTTAACCTTTAATCTTGGAACATTAAAAGTTGCTTAAGAAAAAAATTAGGTTGATACTTTCTTAATTGAGGACCTGAATTCTAAAACATGCTAACTCTAAAAAAACAAAAAGCGAGGAGAAAGGAAAAAATTTCTTTTTTTTTTTTTTTTTGCTGTAGAATTTTTCTAAAGGAAGGTACTAATCAAAATACATTATTTAAGATAAAAAATAATTTTTTATGAGTATTGCATTTCTTAAAAAAAATTTATAAAGAATGGAGTTGTGTTTTAGCAGAAGACACAAATATTATAATAAAGTCCCCATCCTGTAAGTTTGTTTTAAGCATAGTCTCATATATCTTGTGGGGAAGGAAGGAATATGATGACAGCAATATTCTGGGCTAGACATGCTTTATTTATTACTTGTATTCCATTAGTACTAGTTTCTATCTATCTTTACAAACTTGTTTATCATTAACACAAATAACTTTCTTGAAACAGCTTAATTTAAATCAAACTTTGTTTTGGTCATGTACATGCTGATATATTATAATTTTCTACTCAAAATCACTGCCATACTGTGATGCATCATCATTACCACCATCTGGTTTTGATTTTAGGGATTCATTGAGCTTTCTGTATTCTTCTGGAATGAACTTAATGAGTTTCTTTTAATGTCAACAAGTTTTACTGTCTTGATAGGTAGAGAATCATCCATTGTACATGCCCATTTCTGGAAAATGTTGTTATATATATTATTATTGTTATATATAATATATATGTTGTTATATATGTATATATGTTATCATTGTTTGGTTTCTCGATCATAAAGGAGGTCCAGCTTATTCCTGACATAGTTGAAGACACCTTAACTTCATTCTTATGTCTGTTGCTGTACTTCATTAGTCTGTACTTTGAAATACTGAAATTTTTCCTTTTCTTTGCACCAAGATACCTTGAAGTACTCATTTAGTGTTGACTTGAAACCTTTTATCATGGGTCCACTTATTTGCACAACATCAAACATTTAAACTTATAAACATGCTAACTCCGGTCATCTCCAGAATTCCAAATCCTGCTAACTCCCTGGATATGGCATGGTTTAGAATTCAGATGCATTTTTATGGGTACATTTTACATGGTATAAAGATGGAGTTAGACAGTTTTTGTGGTACTGTATTATGATGTTCTTTAGCATTTTAGCCCCATTTAGTCACATTTTTGGAGTTAGCATGTTTTAGAATTCAGGTCCTCAATTCTGATTTATCGTATAACCATTGGACTGAGTGTGCAATCCATTTCTTACTGCCGCGGCGTGTAAGTACCCAAAACAAAATCATGTGAAGCAAAAAATTTAGGTTTGTTAAGTGTATCGCAAACTTAAAAGGTTTGTAGAACCAGGGCTGTGGAGTCAGTACGCCTTTAACTCAGACACCTCTATTTTTCTACTGTCATACTCCTACTCCATAAGTGGCTTGTATATTAATCAGAAATAACAAAATGACTGCAGTAAAATACTCCAATACATATTACTTCATGGGAAGCTTCTTTGGCATTGTGAATTTATATTTAAATAAATTTATCAATCCAAATTACAAATTTTAGTCCTAAATAAAAAAGTAGGCCTACCTATAAAATACGAGGCGTGTTTTTTAAGTAAGTACAGTTTTGAAATTAAAAATAGATAAGTGTACTTTTTTTATCAATTTTATTTTTACATGAAAGCCTGTACTTTAATCTACTTTTCAACATAATTTCCACCAATATTAAGGCATTTGTCATATTGTAGAACCAGCTTGTGAATTCCATCCTCATAAAAATCTGCTGCCTGATTTGATAACCACTGCAACACGGCTGTTTTGAGGTCATAATCATCGTCGGGGCGCTGACCACCGAGATGCTTTTTTAAATGTAGGAACAAGTGGTAGTCACTAAGCGCTAGATTGAGACTGTACGGAGGGTGATCAAGTTGTTTCCAGCCAAATGATGTGATTGGGTACGATTAGCCACATGTGGACGGGCATTGTCATGAAGCAAAACAATCCCCTTACTCAGCATGCCTTGCAGCATGCCTCAGTTTAGTTAAGGTTTCACAATAGGTCTCAGAATTTATTGTGTCACCACGAGGCAAAAAATCCACAAGCAACACCCCCTTCCTATCTCAAAACACAGAACACATGATTTTTAGGGCTGAAATTGTTTGCTTAAACTTCACTTTCTTGGGTAATGTTGAATGCCGCCAATCCATGGATTGTTGTTTCGATTCCGGCGTAACATGAGCCACCCATGTTTCGTCGTCGCCTGTGACAATTTAGCTTAAAAATCATCACCAAAATCACTGTATTGCTCAAGGAAAGTCAACGCACTGGCTAAACGTTTGGTTTTGTGCACCTCAGTCAACATTTTCGGTACCCAGCGTGAGCACAACTTACGGTAATTTAAGTGTTCTGTCACAATTCCATAAAGAACACTTCTTGAAACTTGAGGAAACTCATTAGATAAAGATGAAATCGTATAGCGTCTGCTGTCTCAAACTCTTCCATCAACTTTCTGCACCAAGTCTTCAGTAATGACAGAAGGTTGCCCACTTCGTTCCTCATCATGCACATTCGTGCGGCCATCTTTAATTGCTCTAACCTATTTTCTTACCATTCCTTCGCTCATAATGTTTTCTCCATACACTTCACTGATCTGCGATGAATTTCAGCCGCTTTCACAACTTTTGAATGAAGAAAACAAATAACAGAGAGTATTTCACAGTCGGCGGGATTTTCAATTGACTGAGCCATTTTAAATGCTCACAAACAGACGTAAACACGATTGAATACTTCCGTAATGGAGTTTGTGGCTAGCCAACATATTGAGGTACTTAACACGCATACGTGGAACGGCAGCTGCAGCACTGCACCTGGTGACTTTCAAAACGGTATTTACTTAAAAAACACGCCTCGTATTTCTATAATATTATAAGTTTTTATTATGATATGGAGTCGATACCAGTACATTTTTACCGACACCTAAGCTGACTCCACCCAATATTTCTTCCGACTCTTAACCCCACGACTCTCGACACACCAGTCCTGTGTGGAACACTGAACTAAAACACGTGTTTTGGTGTATTTATGTGGATGAAACTTTATGCTAGTTTAGAGATCAAATTGTTCTTAGAAATATGCAAGGTTATCCTGTCACATTGGTAAGTCAAGTATTCAGTCTAATATAAGAAACCATATTTTTTTGTAATATCGATCAGTACGAAAACATAGTTCCCTTATTGTGATTAATAATTATAGATTTTAGTATTTTTTGTAATAAAGCTTCTGACGAAATGAAAAAGCTTACATGTATAGAAAATGTGTTCTATTTAGAAACAACTAGGCCTAGATACCAGTACAAGGTTTGCAACACAATAGTTTTAAATAAATCAATAGGGTGCATTGGCGGTCTAATACTGACAAAAGGAATGAACTTGTCAAAATACAAAACACCCAATAATAATAATAATAATAATAATAATATAATAATAATATAATGAATAAATAATTAATAATAAATAATAATAATAAAATTAATAATAATAAATAACTTTGGCTTGTTTTCAGTGACAAAAAAGCCCTTAAGAGCACCTCCATTCTCATAATGGAGTCACTCATGTCCATGAGACAGCATATCCTCAAGGCAGCGAGGGATGAATATGGAATTCAGCAATGCTGGACACAGGACGGCAGAATAGTTATCCTGGGGGATCAGGGTCGTCGAGTTTACATCAATACACTTCATCAGATGGACAACTTAAACATTTTGTGAGTTAAACAGCATAGGCCTGTAGATGAACACTTAATTAACAAACCAACTAATAAGTATGTAATCATCATGTTGCCTTGGCGTACGGCTGTATGAGACACTTTATTTACTTCACTCTTGCTATCTTTTTTATTTTTATTTTCACTATTCATATTATTTTCAATAATAGTAATTATTGTTGTTATTATTATTTATTATGTTAAATTTAATCTGTATGTGTATGTGCGTGTCTCTGCAATTCCTCAGTTTCTAGGGTGAGTTTTTGCATGTTTTTATTGAATTTTATTTTCTTCTATTATGAGTAAGGTTCAAACTTTGGTATCACTAACTCCAACTAGGGTACACTTCAAGAACCCTGTTCAATCAACACCTGTGACACAGAGCCTCTGCCTCCTTACCCACTATTTGTCCCCCTACAAGAGCGAATTGTTGAAGGGAATTCTTTCCGCCCACCCTCGAGCCTTACAGCTTTCACACTGAATGCACAATCTTTACCTGCTCATGTTCATGAATTCCGGGATATTTTTTCAACTCTTAACTTTCACGCTATTTTAGTTTCAGAAACATGGCTTGTCCCCTCTCTTCCTAATTCACTTGTCCACTTAGACAATTATAATCTTATTAGAAACGTCGTGAACAGAAAAGAGGTGGGGGAGTGGCAATGTATGTTCTCCTGGCCCTTATAGTGCCTCCAGAGAGTTTCTTAATTTAGAGATAGTTATACAAACATAAAAATTTGCTAGCTAGTTTATAAATCACCTAAAGTTGGGGATATGACTACATTTGAAACTGAAATAATGATTCATATTGTTAATTATGACCATGTCGTGATCATGGAGATTTCAATATGGATCTATTCTCACACTTGTAATGAGTTACATGTAGCAAGTTCAAACAAATGGGGTAACACTTACCCTCTGCCCTGTTGAACTCTAACTTGCGCACTGACCTCTCTCTAACACACAATTCCAGACTGAATGGAGGCGTGTTTCTAATCTTAGCTCAAGAAGAAAGCTACGCCCAAGAAAAACAAGCGAAGGAGACTCTGCGTGCTTAGTTATTGTTTCCTCCGCCTGGGCTATTCTCGAACCTTCTTCTAGTTCCCTGGGTGACGGCAGATTCCCCGTGCTGTCCCGCTCCATCCCTCCCACTCCGCTTTCTCTTCCCTTTCCCCTCCTTTCCCTCCCACTCTCTGTGGACATGTCATTTCGTTTGCTCACTATATATTGGGATGTTTCGCTAGTATCGTTACTCATTGTATTGTAGGCTTGCAGAAGTTGAGAGCGGCAAATTAAACTAAGAGTTAATTAAAATCATCCAAATTCTCTTTCGGATAAATAAGGAAGGGGGGAGGGATCTCTTCAAAATTGTTGATTCAGACTTGTAAATTTAAATTTTCTACTATGGGAAGAGTATGTTGGGTGTCAACGGGGTTAATCTCTAACCACGTTTTAATTTTAATTTAACGCTATGGGGAAACTTGCTTTTTGTTCACATGTGAATTGTGTTCTCTATATTTGGCCCCAGATGTCTGACCTTGGGTTACTCTTTTACCGCCGCTCTGATCAAGTTTGTTTGGGTTATTTGTTAGGAAACATATTTTGGGGAAATTAACCTCGATTGCGGACATATTATCCTTTATATAAGTGTGAGACACGCACACTTGATTGTTCCACGAGAGGGGCGGGTGCCCGGAGGAGAGATGATCTCCTCCGAAGTGCCTGCACTGCTCAGGAGCTCACTCCTCGGCGTGGCGTGGATGTCCCAGTACAAGTCCTTGCGGGCGGCAGGGACAGTACGGGCCTCCAGGGCTCACGAAGGGAGGACGGATGGCCTAAGCGAAGGCCAGAAGCCCTCGGGCACGTTGCGGAACGGAAGGTGACCGTGACTCCTAGCTCCAAAGCCAAAGCCACTGGTGCAATCTTTCGCCAGTGCGCTGTCAGGGAGACCAACCCCTCCATCCCAGGCCGAGGCACCTGCCAAAGCCACTCTACCTGAACCAGTTGCATCCGGTTCATCCCTTTCGGTCGAGGACCGTCCAAGACCGCTCCTCTCCCAATCCCTTCTCGACCACCCCCGCACCCCGCACCAACCTCCCCAAGCCCCTTCATCCTTCCAACCCCTTCCTACCACTCCCCACTTCAACCCCTGCCAACCTTGCCACCCCCACACCCAACCCTACCCCTGAGGATAATGCTACAAAGCTCAAAATTTGCATTGAGCTTCTCAAGGAGATTCCGGGACTGGATCCTTGGGACTTTTCATCGAGTTCTTGAGGAAGGTCCAGGAGTCTCCGAGGAGTAACCGTGGCCACCTGGTTCATGGAGCATATCATCCTCTACCTGGTCTCCCATGGCAGCGCACCCGAATAGAGGACCCCCAGTGCTGAAGGAGCTCACGGTCGCACTCTGAAACGCCAACGGAGTCGCGAGGAAGAAGGCTGAGTGGAAAGTTTCCTGGCAAAGCATCGCGTCGACGTAATGCTGTTGGGAGAAACCCACTTGCGTTTCGCAGTGAGGTTCTCGTTGGCGGAGTTCATCTGCCATCGGAGCGACCGAGCGGGGGATGTGGGAAGGGGTAGGGATGGCGGTCCTGGTCTGAAGGGGCCTTGACCATCACGTCTCTCTCTTCCTCCCCTCCAACACATGGAAGCAACGGCTATCCAACTGGTGACCTCTACCGGCCCAGTGCGTCTTATCTACATCTACTTCCCTCCCTACCGCCGGTTCAACCAGGCCACGAGGGCTGACATGGAGGTGCTGCTTCGAGGTACCACGCCTGTTTTAATCGGTGGTGACTTCAACGCTAAGCACCCTTCATGGGGCTCTAGGATTATGTGCGCTCGCGGCGGATTGCTCCGCGACGTCATAGATCTACACGGCTTGGTGGCTTCCGGTCCCCCGATCCCTACCCACTTCCCTCTCAATCCCATTGGCTTCCCGGACGTCCTCGACTTCGTTGTCTCCAGAGGGATCAGAAGGCAGGTGGTGTTGAAGTCTCTAGCTGAGCTAGACTCGGATCACAACCCCGTTCTTGTGAACTTGGGACGCGCGTGTCCTTCATAGACCCCCCCAAAAAACCTGACCTTAGGCACACTGACTGGGACAAGTTCACGAATGTGTTGAGAGAGAGGTTGGGACCCACTCCTACCTTTCGAACAGCAGCAAAATCAATCGCGGTGCGGAGTTCATAACTTCCGCCATCAAGGGGTCGCTTGAAGCTTCGACGCCGAGGCACCGTCCTAAGAGGGCGCCACAGGCTTCTTTGCCCGATTCTATCCTCAGGCACGTCCGGGAGAAAAATCGGCTGAGGAAGGCTTGGCAAACCTTCGAGGGACCCGGTAGACAAGGCCAACTGGAGCCGCAAAGTCCATGCGGTTCGCGAGATGGTCAAAGAATACCGGAACAGTGTCTGGGAGGACAAGATTGAGAGCTTGTGCGTACAGGACAGGTCCCTGTGGCGCATGACGAGGAACTTGATGCGGGTTCCCGCACCAAGGCCGCCTATTGTAGGTCGCAACGGGGTGGCCAACTCCGACCAGGAGAAGGCCGATGCTCTCGCTGAGCACTTAGAGGCGCAATTTGTACCGACTGACGACCCGTCAGACCCGGTGCACATTGGGCACGTGGCTCAGGTCATCGCAGCGGTCTCGTACAAAACCCTTGGATGAACCTGAACCCACGAAGGTGGCAGAAATGTCGCGGGCGTTAGCCGCTCTAAGATTAAACAAGGCCCCCAGACGCGACTGGCATCAATAACGCGGTCCTCAGAAAGCTGCCCTTGGAGGCGATTAACTTCCTCGTGGAGTTATTCAACGCCGTCCTGTTCCTGAGTCACTTCCCCGAGCTCTGGAAGCACGCCAACGTCCTCTGCTTCCATAAACCGGGTAAGGACCCGGCCCTAACTTCGTCTTACCGACCAATCAGCTTGCTCGACTGTTTGGGCAAGTTGTTCGAGATACTTCTACTGACAGACTGACCCGACATGTTCGCGAGGCGGGCATCTTGGTGGAACGAGCAGTTCGGCTTTCGGGCGGGACACGCTACGTCTCATCAACTTGTTCGGCTCGTGGAGCAGGTCACGAGGTACTTCAACATCAACAGGCTGACTGGTGCTGTCTTTCTCGACGTGGCAAAGGCCTTCGACCGTTTTGGCACGAAGGTCTCCTTTTCAAACTCCTCTCCTTGAACCTTCCCTTCTACCTAGTTAAGATTGTTCAATCTTATCTATCCAACCGGACCTTCTCCACTACCTTTGGGAACCCACATCCCAGTCAGAAGCATCCGGGCTGGAGTGCCGCAGGGTTCCCTCGTGGGCCCGGTGCTCTTCAGTCTGTATGTGAACGACATTCCGAAATCCCCAGACACCAAGTTAGCACTGTATGCGGACGACACGGCTCTAGTAGCGGAGTCGTGGCGAGGGCAGCTGGTGAGAGGCGACTGCCAGACGCAGTTGGAGGGGTGGCTGACTACCTGGAGAACGAGTATTAACGTGGAGAAGAGTATAGCAGTGCTCTTCACATGGAAAAGAAAGTTCTACAGGCCGGCCTCACTCCGGCTGTTCGGAGAAACAGATCAGATGGGCGGACAGTGCAAGTACTTGGGACTTACGCTGGACACCAAGCTGACCTGGGACTTCACTGCACCGAGAGACTGACCAAGGCGAAGCAAAGGCTGGGAATCCTAGGCCCACTGCTTAAGCGGCTAGCGCCCTGTCTACTAGAACGGTCTGACACTGTACAAGCAGCTGCTCAGACCGATCCTCGACTATGCGTGTCCCGCTTGGGGCCACCTGGCGGACACGTATATGAGGAGGATGCAGGCATTCCAGAGCAAGTGTCTGAGGATCATTGTGGACGCACCTTGGTACGTTCGGAATGTGACTCTGCACCGAGACCTGGATATGCCTACCATCAAGGACCACTTCCGGAAGCTGGCGCAGTCCTTCTACGCCAGACTCCCCGGTGCCACCAATCCTCTTATCCAGGGGCTTGGGAATTACGTCATCGACCCTGGAGGGTGCCACCGACGTCCCAAAGCCCTGCTCGGATAAGCGAGATGTGACAAACGTGGTTTGGGAGGCTCTCACACAGCCCCCCATAGAGTAGTGTCTCCGCACGTAACTCTAAAAACCTCTTAGTCGGTTCCCAAAAATTTTTCTTTTCCCCCAATAATATTAATCAATAATATGCGTTTGTTTGTTTCAGTTAACTTCGCGAAATGCGACAACCCGTCTGACAATTCCCCGAAACCACACGGTGTGACCAATTGGTCGGTACGTGTTGGAATTTGCTCCCGTGCACCCCTTCAGGGTGCATTAGAGCATGCATTATGAGTCTGGAGTCTGGACTTGATTGTTGGCATTGTGCATTAAGCTGTTGATGGGGAAGCAGACCGCCTCAAAATTGTATGATTCTTTCTGACTCTTTGGGATTATTAGTTAACAGGGCACTTGCATCTAACTCTGTTCTATTTACTTTATGCTGTACCGAACCTTTTGTAGTTGTAAGGTATTTTCTTTGTGTAAAGCCCTGGAAGTTGTCACCATTATGGACGAGCTAGTTTTGTATTTATATATTCATCTTTGAATGCTCCAGTCAAAATAAATATTTATATATTTTGTAAGGTAGAGTCCTTGCTGAATATTGATATCTTTGGCTCTGTAAACTTAATAAATTGTTGGAATCTCCCTATTTACCAGTAATGTTTTTTGCTTTGAACTCTCTATTATAATCATTAATTGTTGCGGAGCTTTATTCAGTATCTGAGTCCTTGACCTTGCGTGCGCTGGTCATAGTAAAGACATTGTGATTTGTCATTGCTTAGTAATGAAGTCTTCCACTTCAAACATGCTAGTCATTTTGGTGTTGATGAAATGTTATGTTTAATATTAAGCTTCCTGACTTTGGCATTTTTGCCAATTCTCATATTTATGGTAAATTATGTTTAATACTAATGGTTCTGGTTTAGACATTTGAGTTTATTTCATATCCTTGGGGT
Organism: Timema podura; assembly: GCA_033556935.1. Taxonomy (NCBI): domain Eukaryota; kingdom Metazoa; phylum Arthropoda; class Insecta; order Phasmatodea; family Timematidae; genus Timema; species Timema podura. The sequence continues at coordinate 88,053,610 of JAVRXN010000010.1, read as the reverse complement.
TTACATTTAATAATAATGTTTCTAATTTAAACATTCTAGTCAATTTCACCTTGAATGAAATTTATGTTGGATAATAATAATGTTTCTGAATTTAAACATTCTAGTAAATTTCACCTTGAATGAAATATTATGTTGGATTATGATAATGTTTCTGATTTAAACATTCTAGTCAATTTCACCTTTAATGAAATATTATGTTGGATAATAATAATAATGTTTCTGAATTTAAATATTCTAGTCAATTTCACCTAGAATGAAATATTATGTTTGATAATGATAATGTTTCTGATTTAAACATTTTAGTCAAATTCACTTCTAATGAAATATTATGAGTAGTAATAATGTTCGTTATATGGGCATTCAAGTCAAGTTCGTATCCATGAGATATATTAATAATGTAGTCTCTAATTATGACATTCAAATCCATTTTAACGTTTGTAGAACATTATGCTTCATACTCAAGTCTCTGACTCTAAACGTTCCAGTCGATTCTCTTATCTTACGATGTGTTATGATACATATCAAAGTCTTAGACTTTGCACATCATTACTTATGTTATTATATTGATAATTTGTCAATGTACATCTACTATATTTGTGCCAAATAAAATACACTGTTATTCTCTTGTAACTTCGTGAATATTATTTCTGGAACAAAAAGGCGGCTACACACTCGCCTGATAAATATTAACTTGTTGACATGTTGACTTCATGTAATTTAACTATATGTACACTTGACGCAACACATCATACATCTAGCTCACATACTTGTCTCGACATTATTGCGACCTCTAATCCAGACAAAGTACTGAATCATGGACAGATAGCTGCATCTGCCCTCTCACATCATGATTTAATATTTATATCTTATTCTCTCAACATTCATAAATTTCAACCTAAAATAATTAAAGCTAGAAACCTCAAAAATGTGGACGAGGATTCTCTAATTAAAGATCTCACATCCATTTCTTGGCAAAATATACCACTCTTAATAATGTTGATGAAAAAGTGAATTGTTTGAATGAAATGATACTTGAACTGTTTGACAGACAGGCTCCTATTAAAACAAAATGGGTTACTAGACCACCTGCTCCTTGGTTGACTCAGATTACATGAGTACTAATGTCCCACCGAGATGCTGGCTTTAGACTGTTTAAACAATCACGTAAACACAACCCTGACATTACATCTGAATTATTTGAGAAATATAGATTACTTAGAAATAGATATACACAGGACGTCCACAAAGTTAAACTTCTGTATACACATAACTTATTATCACATAGCTCCTTGCCTAAAGGTTTATTTTGTGGATACTCCTAATTTAATTGATCCCATTCAAAAAATAGAACTCTAACTAACTTAGTGCCTCAGTTCTCAAATCATAATACATTCAATTTACATGCAATATCGCTAGCAGATGTTTTACAGTCAATTAAGCTAATCAAAACAATGCACAAGGAAATGATCTAATTCCAATTACATTTATAAAAAAGAAATACTTTTTATGTTTTAAGTCCTATAAGAAATATTTTTAATCATTCTCTACAAGTATAAATTTTTCCGTCTTTGTGGAAATCTGCAATAGTGAGGCTTATCCCTAAAACCCCTTTTTTAACCTCTTCAGTAACAGATTATAGACCTATAAGCATACTTCCAGCACTATCAAAAGCCTTTGAATATATCGTACACAGACAAATCTATAGCTTCATAAATCATCACAAGCTGCTAGACAAATACCAATCTGGGTTTCGTCCACATCACAGCACTACCACAGCACTCATAAATGTAAATGATGACATAAGAATAGCCATGGATAGAAGACAGTTGACGCTGTTGGCACTGTTAGACTTTAGAAAAGCTTATGACACCATTAACCACGATATTCTTCTGGCTATATTACAAACAAACTTTCATTTTTCAGTAAGTTCAGCTCAATGGATGCAGTCATACCTAACTGACCGCCAACAATGTGTCATGATAGGTGACACTCAGTCAACATGGCGTTCAGTGACATCTGGAGTGCCACAAGGTTCGGTCCTTGGCCCTCTCCTTTTCTCAATGTTTATAAATGATCTCCCAAGTTGTTTGCAACATTCTCAACATCATCTATATGCCGATGATTTCCAACTTTATTTATCATCCTCTCTTACTCATATTGATAGTGCTGTGGATAATATGAATGCTAACTTAGTGCAACACATAATTGGTCACTACAAAATGGTCTCAATGTCAATCCTAAAAAATCTCAATCTATTGTTAAAGGGTCAAAAAAATTACTATCCACATTGAGTTTCACATCTGTACAACAAATAAATTTAAATAACAGCCCAATTTTATTTGTGCCGGTTGTTAATGACCTTGGTTTACATATAAATGAAAACCTAACGTGGAATAATTATGTGAAACAAATATGTAAAAAATTGTTCTTTGCTACACTCACTTAAGCGAATGAAAAAATGTATACCAATGAATATTAAATCCACTCCTATCCAATCCCTTATCCTCCCAGTTTTCGACTATTGTGATGTAGCTGACCTTGCGGCAAGACTACAAAGACGAACTCTACACTCGATGACCATCATAAAGAAACTATTGACTTCCAACTCCCCACAGTACCTTTCTTCACGTATACGCTCCCTCAAATCTAATAATAATTTCAACACTCGATCACAAGAAAACTCAACTTTATTCATTCCTCTCCATAAATCCAATCATTACTCAAATTCTTTCAGCTTCTTGTTCATGGAATACCGTAACCAACGATATAAAGAAATTAGAATTGAATGGTTTCAAGCGAAAAGTCGCAAATAATCTGCATGTGGAAGCTCATTCACGAGATTGAGGAGTGTGAGACGTAATCACACCTTGTGTGTGTGTGTGCACGTGCGCGCCTTCTCATATTATGTGATCCTTGTGTATTTTAGCTCTAGTTTTTATATATTTTTTGTGTGGTTTTATATATATTATTTTGTTAAACTTCATTTTAATTGTATTGGTTAAGTGTAAGAAAAGGTGGTAGCTTTAACTTCGCCATTAAAGTTCATCATCATCATCATCATCATTATTGTTATAGTTTACTCCATCCTATCTTACTTTTTATGTATGAGTACCAATACCATTAAAAGCAGGGTAGGTTCAAATATCACTTGGGGTATACTGAGGGTGGTTTTTCCAAAATGGTTTTCCACTATCCCTCCACACAAATGAGGGTACACCACACTTCCTATAAATGTAACCTCCCTAGCCCCTAAAGCGTTTAGCGTATTTAGTAAATAAGCATATAACCCGAACGGGTAGTAAGATGTGGTGCTAAGAAAATAAATATATTTGAAATTTTAATTTATCAACAATCTGACACCTTAGCTCAGTCAGAAGTGTGTCTTTCTACTGAGCTAAGGGTGCCGGGTTCAACTCTCGGCATGGCCGAAAAGTTTATCATTGGTGAAATGTGGGTTTACCCAGTAATGAATTAACGGCCGGGGACTTGATTTTGTGCCTGTCCTAGTCTTAAGTTAAATTATAAGGCATATGAAGCTACGACAGGCCTAGCAAGCCAGTAGTGGAAACTATATGGCTTGAAAAAAAACTGCCCCAGGCCACAGGTTGGAAAGAGTAATAGTGTAAAGTGTAAATTATTCACGCATGAAAATTTAGGTTAAAAAAGGTAGTGTAAGAACCATAATTATATACCATAAATTATGGGAAGGTTGAAAGTTAGGTTTGTATCATAAAAACTATTTTATACTATACTTACTATACTTAGCACCGCGTCGTACTACCCGTTCGGGTTATTGGCTTAAGTACTAATTATGCTAATGGATTAGGAATTGTAAAGGTTGAATATAGAAGAGGTGAGCCCTCATTTGCATGAAGGGAGAGTGGAAAAACATTTGGGAAAAACCACACCCAGTTCAGCCGAGCAAGATTCAAACCTCGATCTCCCTGTCCTCGGCAGTCTAGCTCTTCATGAAACTAGCTCGTTTGCTAACTATGCCACCAAGGTGGGTAATAATTATTTTAAAGATTAGTTTGAGATTTTATATGTATGACATCATCCAAGAGACGTGGTGGTTGTTATCGGTGTCTGGTTTAGTTCCTATGGATTCTTGTGAGTTACATCGTGTAGGCTAGTTTCAAGTTTTATTTGTAAATGTTTATTTAAACAAGATAAAAAGCTACTAATTGTGTCTCATTCGCAAAAGTTGTGTTTGCTTTCAAAAAAGGTTAAATGTGGTGATTGTAGATGATTATAGTGCATTTGTAAAAACAATAACTCTTTGAGATGGCCTAAGAGATTTAGGTGTGGCACGTTTTCTCAAAAAAATTATCGATAATATGTTTTTAGGTGAGATAATGTGTTGTATTTTGCTTAAAAAAAATATAGGCCTATTGTTTATGGAATTAGGCCCAACATAATTGATTCACTGTATTATATTGTTTGTAAAAATAATCATAGAATAATGACATTTTGTTTGGAGAGAAAATATTATCTTGGCCGTGTCTGAATAGTCTGTTTAAGGGCCCTTAGAGCCAAGTGCACAAGAAAGTTGCATAAGTGTAGACGTTTTAGACCGGAAGTCATTTTTGATCATGTCCAAATTCTCTTCCAAGTGTGCTGATGCACGCCAGTTAGCGCACTTCACTCTAGGTCACATCATATGTGCCCTAGTTCGCAAACTGGAGTTAAATAATGTTGTTTATAAAAAGGAAAGTATTATATTATATTGTGTGGAAATATAATAAAAAATACACAAACTGTACTATAAAACAAAAATGTTGTGTTCTTTGTTAATATTGATAAAATATTTGGCTAAATTTATTTTTGAAGTGTGAAAATCCCTGATCAAAGAAAAGTATTTTCAGTCTTTTAAAGTTAACAAGTAGTCTACAACTATATATAAATAAATAAATATAACTTGATTGATATAGGCCCTAAGTAAATTAATGCTCAGGAAAACAATTATTATATATTATAATATATATTTAATAATAGTTGCAAATAATATGTAGATATGCTTTACAAATAATTTGGTATGCATGCGTTTTGGCAGACCTTTTGGTGCAAAGTTGTCTGTGGTGTTGTGCAGTGATTGAATTAAGCAGAATGCTGACATTGACTAAACACGATCAAAATTCAATATAGTTTCAAAAGTAGTCACCGGGCAGCTCTAGCTGTAAATGTACTGTCCGAAAAGTATTATGCACCCTATAGGCATTAGAAACGTGATTGATTTAATCATGCAGTAAAAGTACACAAGGGTGTAGGGAGCAGATGATTCAAACACAGCCCTTATATGCCTTTGATGATGGGTATTATACCCAACCTTATCTTCAGCACATCAACCAAATGAAAGTTAGGTTAAATTTTGATATTGTTATAATCAATATTTTAAAATAGTTATAAATTGAGTGATTTTGATTCTGTGTAGTGTATCTTGTGACTCATGGGTCAAATCTACCACATTTTCATTATTAGTATAACCTATTGTTTTTATTGGAAAAGCACTGAACTGTAGTTTAGTTTAACTCTAAGATCTAGTTTTCTTAAAAAAAAACTTAAACATATGAAATTAATAATAAAATTAAGTATATCATGTTATGTGGGCATTTAAGTTATTACAATTCACAAATGAATCTGATCAGCTGACTTTTGAGCTGTATTTCAATTATAAAAAATTATCAATACTCAAGCTAATTAAAGGTACTCATTGAGTAATTACAATGTGGACCTTTCATAATTGTACATTAAACAAATTATGTGCGAGATGCGTGTCGATTAACAGTAGCATCTAGTCAATATAGAAATAAATATAAGCCCCGATCTGCAGGACATGGCATTTTAATATTGGACTTTCGTTCAACTATTATGGTTTCTCAAAGTTAATCAACTCCACTCACCACAATTGAAAGGTATTTAAGTATTTTCTCGGGTAGTAATAAATCCTTGCTGTCAAATACGTGGAGTAAATTTTCTTTGAATTTGCACATAAACGGCACCAGCGTCTCCATTCTAAACTCATTTCTAATCAACTCCTATTATTATCAACAATTCCTCACGAAAACTTAATATTATTTTAAGTTAATTGTATTAATTAACTAGTCATTGAAATAAATACATGTTTCGAAAATTATTCAAATTTTTATAGTAACATGATAAAACTATCTTTGTTCATTCAATCATATGGCCAAATGTTGATATTTATTTCATAGCGAGCGTCTATGGATAGATCTCATTTTGTGTTGTGCGCACACGCCGAAACTTGTACAAATGCGCGGATACAGAATAAGAAACGAAATGAAATATCTATTAGTATGATTTTGGTAGAAATTGTAACTAAAGTTACTGAAATAGTTTTAATAAATTTATGCGTCAAGTCATGTTATCTGCAGCTGTTACTTTTGATAGATATTATCAAAACTTACTGACTAACACAAATAATATACTAAAATTGTATCAGTGTTAGCCGCACATAACTATGTTTGAATTTTCTCTACTGTTCTTAAATCTTACAACCAAAATCAGTGTTACCTGCGCATGCGCATTTTCGTTTCTGTCAAGCTCATGATCTCTGGTCAAGATCAACTTAGATCACTACTTTTCTGCTTTAAAAAAAATCAACGATGGCGCTAGTGTTTTTTTTTTTGTTTGTTAAGGTTGAAGTTTTATTACAGTTTAAGCTTACCATACAATATTTTAACACTTTAATATCAATGCAACAATGTAATTTATAAATTACACAATCAAAATATCCGATGTTCTTGATCAGAACTTTGGATGTAGATCTTACAAATTTAATTAAACAATTTTATTTAATGGCGGACGATGATTGAAATAGTTACAACAAGAGACTGTTAAATATTTGAGGACATTTTATTGTAAGGCTTGGTTTATATTCATGCATAATTCATAACTAATAGCGGAATAGTGTATAGTGTATAGTGCGCAAGAAGTTGAAATACATTATTTTTAATGATGGTGTCTATAATCGATTTATAGTGAATAGTGAAATAGTTCACAGTGCATAAAGTTGATTTAACTTTAACTTTTCTTATACGTTAGGCTTCGTTTATATTCATGCATAACTCATAACTAATAGTGAATAGCGCATAGTGTATAGTGCACAATTCATAAGAAAATTACTAAGGTTTATAATGCAACGTAGTGAATAAGACATTCATAACGATTGTCATTTGTTTGAGAGGTGATCTCCTTGCACGCGTGGTATTTTAAGGATACTACCTCTATGGATATGTCAATCATTGGTCTTCAAAATAATTTACATACTTACAAATATAATATCCTTGTTCCCCTTAACACGCCAATTTTACTAGCTGTATTATAATCTGAGAGATAAATACTGGTACTGTTTACTAAATAGTATTAATCTGAATTTATATATTTAGCATTTAATGGCAGACCATCTAGAATTGCATTTCTGGCTTTTTATCATCACGGGTAAATGAATTTTATAGAACACATCCTTCTATATTTAATAGTATGTTTGAATTATTTATCTTCATTTGAGGACAATCTGGTTTAGTGGTTGAATGAAATGAGGCTAGAGTACAAGGGCGTTGCACGAAATGTATTTTTTGGAGGGGGGTTATGTGGGTTTAGACAATGAATTTTCCAACTCCAGGTGTTTTAAACCATAAAAATTCCCAAGTGACCAAGGCAATTACAAAAACTACATTAATAGGAGGTGCGGGGTTCCTCCCCCAAGCAACAGACACAAAACCATCTTCTGTAAATTCAACCGTATATTCATTGTCACTTTCATTTTCAAGTTAAAATCACAATATAAAACTATTTAGGCTTGGTTTATATTCATGCATAATTCATAACTAATAGCGAATAGTGTATAGTGTATAGTGCGCAAGAAGTTGAAATACATTATTTTAAATGATGGCGTCTATAATCGATTTATAGTGAATAGTGAAATAGTTCAGTGCATAAAGTTGATTTAACTTTAACTTTTCTTATACGTTATGCACGAGTTGTGAAACGATATTCTCGCGAGAAAAATCTAGCCAATAGGATTTATGGAAAACATAATTCGATATTTTTCAAATAGTATTTTATAAGTTAGAAGTTGGTTGCCATATTGGGCTTTAATTATCGTTAAATAGTTTTATATTGTGATTTTAACTTGAAAATGAGTGAAAATGAAAGTGACAATGAATATACGGTTGAATTTACAGAAGATGGTTTTGTGTCTGTTGCTTGGGGGAGGAACCCCGCACCACCTATTAATGTAGTTTTTGTACTTGCCTTGGTCACTTGGGAATTTTTATGGTTTAAAACACCAGGTGTTGGAAAATTCAATGTCTAATAAACCCACATAACCCCCCTCCCAAAAATACATTTCGTGCAACGCCCTTGTACTCTAGCCTCATTTCATTCAACCACTAAACCAGATTGTCCTCAAATGAAGATAAATAATTCAAACATACTATTAAATATAAAAGGATGGGTTCTATAAAATTAATTTACCCGTGATGATAAAAAACCAGAAATGCAATTCTAGATGGTCTGCCATTAAATGCTAAATATATCAATTCAGATTAATACTATTTAGTAAACAGTACCAATATTTATCTCTCAGATTATAATACAGCTAGTAAAATTTGCGTGTTAAAGGGAACAAGGATATTATATTTGTAAGTATGTAAATTATTTTGAAGACCAATGATTGACATATCCATAGAGGTAGTATCCTTAAAATACCACGCGCGCAAGGAGATCACCTCTCAAACAAATGACAATCGTTATGAATGTCTTATTCACTACGTTGCATTATAAACCTTAGTAATTTTCTTATGAATTGTGCACTATACACTATGCGCTATTCACTATTAGTTATGAGTTATGCATGAATATAAACTAAGCCTAAGAGAGGCTAATAAAGCTAGTCAAAATGTGCATTTATTAGATTTATGATTAAAGACCTCAAACCACGGTATAAGAGACAGCTAGTGTCACTCCCTATACCTACAACAGAACGGCTTATGACGACTTTTTAGGTAGTTCCAAGTCTCCCGGCAGAGGGCTATTAAAGGAAAGTCACGAAAGATGCTACATATTTTTTTTAAATTAGTCATTATATTGACTATCTATTATAAATATACATTAGTGCATATAAATAGAGACATTTCTTGCAGAGAAAAATCAACAACCTTAATCACTTTAATCAAACACTGACTGGCTTTGGAAAGTGGCGTTTTTTGCAGACATGTGCCGGCCATATAAATCAATTGAATCTAAACTGAGGTGAATTAATTGTGATCTATTCGCGTATGTCAAGGTATTAAATGCAAAAAATTATGCTACTTGAAGAATAAGTAAACGTTTATAGCTTGTTTCATTTCCAGTGTTGTAAAAAAATTAATGAAAAACGCAAAGCAGAATTCCTTCTTCATTTACATTAAATTAATTTCTGACTTAGAAAAACATTTTCGAGGGTGAATTTTTTATCTTGATGGAAAAACTGATAAAATAAGGCTTCTTTAAAATCCATTTGATTGTAATGTTAAAACACTATCAAGTCAGTTTCAAATGGAAATTATTTTTCTAAACTCAAATGACATGCTGAAACACAAGTATAATGATGAAAATATGGTCAAATTTTATAAATCTTTGCAGCACAAGCAGTTTCCAAATTTTAAGCTATTTGATTGTGGAATTGGGTCTGGTTTTGGCTAAGCAACCTGTGTGAACAAAAATTCTCAAGAATGATGTATGAAATATGTCAAGTCCAACAACCAAGCAAATTTATACCAAGTAGTCCTCAATTTTCCTGAAAGTTACCCACTCCCTTCATACTATCTTATATAGCCGGTAGCCGACTTAAAATGTCCTTCTGGAAATTTTCCTTCCTAGAAATGTATCGGAAGTTATCGTAAAATTCTTGAAGAATCAAAACTAATCTCGTCAGCCTCTTACTCTTCAACTGTCAGGTTCTCAAAAACGCCAAAGCCTTATGATCGGACAATACAATGATGGTATTACCCAACCGAAGATTCCTGAATTTCTGCAATGACCAAATCCCTGCTCCTCCTAATCATTTTCCATTACAGAGTAGTTCAACTCGGCCGCATTGAATTTCCCACAAGGCGCTCCGGAACAGTTGAGCTGGGGGGGGGGGGGGCCTCAAGCCTCTCTGTTTTAATAGTGGGAGAGCTGAGACTATATATCAAGCCTCCCTCCCCAATATTTATCATGTATATACAAAACACTTGTAGTATAGTTATCACAATCAGCTACAATATGTTGGTCGAAGAAGGTCAGAAGTGGGCCCCATCTTCCCCTTACATTCCCAAAGAGTTTGTTTCTAAAGATTTAACAAAAATTTACACTATAATCTAAAGGCCAAGCAAGTGAACTACACTTTCTTTCTATAACCTTGAGTAGATCGCTTGCTGAGAGAATCTCTTGTCTCCAAGGAAATACAAGCTTATTTTATGGGAAATGTATTAGCATTCTTGTGTATACGGGTATTCTGACTAGTGACTCAAATAAAATATTTAAAAAATTGGCAACGCTGAGTGGTCGACTTCCTCAATATTTACGTGACTTTTTCTTTCCTATTCATTCAATTTTAATGGATAAAAAGATATGAGGGTGAATTTTATTTTATAGATTTATTTCAAATATACTAATTATATTGATTTGTTTCACTTTTTTTACAATCATGTTTTAATATAGATAGTTCATTTACATTATTTTTAGATACAAGATTATTAACATAAAGTGGGTTCTTTTAAATATTTAACTGGCTGTTAATTTTAAATAAAACGTTTTAAAAGTTAATACTGGTATAATTACATTTCCCAACAAAAGTGTAGAGTTTTAAAAATTTGGTTCATTGGCTAATAACGTTGTATTTTGGTGGGTTACCTCCCGGCCACTTTTAGTTATCATTGTTGTAGTTGTCGGAGAGGAGGATTCTCCAGATTGTAACACAGACCTAACACCCCCATTACACTCCCCAGCTACACCTGACGAATGTGACCTACTTGGACCTGGATATGTAAAAACATTTTTACAGACAGAATTATCATTAGGCCTATATTTTGTGTCATTAACCCCCCTCCAAGCTGACAAGGTTCAGTTGGCAACGCTCCCGGGGAACAAAGTCGAAGGAACTTTCTATTACATTTACAATTTATATTTCCAGACTGACTACGTATTAAATAATACCTATAGGGAAGGTTATTTACAATCACCCCCTTGCTCCAATGGTCCCTAGAATCACTTAATTTGTCCTTATAGTAAATGAGATGCCCAGGCTTGAATGGTGCTAGCTTCTTAGCACCTCTGTTATAATAGCTAGCTTGCCTACTACTATGCTCTTCATTTTTCATGGTGTCTGTAGGGTAGCAACTACATGTGGATGTAAGTGTGACAACGTACATGGTAATTTTAACTTCAAAGATATAGAGTCTAGAAATTAATAACGAGACTGGTGAGTAGCCGAGATGTTTGAGCAGTGTGTTCCTGTATGCTATGAAAGTATAGTAAATTTCATGAGTTCTTAGACTGCCCGTCATAATATATTTTTTGCTACACTAACGCCTTTTACAGACAAACCGTTGAATTGGCTATATCTAGGGCTACATTTAATTGATTGAAAATTCCACTTCTTTTCAAATTGAACAAATGGCTGTCAAAGGGGACATTATCACTCAATAAAACATTTGGGGCACCTTATCTGAAAAAAATATACTTAAACTTAGAAATAACTGTCTCAATATCCTTAGTAGTAATAGTACACAATTCTATCCAATTATAAATTTAGTTATAATAGATAAGATAATTTTTATTCTTAAAGTCACAAAGAGCACACCCAACATGGTCCCATGGACGATTTGGTAAGGGATAAGGCTGTAGCAGATCCTTTACATTGTTTTTAGAAAGTGAACTACACAAACTACAGAATTGAATGAAAACTTCTATATCATCAACAGTCATGTTAATCCAAAGCACGCATTGCCTGGCTCTTTGTTTAGTTTTGACAATACCATAATAACATTCATGTAACAATTTAAACATATCAGGTACTATGTCAAGGCCGGTGAAAACGTCACTATAAACCTCAAGAAGTTTTAAATTGTCTTTAACAGCAAAACTCTTTTTTAACAACTCAGTTGTAGAAAAGCATGCAGGCCTACTATACATTCAACGTCTGCCGAAAGTGATTTCAAAGTCCAGGGTAGTAAACGCACTGTTACAGAATACATTTAATTTCACTCTACCCATAGGTTTTAAAAAAGTATTATTTCCATAAAGGAACAACAAAGTGCAAGTAGGCAATATTTCGTCGTTTGAATGCTGCCCTGCGTCTTCAACAACATTGACACTATAGGTATGCTTCCCACACATTTTCGAGAAATTATTATGAACATGGAAAAAAAACACTCCTGATTGTAAGCAAGACACTTTCTATAGGCATGGTGACGTCCGCACTTAGCACAGATATACGACCCCCGCTGACCTGCTGCTGATTATTTTGAAACACATAATATATTATCTTCCCTGCATTCAATAGATTTAAGCGATTGGATGCGTAGCTCGCTTGTCTAGTTGCAGGACGTCTTGAACAGGCCCTCAATGCTTGTTGATGTTTATTATATGGATCCCGAGAGTTAATTTTTCTTTCAACCACTTCCAACGCTACAATATGTTTCCTGCTGTCACGATGAATTTCTTCCATTAAATATCGGGAAATTTCAGCTTTACGGCAATGTCTTTAACTTTTTTTAAGGTTAAATCTGAATCTCTTAACATACTTTCAATCAATCCTTTATCACCAACACCAAACACAATACGTTCTCGAATTAAGTTTTCAGTTTGATCCCCATACTCGCATAGTGCTGCCTGTCTCTTCAACTTTGTTAAAAATTAATCAAACACTTCCTCATACTTTTTTAATATTCCATTAAATACGAACCTTTCATACACTGTATTCATCCAAGGTGTACAATGCTTGTCAAATGCAGCTATAGCGTTGTCAAACTTTGCTGACTCTGCTATCTTGAAGTTATTATGTATTGAGATCCCTTTGTCAACTAGCGATGTCATTAAAATGCAAATCTTAACCTCATTTTCCGCTTTTATTAGTCTTTTTCCTTGAAGGTAGAACTTGAATTTATGTTTGTAGGATTTCCGTAATGCAGCTCCCTAGTTTGGATTGTTAAAATCGATTGCTTGTGGCAGCGTGAGATTGTGTTTTACTTCCGACAACATGCTAGGTTTTAACATTAGAATTTATAAGCATTATATCACTGGCTTATTGAACTTTAGAATGTAGCTAGTCGCCTCTCTCTTCCTCACCTTCTCAGCTTGTTGTTATAGGTCCACGGCAGTCAGTGTGTTTGGTAGAGCATCTTGGGGTTAATAACTTAATGGTGGGGGTAGAGGACTTCGCCGATTAAATAAATGGAAATTTGTAAAGTAGAAGTTTTAAGTTTTATTAAATAGAAACATTTAAGACATTGTTCACCGGGTTACTAAATGAAAAGAAGAACCAAAATACACTGTACATGAAGATAATTAAACAGTTAATGATGTGGGCATTTAGCCACCTGGTCTAGATTTCCTCCCACCCATCTCTACGCACGCTTTTATCCACACGCAAAGAACTTTACAATACACGTCCTCTCAACTTGCGTGCTGACCGGGAAGTTTCCCAGCACGTCCTATCGACTCGCGTGCTGACCAGGAAGTTTCCCAGCACGTCCTCTCGACTCGCGTGCTGACCAGAAAGTATCCCCGCACGTCCTCTCAACTCGCGTGCTGACCGGGAAGTATCCCCGCACGTCCTCTCGACTCGCGTGCTGACCGGGAAGTTTTCTTGCGTCTGACGCTTCCCTTCTACTTAGGGTCAAACACAGACGCTTAATCGGGGGTGCTGATTGGCTAGTAGTTCGCGCCAAACCTTCCCTTTCCACTGTGAGGCCACACGTGCAAGACACAGGTGCACCTCACAGCTTCCGGGTACAGATAAGATTAACAAGCAAGTGAAAAGTAAAAATAATAAATTAAATGAAGCTAAGATTCCCACAAAGACTTTACGAAAATGAATAATACCAGATTTAGAAGTTAAAGGCCGAAAAAATGAAGTTAATGAATTGAAATTTAAAACAAATATTGCTTACAGCTTTGGTTAAGATTTAGACAACTTATAATTAATATTAAACCCCACATTTAAATATGATTAAAACATTTGATTCTAACATAGAGCTTAAATTAGGCCTAGACGAATGGAAAACAATAATGTATTATAAATTTAGTACTTCAGTATGATCATATTAACATGTAAACCATGGCAAACTAATTTAATTATGTAAAAGAAATGGTCTAGAGCCCTGACCACCTTACTAGAATGTTATTGAAGATTGGTCTTACACCTAGTATATTACCAGTACCAAACAATTATCAATTAATACACAAGCTGCTTAGCAAATACAATCTTTATACAGAGTGTTCGGAAACTCATAGCCCAAAATGCACATATAGCTTTTTTGAAACAAGAGTAATACAAAATCCCCGTACACTTACATCCGGAAATATATGCTCTACCGGAGTGTTGTTATTGGGTTATATATATATATATATATATATATAGGTTTAAAGGTAGGTACATTTTTCATAACAGTGAAAGAATCGAATAGGTAACAATAATAGATTTATTATACAATAACATAAAGGTTGATATCGGGTTACAATTGATAAAGAAAATAGAAAGTTGAACCAAACAAGTAACAGTGATTAGTGTGTGTTTTAAATAGGCAAAGGAAAACAAGTAACTCTTAGATGAACAATATTAAGTTTAACACTCGCCAGTAAGTTAGGGTTTAACAACTCTAAAGTTATAGGCATTTCCCGTGGCTCGGGAGAATACGTGTCCAAGACGACACGGCAACAGTCAAAAGGAAGTTAAGTAGATACAGAGTATTGGACGCCAAAACAGCCGGGATAGCACCTGACTTCCACCAGAAGGGTCTAAACAGAAAACATGGCGAATTAAATACAAATCAAGATGTGACAACAGATCCTATAATTTTAGAGTTATTAACGTAAGCTCGGCTTAGCTAGCTGGCTTGACTTGTAATTAAGAACTGTTTCAGTGATAAATGATATATTGTGAGAAGACGGACTGTCCATTACATCAGCAAATGGCTAAAAAGCAATCAGGTGTCAACACTCAATAGTAATATGACCGGTCCTTTCCCAGTGGGTACTGCCAGAGCATTCAATAGTACATTTATGTCATTACCCACTGCCTGGGGTAAACATCAAGTTTAGTATACACCAACATTAAATACTTAATGGAATGTTCAGTGATTGGACCTTAACTTTTGGTACCTTGAGGAGTGCTGTGATATCTGTAATCCATGACATGGTAAAACAGACGTTGGAATTGGATTATCATTGTGTTTGTGAGTAGTGAACTGGGAAGTTGTGAAGTTCAAATCTAATGTTGTTTTGATGTAATGTTAAATAAATAGTTTAGCAGCTATGCTAAAAGAACCTTAAAACTTAACTAATTTACTAACATTACATTGGTGACGGAGATGGGATTCAAGTAACTTAGTTCGGCAATATCAATGTCGGCCACGGCTGGTTATATTGGACATGTTAGGGAATTTAACCCCGCTGAGGACGACTGGAATTTTTCAAGAGGAAGTTGGCGAATTTTATTAAGCTTATTGGATTGGAAGCTAAAGAGTGTGAAACACTACCGAGTCATCTAAATCAGATTGCTTTTAAGTTGTTAATAGATGTATGTGTGCCCGATATTTCTGAAACTAAAAGGTGTGTGGATTTGATAGCTTTGCTAAATGCACATTATTCACCTGTGGTTTCTGTTTTCAAGGAAAGATCTGAATTTTATAATGCATGTTGTGGACTTAATGAATCAGTAGCAGACTGGGCTGCTAGAGTTCAGCATCTGGCTTTCAGTTGCATGTTTGAAACACACCTAGATTTTGCTCTTCTTGACAAATTTGTGATGGGTATACAAGACAAGAAAGTCAAAGAACGCTTATTTACCGAGGACCCGATCAAGTTAACCATTAGCAAAGCTATAGAAATAGTTCAGCAGGTGATTGCTGCAACCACATTTTTGAAGATATATATGTTAAAATGGAACCTGAAATTGTCAAAATGGCCGCTGGTCAACAGGGCAGGAATAATCGTCCTCCCAAACAGAATTTTGATTCCCGTTCTTCTTGTGCTTTTTGCGGCTACACAAATCACTCAACAGCGCAGTGCAGGTTCGACAATTATATTTGTGCCATTTGTAAATGTAGGGGGCACTTAAAAGAATGTGTCCTTAAAAATTCAAGCGGGTCACCTCTAACCGTATGGAAACAGAGGAAGAAAAGGGAGTACAGGAAATTTTTTTTTTTAACTATCCAGAGGTGTTTATTGACAAATTGGGCACCTTTAATAGGGCAAAAATGTCCCTTAAGTTGAAGCCAGGGGCAGAACCAAAGTTTTTCGAACCAAGAAACATTCAATTTGCTTTAAAACCTAAAGTAGAGCTAGAACTTAAAAGGCTTCAAGATGCAGGTGTTATATCTCCAATCAAATATAGTAAATGAAGAACACCAATAGTGTCTCTAGTTAAGCCTGATGGCTCTGTCAGGTTATGTGGTAACTATAAAGTAACACTTAACCCATATTTTGAAGAATACAGGCATCCCCTACCTCATGTAAATGATATATTTTACTCAATGCAAGGGTCTACTACTTTTAGCAAAATTGACCTCAAAAATGCCTTTCAACAGATGGAATCAACTGAGGACTCCAAAAACTAGTTACTATTAGTACCCATAAAGGTCCACAGATGTCCTTTTGGTATTTCTCCAGCCCCTCAAGAGTTTCAGCATAACATGGAAACTGCTGTAGCAGGCATTGAAGGAGTAGTGGTTTGGCAAGATGGCATTGTGGTATGGGGCCATACAATAGAGGAACATAATGAAAGGTTGAATATGGTACTGTCCAGGCTCAGGGAATGTGGATTGACTGCTAATATTACCAAGTGTATGTTTCAACAAACAGAAATAAAATTTTTAGGCTACATAGTGGGGAAAGATGGATTGAAATTAGACCAAAATCTTGTTAAACCAGTACTAGAGGCTGAAACACCAAAATCAGTTAGTGAATTAAAGTCATTTCTAGGTATGGTAGAATATTTCAAGAGATTCTTGAAGGGGGCTTTTGTCATCTTAAATCCTTTGTATGAACTGCTTAAAAAGGGGGTTCCATGGAAGTGGACCTGGGAATGTAGTCATGCGTTTAATCAAATTAAAAGTGCACTCACCTCAGCCCCTGTTTTGGATCACTATAATCCGGATCTAGAACTCATACTGTCTACTGATGCAAGTCCTAGAGGACTCAGCAGTACTTAGCCAAAAGACCAAGGAAGGGGTTATACGCCCTGTTGCATTTGCATCAATTAACATTTCTGTGAATTTATATTTTGACTATGCTTTATGTAGTTTAAAGTCTCGTTAAGTTGCCGTCTACAATGTGAGCCTTGCCAATGTTGATACGTACAATGTACGTCATGGAAAACAGAAAACCTTAATATGCCGAGAGAATTTGATGTAAGAGGAAAAAATCAGGGAGAAGTCATTGAAATTATAAAAAGTTGCCAGAATTCTAAGATATGTTTGTAATAATCTGTGAAATACGAAGTAGAGATCATAACCAAATGTAGTAATTTGTTTTATCTCCATATCATGCGAATTTTTGATCATATTTGTGACCAAAACTTAGTAGAATAAAGAGAAAATTATGATAACTTAATTTATAGTTTGTAATATAAAATAATGGCTAAGTATTTTATTCTTTGGTTTGAGAGACCTGGGAAAGGCCGGGAATCTCAAAACTTTTTTGTTGAATCAGACCTGTTTGAATGTTAAAAACAAAAAATTTTTTGCAGAAATAAGACGGGCTTAAGGTAAATTTTTGAACCAATCCGTTATCCTTGAGAATATATTTTAAGGTGAAAGCATCCCAGAATGTAGGGTCACTGATTAATTATTGGGCTTACGTATTATAGTTGTGTTATTAACGACTTATGTACCTGAAAATCATTAAAGTAACTAATAATACAAAGATATTAATGCATAAAGTCATCTGATCTTTGACAGATAGTATGAGTGGTGATGGAACTGAGCTTAGGAGATGAAGTATAAGGTGAGGAGAGGAAGAGGATTGCCTCAGTCGGGAAAATACTGCCCCCCACTCTCTGTAATACATTTGTCCCCCTCTAGATATATGTCACTCCCTCTGATATTAAAGGATTATAGACAACAAAACACACATCCGAGAAAGACCGCGGCGCGTAATGAACTGACCGAGCCCACCCAAGTTCAAGCGGCGACTAGTAGAGGTCGCGGGATAGTGGAACATTCCAGAGTTTTTGAGACGTGAAGTAAAGCCAGTGCTAGTCCATCGGAGAATAATCTCGAACAATAGAGTTCGCTCTCAAAGCTATGTTTGTCATGCATATCCCCTCCTTCATGACCCAATTATGTTCCTCCCACCTTGTTCCTCACCAAATCCTTTTTTCTCTGGGTTTAAGCGTATATAACGCCGGTATGGCAATATGACCGGCACTCTTGGACTTGACTCTGGGTAGAGGAGTATGTAGCCTTGGCTGCGCATATTTAAATTGTAAGAACAAATTTAACGTTTCGGCTTAATTTATTTTTAAATAATGTAACTTTTTCAAAATTCATCTTTAGGTCTATTATTTTCTCTTTTTGTAAATTAATATACTCTCGTATCAGAGATTTGATTTAAATTTGATTCTTAGAAATTTTGGCTAAGATCGATACATATCGAATATAGAATATCGCTATTTGGTTTGGAAGATAGATAGAACATTTATTCTGTAATAAAATCTGTTATTATTACTTTTTGTGAATCTCATCCTATATTTAGCTATTATGGAAAATACTAACTTGATATTTAAAATAGTATTGTGAGCAATCTAGTTCTTTCTTTAATATTTATTCACTGAGGATTTTGTCTTCTTGAAAGAGAAATGAATTAAGGCTATTTTTTTGATAATGACTGTAGCATGTTGCTATAAGAGTGGACGAAAATATGATTAAACTTACCCCACCGTACTGCCAGCAGCGTCAAAGAGGAACACTCGTAACATCACGACTAAACACAACCTCCCGCCACATGTTGATCGTAATACTAACCGTCTATTGTGGGTACTGGCGTACCAAAGAACAAAGAACTTCGATGGTGAAGATGTGTTGCTCGCCCCAAGTTACGGAAGAAGGTGGAACTATCTAGGCTAATCCAGAACAATATTATCATGCGCATGTTTCTTTCCCGAATATTCTAGGTGTCCACCCCTACCCTTTTGTCCGTCGCTCCATCTTCTGGGTTATATCGTATATATATCGGCGCCTGTTCTATGAATGGTCACTATTGGACTTAGCCAGATTGAGAGCAGGTGAAGCTCTAGCTTCGATCATTATTCATAATGTAAGATCTAAATTTAATTTTTGGCGTAGATAATTTTTTTTATTTTTCTATCTTGTAGTTTATTCAAAATTCTTTTTCGGCTATTTAATTTAAACTTCAAATATAATATAAGATTAACTTGTCATCACTTCAAATATTATTTAATTGCAGGGTCGAGATGTTCATATTGTAGAATCGATCATTTTGTGGTTTAGCGAAGTAAACAAATTTGAGATCGACTATAATAATGATATTATCAGTAGAATGGGACTAAATATTAGGGTATTCTTTTGTGTGAACATTATATGTAAATTTTTCCGTGAAAACTTTAAGTTTTCCTCAAAACATGTCAGTTCTAGAATTTTTGATCAATTGCATTTATAGGAAATTTATATTATGTATACTTCATAATCTTGTGGGTTTTTAACTTTGTGGTATCGAGTATTTTCTTGAGTATTGGCGAGACATATTGTTTGGATTAACTTATACGCTTTTTTTTTATCTTCAGATTTAAATATTGTATAAAGTAAACTTATTGAAGATTTTTTATTGAGTTAACGCCTTATTACATCTTGTGATTTATTTAGGATGACGGCGATTTAACTGCTTGTGCAAGTTGTTTAATAATATATAAAAAATACGAGGTTTTTCTCTTATTGTTTATTTATATATTCCTTTAATGTCTCAAATATATATAACTTTTTCAACGTTGTCATATATTTATATATTATCTCTAAACATTGAATCATTGACAAATAACTATCTTTTTGAAATCAGTCATGACATTATTCATAACTAGAAACAACCATGACCTTAGGTAACCTTTAATCTATGTGATTTAAGTTATTTGTTATTTTATTTTTAGGACCCTTTTTTGAAGTTATAAATTTTCCTTTAGAAGGTTTTGTGAGGTAGACCGCTCCAATATTAGTAACCGCAACTGGTGGGAGTAGCGGATTTCTGGTCTTTGGATGTTTTCAAAGCATAGAACTCCAAGCACTCGCTCCTATTGCCCTTGTTTTTGCCCTATTGTTTTTATTTTATGTTGTTTTGGACCTCCTATTTCTTAAGGACGGTACATGACTGATGATAAAAGCCTCGATAACCTTTGCTCTTACTTAAGAATCCTGTCAGTTTCAAATTTTTATCTTTATATATTTACGACTGTTTCAAATAATCTCATAAATTTGTAAATAGAGTTGTTATTAATATTGGGCTATATAATGTTATTTGACGAGTAGGTTTCATGAGAATTAATAGATAAACTACATTTATTTAATTTCTCAAGTAAATTGACTAATATTAAGTAATATATTAACTTTGATATGATCTTTTACATAATCCTTTATACACATATGTAATCTTTAATATTTTCTTATTGTATGCCTATCGTAATTGTTTTCTTTATACCTTCATATATGGTTTTATCTTTATATATATATTTACTATGAATAAACATCCAAAATTGATTTATTGGTTTTTTATTGATGTTATTAATATAGTTCATTTTAAATTTACAAGTTTAATGCAATGCAAAAAGCCGCATGTTGTTACTATGCATATTTTTTAAGCAATGGCATGCAAAACTTTATCGTTCTTATATAGTAGGTGTCCATCCGAATCTTAAACGTGAATTAAAATTACTATAAAAAAGTTACGAGTTAATATTTACTTTTTTACAATAAGACGTAATTTCAATTAAATTTAAATTAAATAAAACATGAAATACAAGAATATAGTTTTGAAGTTATCATATTATTATAGAGAATAAGATAATGTTCTATCATACACGACACATATTTATAATACAATAACGGGTACAACATTTGTTATTTTCAAATTAAATCATGTCTAAACTGTTGAAAAAGTTCAGTAGCTTCCGTGTGGATTGCTCTGTCTTCGGAAGCACCTCTCCCTCTTCTCCCCAAATCCCCTTTTGGCATTCTCTTTCTTACCATCTTTTTTCCCCCATGTAAACCCCGCTACTCACCCTTCCTTCGAACCATTTATATCCTGTTCAGTCAGGTAAAACCCTTGACTGGACACTAATTGTCTGCCACCTCCAAACCTAAGCTATTGAGAATGTTCCCTGTGATGTATTTGTATGATTACGTTTACCTTATAAATAATTTGCATAAACAGTGTTTCCTTGATTAGATAAAAGATATTTGTATAACGTTGGTTTTGTAAGAAGAGAGAGGTGAAAAGGATTTCTCTAAATAGTTTTATTCATGTTTTATAGACGAACAAGACCTTTTCCCACTTATAGGGACTTAATTTTGAAGATATTAAGATTCAGTGGCGCATCCAAGAGTTTACTTAGGGGAGGGTGGGCATGTGTGTTCTAGCTATTATTTCCATCCCCTGAAAATATTCATCAAATTATTTTAGTTTAATACATCTTTTATTTTAGAGAAATTACACACACGTATATACAGGTTGTTAAAAAAAAGGGGTTCAGAAATTATGGATCTTGTTGTACACATTAACATGAGTGGAATGATTTTAATGATGTTACATGACCTCTAGTTGTGCCAATACGTC
The DNA here is from genome assembly GCA_033556935.1 of Timema podura. Taxonomy (NCBI): domain Eukaryota; kingdom Metazoa; phylum Arthropoda; class Insecta; order Phasmatodea; family Timematidae; genus Timema; species Timema podura. The sequence goes on along the minus strand of JAVRXN010000010.1, from coordinate 88,031,563 downwards.
GGTAAACTCAAATAATAATTATAATACAAATAAAAGTGTCTTGGAAATTATAGGTCCACAAACCTACTCACATAGAGGTAAAGTAATTTTGTATTTTAGTAATAAAAAATAAATGGTACGGTGCACCACACAGACTTCCTCTTGCTTTTATCATGAAATATACATTTACTAAAAACTCGTTAGGATTCGTGAAATGAAATAATATACACTGTTACTTACTCTATGCAAGGGTGGCTCAATGGCCGTGCGAACCGGGCAGCTACCCAGGGTGCCAGCTTGAGGGGGCGCCAAACATAGCTAGACATGACCAAACGTAGCCTGGGCGTGATATTAAAATTATCCTCAAACCTATAACATAATCTGGGCGTGATATGAAAATAATCCACAAACATAACAACCTCAAACCTAACGTAGCCTGGGCGTGATATGAAAATAGTCCCCAAACTTAACAACTCCAAACATAACGTAGACAGGGGGTGATAGTGGAGTTTCTAAGCTTAACAATCGTTCAATTTTTTATACTAACATGAAATTTTACACATTTTTTTAAGTTTGTGGTTAGTAAAATAGAATCTAGTGCCACTCTTAAAAAGTTATTTTATATTTTCCAGCTTGAAATAATGGCGCCATTAAACTTTTTTTTTTGCCATTATAACGTAAATCATTCATAATGTTAAAGTGTTTGTTAAACTTATAATAAAAAATAGATGATGACATTGTCTACAAAACAGGTTCTTATAGTTTTATTTGTAATTCTAACAGTTTTTGTACAATCTCGAAGTGAAACGTTTAACGTATGTTTAATTAACATTTGTAGAATTTCCCCTTCACATTTTTTCCTATCACGCCCAGGCTACGTTAGGTTTGAAGTTGTTAGGTTTGTGGATTATTTTCCTATCACGTCCAGGCTACGTTAGGTTTGGAGTTGTTAGGTTTGTCAATTATTTTCCTATCACGCCCAGGCTACTTTAGGTTTGGAGTTGTTAGGTTTGTGGATTATTTTAATATTTTCCGAGAGTACAATCACCATGAGAAATGTGATAGCTGGCAGCTAGCAGAAGATTTAAGAACTGTCAAAATAAAAACCAAATTAAAAATAAAATTGTTTTTGTGAAAGTTTTGACTGCCAAAAATGACAATAAATCAACATATTTTGGTCATTGCAGATAATATGGTTTGGCAAATGGATACATGAGATTTAATCTGCTAACTTTTGCTAGCTGTTAGTTACCTACACTCCTATGGTGAATGGACTATATTATCCACCGGTTACGTAGAGAAGCGCCAAAAAGCAATACCACCCTGGTGCGAAATTTACCTCAGGCCGCCCCTGACTCTATGGCATTAGGAACAAGGAACACTGTTACAGAAAAAATGAGGAAAAAAGAAACATCTTTGTCAACTAAAGAGCATAAGAATAAAATTTATTTTCAAAAACCTGTATTAAAAACAGTGGTGTAGTCGTAAATTTAGCAGTGCCGAAACGCAAGGTCGTAGCAACCCAAAGTTGAAGTGGGGTTTTGGGACCCCCAATCACCGTAGGCGAAAGGCTTGCACAAACATAAATGCCTCTAAAAGCTATTTGGAGCATCCTTTAATTATTACTAAGGCAGAAACTTACTTAATGCACTTCCCCTAAAATTCCAGGAATTTGCATAGAGCACTGTTAATTTCATCAGAATTTATTGATTAATAGTATGAAACAAGTTTTAACATAATATTGATATAAAATAAATTAGTTAACTTGGAATTGCAAAGTATAAAACTTTACTAAAATTTTTTTTAAAAATATTTTGCAGTGCCAGAACGGCGTTTACCAGGGTTCCCATTCCACTACACCCCCGATTAAAAAGTATATATATATATATATATACATATTTGTTTATAGCTCAAAACTTATTGGTTTTATAAGAAAAAGATTTTTACATTTCATAGTATACTACAACTTTAAAATAATAAGATATTACACCCGCCTCGGTGGCGTAGTTAGCTAACGCGCTAGTCGTGTTGAGCTCAACTGCCGAGGACGGGGAGATCGAGGTTCGAATCTCGGTTGGGTGAACTGGGGGGTTCCGAAATGGTTTTCCACTCTCCCTCCACGCAAATGCGGGTTCACTTCCTGTATATTCAACCTTCACAATTCCTAACCCATTAGCGTAATTAGTACTTAAGCGTATAACCCAAACGGGTAGTAAGACGCAGTGCTAAATAAAAATAAAATAAAAAATACGATATTACGAGTCTCAAATAGTTACGAAGAAATGATGAAAATTTGAAAGCTGTCCTATGTAAAGTACCCTCAAATTCATGTTCATGAGAAAATGAAAATGTCCATTTGTTTATAATGATAAACTATGTTTAGATATCAAATTTAATCAAAACCATTAGAGTGAATTTCGATAAAATAGATTTATTCTCTTTTTGCCTTTCAATAAACTAGCCTTAAATTTAGGGTTAGATATCTAATTTCAAAAACCCGATGGGGGGGGGGGGGAGAGGGGGCTTATTTAAACCCCAGATACAAAGTTTTAGCCCAAACGGTAAAATTGTTTCGGTTCTAGCCCAAACTAAGGTACAGTCAGATGGCCTTGCGGAAACAACTTTTGTTTCAGGGGGCTATGAAACGTCAACATTTTTCAAAATCTCGGTTTCGAATTTTTGACGATCACAATATTTTCACTCCAAGGTGTCGAGACAAAGTAAATATTAGTTTACAAAGTTTAGTTATCCACAGCCGTTGCTTGCCGTTGGTTTGATCGCCATTGATGGGGAGGTCAAGGTTCGAATCTCATTTGCGTGAACTGGAGATTGTTTTTCCGTTAAATGTATATATATACCTTTAACGGTTTTTTTCACAAGTGATTTATCACTCTGGTTTTCCCATCTTTACTCCATGCAAATGCGGGTTCACTTCCTCTTAGCTACCTTCCTCATCTCTACCAATAGGATCAAGCCGTTAATAACATGTGTTCTGAACGTAGCAATAAAAAAGAAAAGGCTTGGTTTTGGACGGGTTATAATCATATTATAGTAATAAATTAATAATTTTAAGTGGAAACATGGTTTAGCGAGCTTTATTTAATTTTTATTTTTTTTAGATCATAAAATACTATGTTCTTGTTAGTATGGTGTTCGGAAAAATTTAACAGTAGGGCCTATTAGTAAAGTGAAGTAGGCGTACAGTACGTAAATTATATTTAATTGAAATAAGATTTTAAAAATTACAATTTTTCACCAACTTTGGCCACCTTTTTCTAACTCATTAATTTTTTTTAAAAATATTTCAATTTTTTTTATCAGGCTATCACCAAGAACAAAGTGTGGTTTTCACTTTAGTTTTTATATCTTCTGTACAAACAAATTGTGGTGCACTTATTTTAATTCTAACCTCCTTATATCATGTATTTAAATAATTAGCGTAAGTAGTGACCGTAAAAACTATGTCACTGAAAAAAACAAAAAGAAATGGCTATATATTTTTTAGTATAGGGAAGAAAATATATATTTATATATTCCTACAGTAATAGATAAACTAAATAAAAATTTCACAATTTACTGTAGATAATGATTTCCCAAGGTAGCTCAGAAACATTATACTTTGACAGGGATTCGAGCCCTAGTCCTTTGACTTTTGACGTCATTCTACAGACCCCGAGATATCGGCTAAAAACACGAAATCACTCCTTGGAGAGAATAACGGGGATAGATTGTTTTTTGTTGAGTAGCAAGTAACAAAGTTGAAAGGATTGGGGGTTTGGGGGGGGGGGTGTCTGTCTGTGGAATGTAAGGACACTCTGAAAAGGGGGTAAAATAGAGGGGTGAGAGGGGTTGGTGGGGTGACTGCCATAACTATAGCAGTGCACCTCTGGTGAGGTGATAATACATGGAACTACTTGGACGAGAGATTTGCAAAACTTCGAGAAGTCCATCCGAATCTTAAAGAGTACCCTTAGGATATTTATTTATTTGCATATTTGTTTATTTATTCATTTATTTATTTTGAAATGTACTTATTTATTTTTGAGATACTATTAGTTTTATGAAATGAGGAACGAGAACGACCATCTGATAATTATTTCCGCAACAAGGTGAGTTGCGTGCGCTGAATTATAGTTGTTTGTTCTCAAACGATTGGGACAAGTTTCACTCAAACGACTCACTCTGATTGTGTTAATTTTATTTGCTTCTATTTGAGCCTTCTATTTAATTGGATGGTTAAAGAGGTTTCAATATTTAAAAGGTGCTGGTAGATAAATAATTACAGTTTCCCCGAGCTATTTATTTTCGACAACAGCCAAACAATTGTCGAGTGACTCTGAATCAATCAAGAAGTGATAGCAAGAAATCTTGAAATAGGTTGTTTTTCGCCGTATTCTGCATGCAAACGGTCGAGAATAGTGTTTTTCTTAAAAACTTTTAAATGCTCATTCTATCTGTATTTTAATCATTTCCTTTGGATAAATATATATAGATATTTTGAGAACTGTTGTCATATAAAGTTAAGGTATTCAGGCTAGGTTAGGCTCACTACAAGTCAATTCATATTATGTCTATTGTTTATTAAGTGCAGATCAGCACTCTCATTCCCGGCACGTTCTAACATGGCAGCTATAAGCGCGTGACCACGAAGTTAACCACTCTATCGGGTGACATCCTTCGCGTAACAACGCTTACTGTGGTCTTAACAAGTAGATAACAGTGGCTATGAGGAGTAGAAATGATCTTTGCTTGTAAATATGGTGCATTTACCAGAATTTGACGTAATAATATTGTGAAACTTCCGAATTATTGACAACGTGTGGCAAAGCAACGTAAGATTTGGCAGAATATTTTGTACCCTTGGCTTTTAGTGGACACCAGAGACGATGGTAGCTATAAAGGAAAATGAGCATAACAATAAGTACTAGAAAAGATAAGATACGAGTGCATTTTAACAAATCCGTTTAATGTAATAAATGGCAGAAATAAGTACATTGCACATCATCAAAACACAAGCCAATATATACAGATAAGGTCTTTGGAATTACCCATATTTATTTGCCACACAGATTGTTATACGAAAGATATTCCCAAGAGATGAGAATGGTGTGAAGCGCCTGTTAAATGATTAGACTGTTTTCGTCATGCAAGTTACGATCTGTTGGCAGCCGGCTCCAGTCGTGGATGGGTCAGCCAAAAATATACATAAGATATGTGTGCAGGGTAAGTTCCCATTCAGCGTTTTCGACCTCTACTTAGTCATGAGTTGGCGCACGACCAGTTGGTCTGAGCCGGAAGAGCAGGAATGGCCCTCCTGTTGAGCCCTAAAACGGGAGAACAACTCAATTCAAAAAAGTAAATAAATGAATAAATAAACCCGGGCCATGCCAGACGGGCAGAAATGGCCCACAAGTTGAGCACCTTGAAATGTGGCCAACACAATTCAAATATTGTGAGAAACAAGAGCCATGCCAGACGGGCAGAAATGACCCACAAGTTGAGCACCTCGAAATGTGACCAATACAATACAATTATACCTAACTAGGTGTTTGCCATAAGGCCCTGAACGATCTGAATGGTCCCTTTCCCTACAAACAGCCTCGCAGGCAACACAATGGTCATGCGGGCTACGACGTGGGAATCACTCCCATTTAATCTGCTTGTCTTAAGGACCAAGCAGAAAACTTGTGAAGTACAAGGTGACTTCACGTTAAGTGAACTAAGTCATAAACTCGCAGACAACACATTGGTCATGCGGGCTACGACGTGGGAATCACTCTCATTTAAGCTGCCGGTCTTATGGACCAAGCAGAAAACCTGTGAGGTGCAAGGTGACTTCACGTTAAGTGAACTAAGTCCTCACCCGCCTCGGTGGCGTAGTTGGCTAACACGCTAGTCGTGTTGAGCCCGACTGCCGAGGACGGGGAGATCGAGGTTCGAATCTCGGTCGGGTGAACTGGGGGTGGTTTTTACTAAATGGTTTTTCACTCTCCCTCCACGCAAATGCGGGTTCACTTCCTCTATTCAACCTTCCCAATTCCTAATCCATTAGCGTAATTTGTACTTAAGCGTATAACCCGAACGGGTAGTAAGACGCGGTGCTAAATAATAAATAAATAAATAACTAAGTCCTCAAAACCTAATCTACAGAATTATGAACATTTAGTAATGTGAAAAAGCTAATCCTCTTCACTATCAGGGCAGCGTACTCCCCCATAGACTTGACGAAATAATTGAACTTCTCATTACTTTCGGCGGTCCGGTTGGTCCCTCGGCGTGTACATCGTGACCACAGTTGCGTGTAGTCGGGTTGCGGCGAGAACTTTGAAGAGTGAAGACTATCCACCAGGTGATGAATAATTTCAGTCGTGCCTTGGTCGAGCGAGCTATGGAGTTATATAGTGGCTGAATGCAAAGCATCATGGGAAGGAAAGAGGGGAAAGAAATCCCACTACATGGAACCGTTCAGGTAAACAAGGCTCCATCTCATAAGTAAGCCGCGCGCTGCCTTCAGTTGTTGTTAATCCTCGGGCCGGTCTAGTGCGGTGTTGTGAGAGAGCCGAGGGAGGGCAAACTATCAGATGGCGCCGCTACCCACGGCGCTGGAAATATTCCATCAAGTATCCGAGGCGAGCTATGTAACACATAGATATTTATACATTAAGAGACGTGTATGAATATCAGGGAATAATATATGTGTTCATGGTCAATGATTAAGAGCAGCAATTTTGGACAGTACGGGGCTAAATTGGTTTGCCCGTTACAATTTAATGTTTCCCAAGAAGTGGACGAGGTAGAATTTGAGGAACAGCTGGAAACAATGGATAAACACTTTAAGCCGAAATCTAGCAAAATTGTTTCTACTTTTAATTTCACGGGTGCACAGAACAGCCAGAATAAACCATAGTGGAGCTGATCTACGCCGTCTCTTGTCCGAGTGCGGTTTTGGGCAAATTTTAGAAACGATGGTGTTGTAAAAGTTTGTTTGCGGAGTGCGAGAGAACGCGGTTAAGCAATCGTTAGTAGCGCGGGAAAGTGATCTCGCTCTGGGTGAGGCAATAAATTGCGTCCACGGCAGTAGCCTTGAAACGAAACGCAATGATCCTATAAGGAAAAGCAGGTGGCAGGCATGTACTGTTACAGATGCGGTGAAACCCATCATTAAGGGAGTGCAAGTTGGAGATAGCTTCACTTTTTTTTCAGGTTATGTGGTCTAAAAGGGCACTTGAATGGAGCATGCATAAAAGTGGGAAAACGAATTCTTGGGAACCAACTGACACAAGGTTTATTCAACAAACAGAGGCATCACCAACACGCGTATCAAGTAGGCCTGACCAAGAACCAAGCCTGAACTTGTTCACACTCGAGATATCCACATCCAATACTAAAGTGGAATTGCCAGATAATCAAGTCCCAGTGATGGCGATGCCATCATTACACTCCAAGACACCGATCAATATAGTTGTAGAAGTGGACACACAAACACCCACACATTCTGTACTATGGCCAGAAGAACGTCCTCATCAGCAGTGTTCATTGAATCTTAAAACGTTGGCTTCCAACGATGTACTACATGTTTAAGCCTACCGAGAAGTTAAAGTTAGCTTCAATGGTTAGACAGCAACTCTTGCATTGATGGTAATAGCAGACCAAGGACCCAGTTTGCTTGACCAGAATTGGTTTTCCCAGTTATGTTAAAAAGTTATAGGACTCCACTCACTTCAAGACTCGTTCAGGATTGCATGTATGGAGAAAAACAACCCAGAGCTTGTTGGGAAAGGGTTCTGAAATTATAGAGGACCAAAAGTAAGCTTGTACCTAGACAGTTCTGTGCCCCCAAATTTATGAAAAGCTTTCCTGTACCATTTGCGCTGCACAAAGAAGTAAATGATGATTTTAAGAGATTGAAGAAGCTACACATTATGGAACCAGTTGCTTTTTCTAAATGGGCAACCCCAGTAGTCATCACAAGAAAGATAGATGGTAACCTCAGACTCTGTGGCGATTGTTAATACTGTGCTTTATCCAGATAAGTTTCCATTGCCAACAATCAATGAAGCATTTGCGAGTATATCCCGGGGTCAATCTTATCCAAGATAGACCTAGACCAAGCATATATACAAGTGAGAGTCGATGCCATAGCAGCAGACATTTTAACCATAAACACACACCACAGCCTTTACATGGTTCGTCGACTCTCCTTCGAGATCAACGCAACCCCAGGAATCTTTCAGTGGTTAATGGAGGAGCTAATGGCAGGTATTCCAGGGGTAGTCATTATTTTGGACGATATACTCATCTCAGGCAAACATCAGATTGAGCACAATGAACGCCTACATCTGGTGTTGCAACGACTTTTCAAGGCAGGTTTAGAACTCAAAAGTCAAAATATGTAGTCAGTGCCATATAAGTGGAATTTTTAATAATACGGTGGATGCCACAGTGATACACCCTCTATCAACAAAAGTTGAAACAATCCGCCAAGCCCTGTCTCCTCAAAACAAAGGAGAACTTCAAGCATTGCTAGGCCTCATTACCTTCTACGAACGGTTAATGCCCATCAAAGCTATGATCTTGGAGACACTCCATCGGCTGCTGGACAAACAGGCCCATTGGCAGTGGACGGCAAAATACGAGGATTCTCTCCAGGCAGTGAAGGATCTACTGACAAGCGACAAGTGGCTAGCCCCCTACGACCCCAACCGACAGTTGATTGTGTCATGTGATGCGTCCCCATTAGGAGTGGAGTCAGTATTGACTCATAAAAATGAAGACAGCACTGAGTCACCAGTCGCATTTGCATCTCGTACCCTTTCATCAGTATAAAGGTACCATGCTTAAATTGACCGGGAAGCTTCAATTATGTTTGAATCGTTAAAATATTGTCAATATGTGTATGGTAGACGTTTCACCATGTTTACAGATCATCTGTCCTTGTTAGGTATTATTAGACCAAATCCGCCCACTCCATCAGTGCTGTCATCGAGAATGCTAATATGGTCACTAGCCCGGGGCATATTCTTTTGAGATACGACATAGGCCTGGAAAGAAGAATGGAAACGTTTAATATCTAAACCGCTTACCATAGACCTCTCTGAGGATGGAAGTGCTGATTCAGCCGATTTATTTTTTATCGCAAGTTGATTTACAAACACTGATGTCAGCAGAGGAAGTATTAGAGAATACCAAAGAGGATAAGGACCTCAAGAAATTTATTTGTTGGACACTGCATGGCTGGCCTACACAAATAGAGCCTAATTATACAACGTATCGCAACTCCCGCAGCGAATCATCAATGATGAAAGGATGCCCTCTTAAGTGAAACAGGGTGGTGATCCCAGCCGCACTTAGAGGCAGAGTGTTGGAAGTGATGCATTACTCACCTCATGGCGTTGTTCAAACCAAGGCAGTGGCCCATGGCTATGTTTGGTGGCCCCATTTAGATGATGACATTGGAACAATAGTGAAGTCTTGCTGAGCACGCCAAGAGGTTCAGGTAGCTCCACCAAAGGCATACCCCCAGGCCTGGGCAACGCCAACCAACCCTTGGTCCAGAATTCATATAGACTTTGCAGGGCGTTTTCAAGGTCAATCTTTTTAATAACCGTATATGCTTATTCTAAATGGCCTGAGGTAAAACTGATTGCTTCTACAACATCATCTGCAACAATACGTCACCCTGGAGAAAATTTTGTGACTCACGGGATTCCAGACGTGGTGGTATCCGATAACGGCCCCCAATGCAAGTCTGAAGAGTTCCGCTGTTTATTGGAAGGAAATAGAGTAAAGTATATCACACTAGCTCCTTTCCACCCAGCCACAAATGGGCTAGCTGAAAGGATGGTTCAGTAGTCCAAGCAATTGGTATACCAGAACGGTAGGAGCTCTGTTTGCCATGAGGACGACACCCATTACCACTACTGGACAAACACAAGAAAAGCTTCTTATGGGCAGGCATCTCAAAACCCTATTGAACAAGCTCCACCCTTACATTTTACTAACCAAACAAGAACGCCAATTGGAAACGTTGGTGACGTTCCCTACAGCCTGAAGCTTTGGTATAGAGGACGCAGTGCACTTTAGGGAGTTTAGTGCACAGTATACAAAGTGGTCAGCATAAATTGTCAACAAGATTCTGGGGACATGAATGTATTATGCACAATCGGAGGATGGTCGAATACTGTACCGTCACATTGACCAACTTCGAGAACGAATATTGGCCCAGTGAGTTTATCCATCACATAATAAATCACCACCAGAGCAACAGGCGGTAGGAAGTTGGCCTATGCTGGTACCCGAACAGCAACGAGGCTTGGTGACATGCACAAAACCACATGATACTCATCAACCAGCGATAGTACCTGTAGTGGAAGGATTGTAGCAAGCAGCACCAGCGGCCACAGGAGTGGAAACGGTGAGAAATGGAAACCATCGACAACATCAGGAGCCAAAGCGACACCCAGAGATACCAGCACGACCCCTATAGTTGCGAGCCAGTAGACAATCACGGCTACCATCACGGCTGAGGGAAGATTTTATGCTAGACTTGTGGTGGGCCGGGTGGGGGAGGAAAGAGTTAATAGTAGAAATAAAGCAATGTTTATAAATAGTGGAAACTGATAGCAATTAGAAGTGTATATGTTTCTATTAACTATGACCATATAGCTTAAGAATTAACATTTTGTGTTCAGTCCAAGAGGGGAGGACTGTAATATTTGGTTAAGGTATATGGGCCAGGCTAGGTTGGAAAAACTGAATGGACACAATGTATATTGTTTATTCAGCACAGACCAGCACTTTCGTTCCCGGCACGTTCTAATAGGACAGCTATAAAGGGCGTGACCATAAAATTAATAATTCTATCGGGTAACATCCTTCGCGTAACAACGCGCAGTGCGGTTTTAACAAGTACATAAAAGTTGTCATTAGAATGAGCTTTATAATTTGACCCATAAATAGCTTATAGAAGCATTCAAATTTCAAAAATCTTCAAGGTGGAGACCACTTCAAATAACTTCTATTGGATTTAAATTCTCGTAAATCTTTTAAAGTGCGAATCAATCTAAATCGCTTATAAGGACATCAACATTTCAAAAAAAATCTGGGGGAGAGCCTCCAAACCCCCATTTGACTTGTGGGTCGCATATAAAACTTTTATTTTGTTAACTGTCCCCTTTCACAAATATGATTTGACCACCTGTAAAGTAAAAATTAAGTACAAATTTTCATTGTTGACCAAAAAATATTAGTATATTATTATCCTCTCTTGCTACCATGTTATTTATCATAGGTACTTGATGACAAAGTCATGAAACAGTACTACCAATGAAAAATAAACTCCCTTCAAATAACTTTAAGAGTCATCCAGAGTTTAAAATTTTACACGGGAAGGACTCCCGGACCCCTCACAGTTGAGGCCCCCTTCCCCCTCAATTCCAAAGAGCTTCCGGAGCCCCTTCTTTCCCACTGTCAATCGCCACCATCATTTCTGCTCCCGTTTCGTCCAACTGGTGGAGGGACAGCCCCAAATAGCCACTAGCATCAGTGGTGAGTTAATAGGTGTAATACTTATGCATTGGCTGTTTCATTACCTTCGTATAAAAGAATCAAGTTTTCACTCTTCGGAACACATATATTTCTTCCTGTTTGAATTTAGAGTGGGTATATTTCTCCAGCAATTTGAACAACAAGCCCTCCTTCGACCTACCTGGTTGACAATAAAGCTGGTTGATTCCAGTTAATACCTGTTGAACACAGTTGACAGGATGAAGATTGTTGAAGCTGATCAAAATTGGTTGTCAATATAGCTTGCTGATCCCATTTAATAAGCTGTTTAGTACAATTGCCAGGTCAAAATTGAGCGAAAATTATTAAAATTAGTTGACAATATGACTGGTTGATTACATTTCAAACTGTTTGAACACCTTTCACAGGTTGAAACTGGTTGAAGCCTATTAAAACTGTGTGCCAACTTGATGTTACTGTTCAGTGACGTTGTTCGCTCGTGCGGTCTTACTTAAAAATTTCGCGGGCACTTTAGTTCTCTCGCAGAAGGATTTACCACAACGGAAAGAAGGAGTTAATAATAATAATAATAATAATAATAATAATACTTAACACCACGTCTTACTACCCGTTCGGTTTATACGCTTAAGTACTAATTACGCTAATAGGTCAGGGATAGGGATGTTTGAATATAGAGGAAGTAAACCCGCATTTGCGTGGAGGGAGAGTGGAAAACCATTTAGGAAAAACCACTTGCAGTTCACCCGAGTGCAATTCGAACCTCAATCTCCCCGTCCTCGGCAGTCTAGCTCAACACGAAACTAGCGCGCTAGCTAACTACGTCACCGAGGCGGGTAAGAAGGAGTTCGCGTGAAGGAGGTGAGACACATCGCACAGTTCAAAACGAGAATCGGTTACGTTCATTTTAGCATGGAGGGACGATCGATACCCTACCACAAGTATGGTATAAGACGTGTCAAAAAAGGAGAGGTAACGAAGCTTTATTTTTCCAAGAAACATGAACCCGTTGTGTTTGGTTGTATCCATGTTGCGAACGCCTATGAGTACACTTGAGAGAAAATGTACTCTTATTTACTTGGTGGGAGAAGTGGAAACCATTTAGAAAAATCACCCCCTGTACATCCAGCCAAAAGTCCCCCAAAAAACAAATGAGTGTAACGTTGAGCCCGCGTGCCCACTGATACTTGTTTTAATTACTATAAATTGATTATATAATGACTATACGAATGTGACTAAGATGTTGCAAAAGAGAATCATCTAACCCAGTGTGTATTTTGGATGGTATGGTATTAGAACAACCCACTCAAATACTAAGCTGCTACAATTAATTAATTTGGAGTTGTGTAATCAAAAGGAACACAAGCAGTTTTTCTAATAATTTTAACCACTTTAATTTCTATTAATTCGGATTTTGCCCTTTATTATAATTGTTATAATAAATGAACAAACTAAATATGAAGCTATAAGCTCAACATGTACTCTGACCACATCCGAAGCATACCATGACCCAAAATATGGTCACGATCCCTGTAGTAGAGGTTGGAGGGCTAGTCTTATCAACTATCTTATGCTATCTGAGGAAATTCGTAGTTGACTCCGATAGGCTGACATTTTGAATAATTTGTTTGCATACTGGGCTATTAAACGATGTGAGGACATTTAAAAATGAAGAGGAATAGGCATTTTTTTTAAACCAGGCATACAACTGAAAATAAAGAATTGTAATATTACAACTTTTTAAAAAAACCTAAATGATTTCGTAAACTTTATTTATTATCTTTCCCCCTCCCCTCCACCCACCACCACATACATACTCTACCGAGCTAAATTTGATCAAATAATATATTTATTGCATAACCATGCAAATTTAAATGCTTTAAATGTTTGAGCAACCAATTATTATACAGCAGTTGATAAAATGTATTTTATTAATAAGCTCCTTTTTTGATAATCTTACATATTTTCTCTACTCACTATAATACCTAAAACCATCATGAGTACTAGTTCAAACTTCTTTACAATATTTGAATTGCGCGCGTGCTGAGATACTAGCGCTTTTTTGCTTTAATATCTGATCGCTGGAACTATTGGCTTAAAGACTTGGAGTCTGTTTTGAATACAATCGCGGAATCAAACTAATGCAAGTATGATAATATTATTATGATTTTTAATTTCAGACGTTTAAAAAAGTTTCTAAAAATGAATCTTTATGATGCCTTATGGATAGCTAAAGTTTAACCCAATCCTTCAACCAAGGGGTTAAAAGGTTTGTTATTACTTTACTATTGTAAGTTGTACGTTGTAACTGTGAAATTTAATAGTATAATATAAATAATGTAGGCATTTTTTTGGCTAACTTATTCAATTTTTATGAAATGTTATTTTGTAAATTGATTAAGACTAGCTAAATATTTCTATCAAACCATCTTTCTAACCATTTTTCCATAAAAATGAAGGTTGCACATACATTGAGAAAAGGGGAAAGTCTATATTACACACATTTCACTTAATTTCATTTCATTTATCCACATCTAAACTATAATACGTACTTTTTAAAAAGTTAAGTTTTTATACGACAGACATATATTTTAACCATAATCTAAAGTGCATTTTCTATCTAACAAATGGAAACATTTCAATTTTAGCCTAACGTATTTCCCTCAATTTTTTCCTGTAACTTTTAAAACTAAGTAACTATAATCTCTAAATAAAATCGTGAACGTATAAAAACCCGTATAATGCTACTGTACAAGGTTACCATTTTAATATAAAATGACAATGTTTTATAAGTTCTATTTTCGAATAATAATAATAATGGCCCTTATTTATTTGGCGAAGCTAAGACATTAGCCACTTAACCATCGTTGAATACAACATACAATATTACATTTATTGAAAAACAAACATTTTAATAAAGGAGTATTCAAATAAATAGAAAACCATTCGCATGCTCATTCATACACTCATTTAAAGCTAAATTAGTTACAAGAACTCAGTTTAGCTTGTTAGACAAGATAAATTGTGTGACCGCACGCTTGAAGGGAATTGTGGATGTTAGGTGACGAGTCGAGTTATCTAGTTTGTTCCAAGCCTGTGATGCCAGGTCAGTAAAAGAACAATCACATATTTGAGATCTATGTATGAGAATAGACATCTGTAGAGTGGATTCTGATCTAGTAGCATGGATGTCTATCCTTCAAAAATAGGAACCGTGAGGAGAGGTATTGAGACTGAAATGTTGATAGTATTTTGTTAAGCAATACTAATAAGTGTAGCCTTCGCCTTTTATTTATTACTAACCAAACCAGTTATTAAAATGGCCTACCTAGAAATATGGTCATGCCATTTTAAGTTAAATATGTATCAAACACATGTGTTAGTCGTTGTAGTTGTTCTGCAATATCATCTTTTAAGTGTATACTACGTTGCAGAAGTGGCATTATTAAGCTCTGGACAATGATAATTCACACATATTCTACTAGAAAATTCTTCAACCTTCTCAGCGAATGTAGGTTAGCATACACTTTCTTGCAAACCGAAGTACCTAATCTGTCTAATTAAGATTTTCATCAATAATCACGCCAAAGCTTTTAGTCATTGTTGTTAGTTGTACTGTGGTTACTTCTAATCGTATATCACTCAGCAGGGAACAGTCCACATTCAGTCTTAGTCTGCGTGTTCCTATAAGAATGGCTTGAGTTTTATCAAGGTTCAATTTAAGGTTATTCATTTCAGACCAGAAGAATTGTTTCCATTTAGTTTTGATTCACGCCCACCGCCCATACTAAGATGTTTATATATGTACGATCCAATTGAATCGTTTTATAAACCGAATAAAAAAGCAATCACACTAAAATAAAAAGTCATTCGTGATGGTACACTTTATCAGTCCCATTTTAGGTTCTTTTTATTGCTATGGTACAATATTTTGAGATTTTATTCACTTTTTAACACAACCAAAAGTAAGGCTACATACAATAAAATGACGCCAAGATTTATAAATTTATACCCACCTCGGTGGTGTAGTTGGCTAACGCGCTAGTTGTGTTGAGCTTGACCGCGAGGACGGGGAGATAGAGGTTCGAATCTTGGTCGGGTGAACTGGGGGGGTTTTTCCTAAATGGTTTTCCACTCCCCCTCCACACAAATGCGGGTTCACTTCCTCTAAATTCAACCCTCCCAATTCCTAATCCATTAGAGTAATTAGTACTTAAGCGTATAACCCGAATGGGTAGTAAGACGCTGTGCTAAATATTATTTATAAATTTATAATTTTTTTTATTAAATATCAGCCTATAGCTAAATAAAACTCAACAGCAAATCACCATAATCACTTTCGGGATGTAAATATTAATGATTATGTGTAACTGCATGGTACATTATGATTGTGCACCTGCACGCTAAAATGGCTATGACCTCATCTGATCATTTGTAGGCCTACCATTAGCAATTAATTATTAAAGAAAAATACGAGTCTAGTACGTCTTAACCATCCCACATTTGGTGATTTTTCACTGAAATCGTACCTACCATGTGTTGATATTTTATCCACTTTAAGTTTGATTCACACTGATAGGACTGTGCGCAGACCGTGTTGGGACTGTGTCGTGCTGCCAACAATCTCGAACATGTCATTCCCATAAGAGTTACCTTGTAACACCGTTTTGGATTCACACACATAGGACTGTGCTCAGGCCGTGCTGTGGCTGTGTCGTCTTGGATCGGTTCAAAAGTGATTTTCCAAGGGTCCAGCACGGTACGAACACAGTCCCAACACAGTTCTTTCAGAGTGAATGTAGATGATGTCGCCTTAATGTCGTCTTAGTGTCGTTTCACCTACTTTGGCTTCTTCCGGCAAGCGGCAAACCTTCAAGAATGTTCTTATCTACAATCTGACAGTGGCTGCAGAACATTCCAACATTGTTAACACAACTGTGTGCAATAAGCCAAAACTATGGATGAAGAAAACTTTTCTCTCTTTATTTGTAGGCGGTCTACCAATCCTTGCCTGCTTGTAATGACAATATTTTATAGTCTTTCCCTCCTAGTGTTGGCAGATATGACTCGTGATGAGAATCCTATAATCCAAAGGGAATATACATACATTTGTGTGAAGTAAGAGTGGGTAGCCCTTTAGGAAAAAAAACACTTATAAATCCAGACGGGATTCAAACCCAAACCTCCTCTTCACCAGCAACCAAGTAGATTGAGAGAGTAATGCCCAAAACCATGTGATTATTGGTGAGTATAGTATACGGTTCTATACGAAATAACCAAATAAACATGGTATGTAACATTTAAAAATAAACCTAGATTTAATAATATTTAGCACCGCGTCTTACTACCCGTTCGGGTTATACGCTTAAGTACTAATTACTCTAATGGATTAGGAATTGAGAGGGTTGAATTTAGAGGAAGTGAACCCGCATTTGCGTGGAGGAGAGTGGAAAACCATTTAGGAAAAACCACCCCAGTTCACCCGACCGAGATTCGAACTCGATCTCCCCGTCCTCGCGGTCGAGCTCAACACGACTAGCGCGTTAGCCAAACTACGCCACGAGGCGGTCTAGATTTAAAACTTGTCTAACATGCATCAGTGGTCATAAAGTCTAATGTATCACTCTCATATTAGACTGGGTTGCCAATGACAAGATTGGGTTTCAAATTACAATATGACGTACTGAGAGTTTATTTTCCTAAAATGGTTTCCCACTCTACCTCCATACAATAAGGGTAAATTACCTCCAAAATACTTCCTTCCTCATTCCTACCCCATTAGAGTAATTATATATGTGTATAACCTGAACAGGTAGTAAGAAGCTTTTTTTCTGAAAGGACAACCAAACCAGTGGCCATGGTGACTAAATGTCGGGTCATCTAGTCTAGTTTCCCATTGGTAACTAAGAAGTTGGGATTCAAATTTTAGCCGGGTGTATTGAAGGTGGTTTTTCCTAGATGGCTCTTTACTCTTTTTCCACTGAATTGTGGGTGGATTGCCTCTAAATTTTTCACTCCTAATTTCAATTTAATTCACTTGATAGACCTGCTTCGGTGGCTGCATTGTCTAATGTGTCATTCTCACAATAGACTAGACTGTCTATGATGGGGAGATTATGGTTTGATTCCTGTTGGGTGTTATAAAGGTGGTTTTCCCTAAATGGTTTCCCCACGCTCCATGCAAATGCTGGTACACATTCTCTGAATCCAACCCTCCTCATCTCTAACCCATTAGCTTAATTAGTACATAAGCGTATAACCTGAATGGGTAGTAAGAGACAATGCTAAATAATATATATGTAATTAAATGTGGACAGACTAAACGGGTAGTTGGCAGGGTGTCCAGCGACCTGAAAAACAGTTAAAGTCAGGGAATTTGCTTGGTCAGGGAAAAAATCATGGAAAAGTTAGGAAATTTGATCAAATTTCTGGAATTTTCACATATATACTTAAAAAACACAACTTTTATTTACGATAATAAAAGTAACACATTGTTTCCAGTTAATACACAAATTGAATCACAGCTGTCCCACTTGAGCATGCTAATCTTAATTCTCAAAGCCAACATGTGATTTTCAAGTTGTCTTTCCACCCCTCTATTGCGTGTCTTTAGCTAAAGTAAAGTCATGGTTATGAGTATGCATGTGAATTGATTGTGTTCTAAGAAGAAGAAACTAAAAAATGTGTTTCACAACAATTTAATTACTAATGTCACAACATTATTTCACTGAAATCAACTTAGATCACACTATCTGACAGGCCATCGCTTTAGGCTGATATCTTTAAACACCTCAGTGTGTGACATAATTTCAGAATGGGTGTCAAAAAAATAATATTACATTAAATTGCAATATTATTTAAAAAAATTATTAGGCTATATAGTTGGAAATTGACTCAGGCAAACCTGGATAAGTCAGGGAATTTTAAAATATACTTTTGCTGGAAACCCTGGTAGGACTCGGATGAAAAGCTCTTAGGGGCAGGATTGTCTCCTCAGAGTTAGGGAACTTGACTGATGCGCTCAGTTCTTACAGACCGGATTGTCTCGGTACTAGGGAACTTGACTGATGTGCTCAGCTCTCACAGGAGGATTCTCCCAGTACTAGGGAACTTGAGTGATGTGCTCAGGTCTCACAGGCAGGATTGTCTCAGTACAAGGGAACTCGACTGATGTGCTCAGGTCTCACAGGCAGGATTGTCTCAGTACTAGGAAACTCAACTGATGTGCTCAGGTCTCACAGGCAGGATTGTCTCAGTACAAGGGAACTCGACTGATGTGCTCAGGTCTCACATTCAGGATTGTCTCAGTACAAGGGAACTCGACTGATGTGCTCAGGTCTCACAGGCAGGATTGTCTCAGTACTAGGGAACTCAACTGATATGCTCAGGTCCCACAGGCAGGATTGTCTCAGTACAAGGGAACTCGACTGATATGCTCAGCTCTCACAGGAAAGATTCTCTCAGTTCTAGGGAACTCGACTGACATGCTCTACTCTCACAGGCAGGATTGTCTCAGTGCTAGGGAGCTCAACTGACATGCTCAGTTCCCACATGCAGGATTGGCTCAGTGCTGGGCAACTCGACGGACGTGCTCAACATTCAGTACTAGGGAACTCGACTAATGTGCTCAGCTCTCACAGGCAGGATTGACTCGGGGTTAAGGGGCATCCCCCCCTCACCTTCCCAATACCAAGAATGATTTTAAAACTAACATGGATCATATGAAACGTGACTAATCTCTAGAGAACTGGAGTATAATCTACATTTTAGACAAGGCCACAGACAAGAAAACATTTGTATATGGATTGTGGACAAGGATTATGAGTTTATATTAAAAAATGTGTACTGTTACACACATTAGAAGTTCACCTATAGTGGGAAATGAGTTTGGTTAGTTGGATTAAAAAATTAACCAAAACGTGATATAAAAATATATTGCCCTATTTACTAAAAAAATACCATCAAAACAAATGTAAAAGAAACATCTATATTTAGTTGCTACCATTCTGAGTGCATTACTTATTTTAGCCATTAACACAAGCTAAGTGGGAACACAGTTAAAAAGACTATCACATCAGAACTAACTAACTTTTACCTGTCAGGAATATGAATTGTTAGAACTACCAGAGCTACCAGTCATTGCATTGAGGCATGGCACCTTAGCGGCCTTGTTCTGGCATAGAGTTGATGTGATGATGAAATAAGATATATTTTGAACAATTAATATCTACTAATAGAATTAAAATCCTACAAACTTTAATTTCTGTGATATTTATTAGGCCATACACACATTTTAAAACTGATTAACATTAGTGAATGTCATAAAAATAGTTCTAAATCTTGGAATAAAATGTTTTAAACAGTTTCTCTAGTCTTTATATATGCACCAAAGAGTATTGTATACATTCATAACGTTTGAGGAATTTTTGAAAATTTTAAATACCTACCATAAATACCAAATAAATCATTTAAAATACTTTTATTTAAATCACGGCTCATAGTTACCCCAAAAATAACTCCATATAGCTTCTAGACCAGGCCTGCCCAACCCGTAGATCGTGGGCAAAACTGTTACCCGTGAGAACAATTAAACTGCCCATAAGGGCATTTCAAAAATTGTAAGAAAAAAATGCATTTTCAGAACAACTTGTATAAAACTGCAGAAACACATAGCAGGTAATGCCTTCTGTCTATAACTCCATCTGCAATGTGGCCACAGCGCTGGGCGAACCGCCACAGCAGCACCCTCAAGGTCACAGCATGACTTCGCCATGTGTGGGATTGTTGTAGCTGCTGAGGTCTGCCCCACATTCAGCACGGCAGTATGCCTTTGTCTTTAAAACTAGGCACATGTTTTTGTGTTTTAACTGTGGTTTTTATTGTAAGCTTGCATAGCTACATGCTATAAAATGGCTTACAAGTGCAATGTTAGTAATAGTGAAAAGAAATCACAGAGGTTCATTTATAGTTATAATGAAACATGGGAGAACAACTATTTATTTACCAGTGTTAATAGTAAATGTGTTTGTTTAATATGCAATGCCAGTCAGTGTTGCTGTTTGCAAGAAATGTAATGTGGAACGACATTTCATGACCATGTATAAAGACTACATAAGTAAGTATCCTGTTAACAGTGAAATACGGCAAAAGAAAAGTGATGATATGAAACATAATTAGTGATCCAGTCAAGCGATCTTTTCTCAGTCTGTCAACAAAGCAAAAACAGCTACCATGGCTTCTTTTAAAATCTCAAATATCTTGGTTAAGAAGAAGAAATCCTTTGATAAAGGAGTGTCTAGTTGCGGCAGGAGATACAATGTTTGGTGAATTTAAAAACAAAACCGAAATATGCAATGCATTTAAGGAGGTCCAATTATCTCAAAGCACTGTCACTAGGAGAGTGGAATCTATGATGACATTGATCAACAGTTGAGGCAAGATCTAGAAATATGTGAGTTTTTTAGCATTCAACTAGATGAGTCAACAGATGTCATTGATATTTCCCATTGACTTGTGTTTGTCAGGATAGTCTTCAGAGATGGTTGAATTAATGAGATGTTGATAACATTACCATTACATGGGAAGACTAGAGGGGAAGACATATTTAAAGGTTTTTATACTTGCCTTCAGGAAATGAATATTCCCATTGGAAAACTTGTGTCTATCACCACAGACGGTGCTCTTGCAATGTAATGTTCACTGAAAATATTGGCTTAACTGGCCTTTGCAAAAACATTCTGATTTTCCCAGACTTTTTTACTTACCACAGTGTCATTAATTAGCAAGCTCTTTGTACAAAAGTTATCGATTTTCAACAAGTTATGAGTGTTGTGCAAAATGTTGTGAACTCAATTCATGCTAGGGCCCTACAGCATAGGCTCTTCAAACAATTATAAGATTCAATTTCTGCACAGTTTAGCAATTTGATATTACATACAGAAATTTGTTGACTGAGTAGAAGTAAAGTTTTATTCAGGTTCCAAGAGCTGCTTACAGTAATTGTAGAGTTCATTGAGGAAAGAGGCGACTTACCTCAATTAACATATCCTCAGTGGATACTGGATCTTGCTTTCCTCACTGGTCTTACAGCTAAACTCAATGAGGTGGATACTGTGCTCCAAGGAGAAAATAAGACTATAATTAAAATTATAGGCACCATTGATTCTTTCAAGTCTAAATTACAGTGATGGAAAAATCAGCTTTCTAGGAGAAAGATATGCTCACACATTTTCCGAGTGTTCTAAGTCGTGCTAATAATATTACATTTGATGTATCTGTGTTGTACAATCAGTGAATTGATAAACTCACAGGAATTTGATAGAAGATTTCAAGACTTTGACTTGACAGTTGACTTTGTGTCTTTTGCTTCTAATCCATTCAAAGCATGTGACATTATTGAAAGTGCTGAAAATATTTCTTCTATGTTCAAGAAAAATTTGGTTAAGCTAAAACTTTAGATTATAACTATACAAACAAATCTCTCATTGAAAACTAAAGTGAATGATACCAACTTCTGTAATTTAGACCTTCCTGACCAGTACCCTATTCTAAAATGCGTATCACCACCTCCCCCTCTTTCGTCGTGTGGGCCTATCTTGTCAGGATGGGTTGCGGCCAAGGGTGTGGACAGTGACCTGATATATATGGCTCTTTGGGTTCGTAATTGACGTTTGCTTGGGTTTTATGGTTTTTATTGTACTACTATGTGCTAATACAAAATGTGATCTTGATAAGTAGTACTTGAAGAAATAAAAGATATGAATATATAGAAAGAATTTAAAAGATTATTTAGGAGCTTGTGGCTGAACGAAGTATTGCAAGGAATGCTTAACCAATGGCCTGACCGACCTCTAAGTGGTCTGATACACACATGAACCCCATTACCGTTGGACTCTAACTGTAGCCCCTCAGCACTCATACTCGGCGTTCTGGCGTCCTAACCCGCATAGCTCCCAAAATGGGCATCATGACCCTCTTTGATTTGATGGCTAATTGTCAGCCCAGTTATCTTGGAAACATTACTATTTATTCATCCATCTGGCCTGATTTACCGTAAGGAATGCTGACACATTTTATGTTATTATTATTATTATTATTATTGTTATTTTTATTATTAGCACTGCGTCTTACTACCCGTTTGGGTTATAAGCACTATTTATGTTGTCAGCGCATATGTTATATTGTTTACTAACTAATCAAAACACCTTGCAATACTCGATTTTTTCCTTACAATCCACAACAAAATAAATATTAAACAACCACACCTCAATTTAGGCCGTGTCGATTACAATTTTATATTTTATGTTGCCTTCAGACACACAAAGTTTTGCCGAAGTTGCCCAAACTCCAGTCATAGGCAGTCCTGTTCTATAGGTCCTTATAATTTCTGATCCCTCTAACCTCATTCCAGAATTTAATTCTTTTGTTGTTATCTTATTTGGGAAAATAGTTTGCGTTTTATGAATACACTTATCAAATGAATAAAATAGGGGTGGCACACGGACTAAGGTGTCAACGTCAACTGGTCTTTTAGTGAAAGATAGGTTTGGGCTCAAAGACATGTTTATCGAGGGTGGTTTTCTGTAAGAAAATGTGGGAACGTTTCCATTAAAATTTTACCTTCCTCACCTCCACTCCACTAATGTAAACAATCGGAAGTCCCGTACGAGTAGTAAGACGTGAGATATAGAAAATTTAGCTGCTCAAAATAATATCTTTGACTAGTATTGGCTAACCTAATTTTGTTTACTCCCTGAACAGGTGCTTCACTGATGCCACATGTCTGAAAGAAAATACTTCAGTTCCAGAAGAGTTGGTCCAACACCGAATGGTAGATCAACATAAACCTTCAGTAAGTGAAGACACAGACAAGATTGCAGGGCAGCGCTCATGATGGAGTCAAACAGAAAAATGAATGTGTCTTGTATCAGCAGTCTTGGAAGTGCGTCGACCACCAAACTGTTGTGTATTGAGCCAAATCTGAACAATATCTGCAAAGAAAATTTATGCGATAAGTTAACTGCACACAGTGACTGCCCATTCAGTGAAAAGGGACACATCTCGACACTGGATAGCCCAATTCACGCTACATATCTCAATGAGGTTTCAGCTAAACCTCTTTTGGACAAGACTTTGATAAAAACCAACTATTATGATAATTTGTCAAAAAGTGATGGCTTAGGATTACATTTGAGAATAGCAAAACTTAATGATTCAAACACAGAGCATCCACCTTTTGAGTTAGTAACTCCATCTTCGAGTGGAAAAGAAAGTGTTTCAACTATTTGTCCTAATAAAATTGGTTCAGACTTTTTTGAACCTGGAGATAATATATCGGAAAAGCTGCACTATAGAGTAAACCATCAAGGTAAACAGTGTGTACTTTTTGGGGTATAGTTTTCAAAGAGGGTGTGATTCTTTAATTATCCTTTTATATCATAATATGAGAAATAAAATATCTCTTACCATTTTCTTGGTCCTCTAGTGATAGATAAAACATGCATATATCTATTGAAACTGCCTAAACAACTACAAGTTACATACAATATTAACTATAGAGTTTGTGCTTGGCATCTTGTTCATTGGTGTCCCAAGGGCTCAGCTTGGAATTAGGATTAGTCATAGTAGTTAAAGACAGGGAAAAACTTAGTCAAGGAACTGTTTGGTGATAGCGAAATGGCAGGGAATTTAATTAGAGGTTTAAGTAAAAAACATAGAATTTAATACTTTGCTAAAAACATTAGTTTAGCACCTGAACAGTTTAAAAAAAATACTTACTAACTACTTAGCCTACTTTCCTCATGGCATTAACTCGAAAAGTCATTGGCGCACTTACTTAAGTACGTCACCTATCCCTATCTTGAGCTACCGTTCTCCAGTCTTCCTCAGTGCACCCCATCTCTCTAAGGCCCATTCTCCCATCTGCGTGTAGGTCTTCCCATTGGGTTTTCCAGTAAATACTCTAAACATGGTTCTAAATTATTCCATTAGAACTACATGTCCTGCCCACTGTAATCTACGAGACATGATTATCTTAACAATGCCTTGTGATGAGTACAGGGTTATGTAACTCATTGTTATGTAACCTCCTCAACTCCCGATTAGCCTCATCTCTATTTGGACCAAATATCTTCCTAGGAACCTTGTTTTAAAACACCCTAATTTTTTTTTTATCACTAGACGTGAAATACCATGTTTCACATCCATAGAGAGCAACCGGTAAAATTTTTCTCTGTATATTCTGAGTTTTACATTTCTTGACAGCGGGCAAGCTTCCAATAACAGGGTGTCTACCAATACTGAAAACACTGGAAATACTTGAAATATACTTGATTTTAATTTTGATACTGGAAATACTGGAATTTTGAATCAAATACTGGAAAAATATTAAGTCTTTTTACATTGAGTGAAATGTTGAATTAAGTATTTTGAGAACCCTGATATTATTTGGACTACTGATAGTTCTATTTTGACCACCCCTCAATTACTCCGCCTCTGGTTTAGCTTGTTTACCACACAGTTAGTTGACCTTGTAGATTACCTTGCAGTGGGTACATGGTCCCTACGGCCAAAAATGCAATGTCATCTGTAGGCCTACATGAAGATGTACATTTTAGTGCTAATGACCATGAAGTAGTTTTTGAAACCTGAAACTAGACCTAGTTATTCTATTCAGAGCTTCCTTGTCAAAGATGAAGTTTCTTGTGCTGAAATATTGTGGGCTATTAATCAAGTAATGACACATTCTTCTGCTATAAGTTTTTCTGCTTATATTGATTTTTTTTAAAGTAATGTTTTCTGATAGTGATATTGCTCAGAAATTTCAAATGCATAAGATAAACTTGGATATGTCATCGTGTATGAACTAGGTCCTTTTTTCAAAAGCGAGCTTGCGAATATGGTTAAGCAATGCATCATTTTATTGTATTTCATTTGATGAGAGCATAATACTGTGGCTCAGAAGACCCAGATGGATGTCGTTCGCTTTTGGAGTGAAAATGAAATTCATACAAAATATTTAACATCTTGCTTTATAGGTCATGCAACAGCTCAAGATATTTTAATGAACTTTATATCTGCACTAAAAGACGAGGGCTTGGATCTTAAAAATTGTTTTCAAGTTTTCATGGATGGACCAAATGTAAACCTCAAATTTTTAAGTGATCTCAAAAGTTACTTGAAGGAATATTTTCCACAAGATCCTGAGTTACTGGAATTTGGAACCTCTTCGTTACACATTGTCCACGGTGTTTACAAAACAGGAGATGCTAACTCTAGTTGGACTACTAACCAGTTTTTGCGCTCACTATATTATTTTTTAAAGATTTCCCAACAAGATGTGCAGACTATCAAAGAATAACAGGATCATCTCTTTTCCCGATGAAGTTTTGATCTTCTAGATGTGTAGAAAACTCAAGGGTTTTAGAGAAAGTAATGTTAATGCTACCATATCTAAACCAGTATTTTTATTCTAACAAGCATCCTCCAAAATCTGATAATTTTCAAACATTAAGCAATTTTGTAAAGGATGAACTTATAACATCAAGGTTGGGATTCATGCTGTCAGTTTCACTTGAGTTGGAGCAATTTTTCACCGAATATCAGAGAAATTAACCTCTATTGCCATTGATGTTTGCAGATATAAATAAACTACTTAGCACTTGATGAACAGAATTGTAAAATGTGATGTAATTGATTTCAGCAAATACTTCCAAAAAATTGCTTAGCCGTTGATTTAAAGAAACAATCCAACATGAAATCACTCCCTACTGTAGATATTGGGTTCACAGCATCAGCAGCTTTGAGAGGAATTAAAGACATCAAGATACTAGTTTGGAGATTGTCAAAAATTCCTAGTTGATCTCTTTAACAAACTTTTACATAAGTGTTCTCTCTCCTACAAAATGTCAAGGGTGCTAGCTGTCACTCTCTCGCAGTCATGCTCAATCCATCTGTTAGGACCTATTGGATAACTTCTGCATTAGAAGTCCTAATAGACAAAAAACAATTATCTAGCGTGCAAGCAGATGTTGTAAAAAGAGACTTCTTGGACTTTGTATCAAAGCAAGAAATTATTGACTACCTTAAACAATTCACTTCAAGTGATTACCAGCTTGATAAGTTTTTCATGAATATTTTTTCTAGATTAAATGCATCCCAGGAAATACAATATTTCATTTAAAAATCCTTGTTTTCTTCCATAGCAATGCAGCCGTTGAGCGAAGTATTTCTGTGAATAAAGAATGTCTAGTTGAAAACCTACATGAGGACAGCCTTATTGCTCAACATATAACTTATGATGCAGTCACTGCAGCTGGGGGTCTACTAAATATGACGATTTCAAAAAAGATTATTAATGATGTGAGGAATGCATCAGGAATAAGGAAAGAAGCGCTTGAAAAGAAGAAAAAGATTGAAGTAGACTTAGGTCAAAGAAGAAAAACAGCATCTGAAGAAATGAGAAAATCAGAAGTAAATAGAAGAATAGTTTTGCAGAAAGCAAAGGAAGAGGCAGAAGTGTTAGAACATGAAATGCTAAAATTGAAAAAGTTTTGTAGTTGAATGAATTTTAACTCTTTTATACATTCTAAAAAAAATATTTTATTTTTGGGTTTTATCATCTTAATTTTTAATAATGTTAGGTGACTGTAACTATCTTTATTTACAAGTAATTTTTATCAACATAATATTTGTTGGTTATTTTTTATTGAAGATTCTGTATCTTTTTTACTATATATTTACTCAACAAACTCACTATCAAAAATATAACTTGTGGAAAGTATCAACTGTCAAGGGGTGGTGGGGATAATAGTTTTTCTTGTAGAATAAACTCCCTGGGTGTAATAATTCTCTGAAGTTGTACCTCTAAAGTTCTACGAGTTAGGTGAAATGACCTACCAATTTTGCCAGGAGAGGTATTTTCACATACCTTCCAGGTTTCTTTTACATGCCACATGGAACCAACGGCTTTACTTCCCCTCTGAAGGATGTTGAGCCATGTTTTTTCCTTGCTCAAGAAAAAGTCTTAGGCCTCTCTCTGTTGGGTTCGAATCCACAAACATCGGTTACTGAGGTGAGTACTTTACCTCAAGGCCACCGAGGTCGACGGTGGAATAGGTAATTAAAAAATTAATGTGTGTGTGGTGTGTGCGTGCATGCATGTGTATTAAAGATTGGTCAGATCCACCTTTTTTTCAAATCTGAAACTTCATTTTGCCATCAAATTCCTAATTAAAATTTGAATTTTAGAAAATATTGTAAGCAAAAGTGTTTAACTTCCAATAACTTTGGATTTTTTCCTTAACTTCTGATTTTGTTTACTTTATATGGTAAATTAATGATCAGGGGTTTGGTTGTTAGGTTTTTCCTATCATTATTTTGGTTTTAACCACAAGAAACTATTTAACTATTTTAATACCATTACAAAATAACTCAAACCTTAGTACCTATTTAAAAAGATGATTATGATTTGAGTCTTGAATCCATGAATATTCCTTGTAGGTTCTAGTGTCCCATCCTTGGTATATACTAGAATATATGCGTCAGTATATTTGATTCTTGATGTAAAAATGTTTAACTATGACAGACCTACCCTAACTTTCTATCATTTAATGATTTTGAAATAGGGATCGTTTGTCTCTGAGTACCTTTCATATATACTGGATTTCATAAAAAAAAATACACTGGAAATATTGGAAATATACTGAAATTTCAAAACTATAGTCAGGTAGACACCCTGAATAATTTACTGACCGAGTAATAGCATGCATATCCTGACTGTATTCTTTTCCTAATTTATAATCTAATATTGCTAATGTTAAAATTTTTCGTAAATATTTAAACTCATTAACTCTTTCAAATCAGATGTTGCTTGAAGTAAGTAATCTCTATAATATCATTCCTGTCTTTGTGCTTTGTGGGATCTTATACTGTTTTCAGCATGCACTTATAAACCTATTTCCTTACTAGACTAGTAAAATGTCTACATTCCGCGCCACACCTTTTTTTACAAAGTTAAATCATTCTGGGTATTCTAATAACTGCATTGTGCCGTCTAATGTCAACCTTTCCCTTTTTATAGCATTACATTGATAGCATACTCTAAGGCTAGATTAAAAAGTAAAGTGGAAAGTGCATCTCCTTGTTTTGACCCATTTTGTATTTTAAAAATGTCTGATAGAATTGATATCCAACCTGTACCTTGTCGAAAACTTGTGTATCAATCAAACAAACATACCTCACTTAACTTGACAAGTTTTTTTTGGTATTCCAAATTTAACCAAAATTTCATATAGGCCTAATTTATTTCTTTTAACTGAATCATGGGTCTTTTTAAAATCTATTAATTGTTGTCTTCCCATTCTTTTTCTAATATTTGCTTAAAAGTACAAATCCAAACCCTTGGTGATCTATTTTTTTGAAATCCACACTGATGATCCCTAATTATTTCTTCTGATTATGGAATCAATCTCATTTAGAATTATGTTGGATAAAATTTTATAGCATGTTGGTAGTACCTCTATAGTTATTGGTTTATTACTTAATGCCTAGAAAATTTAATAATTTAAAAAGTAAAATTTTAAAATATTGATTTTTAGTGGCTGCAAGCATTTTTATAAAACATGAGCAATGTAAAAAATGGAAAAAATCACCATTCATTGTTAAAAAGCTGACAAGGTTAGTCTGGAAAAATTGAACAAATTTACCGGAAAAGTCAAGGAATTTTCTAATAGAGGTTTTGTATCCACCCTGAGACTGCATTTTGTTGCAAAGATAACCAAACTGTGTTGTTATATTGTTAAAATAAACTATGATAATAGCAGTCAAAATCAGTTCATGGGAACATTAAAAGCACTGCTTGTCAAACTTTTTTTTGCTTACTAATGTTTATAAAATTCACTAACGAAACATATTTTGGCATTAGCTCTGTTAAGAAATTCACATTATTAATAGCACGACTGTTCTGTGCTTAAAATTAGATTCCATAAACCAGCTAGAATTTGCTTCTGAAGTACTATAGTGTGAGAGCAGGAGAGGGGGAAAAGAGGTGAGAAGATGCATGCATATCTGTAGAGGAAAATAAGCCAGATTTTAACTGTCTCTCGCCGCTACAGAATATTTTGGCTAATGAAAGAATGGATGAAAAAATTCTCATGCACTCTCACTGTGTCAGAATCCTTTTTTCATGCACCCATGAAATTCTGTTAATACTTTCACTGCTGACAGAAAATACATGGTCCATACCAGAAATGCTGGTCATTTTTTAGCATATTTTTGATTTTTCTATTGACAAAGTAAATGTGACACAACAACAACAAACGATAGTAGTTACATCCTTTTAAAGATCAGATTATGCTCTTTGATTTGATATATAGATGAATTATAGTACAAAATATATTTTATAAAAAAAATTTATATGTCTGTTTTGGAAAAATATTAAAATTTAACCCACCCACCCACCATGGTGGCATAGTTAGCTAATGCACTAGATTCGTGTTGAGCTAAACTGCCGAGGACAGGGAGATCGAGGTTTGAATCTCAGTCTGGTGAACTGGGGGTGGTTTTTCTTAAATGGTTTTCCACTCTCCCTGCATGTCAATGCATGTTCACTTCCTATAAATTCACCTCCCTATTCCTAATCCATTAGCATAATTAGTACTTAAACCTATAACCGAATGGGAAGTAAGACACACTGCTAAAAGAAAATTGAACCAATATACATTTTTTTGTAATAAACAGTATAATTAATAAAGTATGCCAGTAAAGGCTAAAGCTAATATTAAACAATACTAAAAACTCATAGTAACAAACACAAAATGTTATTACCAATCAAACATAAAAAATGAACAAACAACACACAAACACACACAATATAACACACAGACCAACTTAGTACATATTGCACTGATATCTTGTGTCTCACCTACCTGCTTTTCCAGTTTCATTTTTGCCCTTTGCTGAACACACAAGAATAAATGTGTATACTGTGCCAGTGACGTAACGAGCTGTCCCCCCCCCCCCCCACCACTTTCTTTCGGGCGCGCAGTGTTCTGTCGCGCCTCTGTAGGGTAGTTTCCTATCCCGCCGCGAGAGCGTGCTGAGCTTGGTATTGGCAAACTGTCCGTCACTGACACATGCTCAACTCTTACGACCGCTCGCTTGGGATGCGCAAGCCCACTTCTGTACGCTAGTTTAAGTTGTGGAATAAAACTGTTGAACCTTGGAAAGAAATGATTTATTATCATTTAACATTTAGATCACATGGGCCCACAACTCCTAGAGCAATGTTGCAGACGGAGGAACGAGAGAGTTGTTTCAATACATAAATAAAATGTTATAAAAATATAAGAAAAGCCGGTTTTTTATACAATGTCTAAAGAAGATGAGAACATTATAGATGAATAAATGAACACTGTGTAACGATACTGATTTGGACCCGTTCTTATATATTTATAAAGTCATGGATGAAGTGTAATTTTCTTTAAAGTACTGTATGTAAATATCCTTTCAAGACTTCATTCATGGAGAATCACAGCGCTTTTCAGAAATAATTTTGAAAGATTGAAGTGATTCGGATTATTGTAGTATAATTGGTATTTATAGCCCGTAATCGAGCACCAATTATTTATGTTACAGTTTATTTGACTTAAATAAAATAAACTGTTGATGTTGCACACGATTTATTGGAGTGGTTTTATCTTTTTATACAATTTTACTTGAGATACAGGTTATTTTCTGTATATAAGTTAATAATACTCTCATGATATTACACGTACTCTAGGCTTATGTCGCCGGCACTCTCTGGATGTATGTGACTACTCTATATATTCATACGCACACACAGCTTATATATGACATACCCCCTTGCCCCTTGGACCTCTTGTGACCAGTGTCAAAACCAACAAATGAAAAGCGTTCCTGCGACAGTGTCTGAAGCTGCTCCTATTGGGTATAGGGAGCTGGCGTCTCTTGCTTGTTTGGTAAATACTACGGAGTTAAATTTTGAAATAAAAAATAAGTTTTAATTGTACAAGCCTTCTAGATTATTCTGAAAAGCGCGTGATTCTTCATCGATGAAGTCTTAAAAGGATAATTTACATACAATACTTTATAGAAAAATACCTTCATCCATGACTTTTTAAATATATGAGAGTGCTCCAAATCAATATCGTTACAAGATTGCACCATTAAAACTTATTTTTTCTTTCATAAAGCAACTCCGTAGTGTTACAAAAAAAGCAAGTGACGCTAGCTTCCTCTACCTAATAGGAAGCTAGCTTTCACGACACCTATCGCCAGGACGCTTTCAATTTGTTGGTTTTGACACTGGTCACGAGAGGTCCCAAGGGGTCGGTCATATATAAGCTGCTTGTGCGTATGAATATAAAGAGTTGTCACATAAATCTACACGGTGTAGGTAGGAAAAATAGTAGTAATGTAACTCAACGGAGTAAATATTAACAGAGTGCCAGCGACATAAACCTAGAGAATGAGTAATATCACGACAGTACTACTAACTTAAATACAAAGAGTACACATAAAATAATCTGTAGTTCAAGTAAAATTGTATAATTTTACATAATATCTTTGTACCGAAGATAAAATCACTTCATTAAATCGTGTGCAACATTAACAGTTGTATTTATTCAAGTAAAATATCATAATAATTGTCGCCCAACGTGCAACCGTAACATCATAATTGGCACTCGATCACGAGGCTATAAGTACCAATTATATCTCGATAAATCTGTATCATGACAAATGTCACAGGATACATGATAAAAGCTAAGAAATGTTAAGAAAATTTCATGTAAAGACAGAGTAGACCAAAATATGATATTTATGGAAAATAATAACCTACAAAAGAAGTGTGAAGGAATAAAAATAAGTAATAATTCTAAAACAACCAGTGCTTATATAATAAATATAAAACTCAAACAAAATTATACGGTCAACGATAAGAACACAAACTAATCTCATACAGGGCCACTATAACCAGACTTGTTGACAGCTTTAAAGATCGATTGTTGCTATCGAAATAACGAATTCTTGTGTGCTCTAGTGGCAATTTTGGCACTAAATATCCATAAATGATGCCAAACACTGCTATAGACGTTTTAAAACATCCAATATATTTAAAACACATGACAAAATGGAAGACATTTAATACATGTCTCACATTACCCGTTTTCTGCAAAAACACTTAAATACTTCTTTAGCACATAGTGTGTTCAAAGTGAGTTTGTTCAAACCAAGACCAACAACTGTCCTGAGTTTTAGATGGAAACCTCATGCAAAGGAAGGGAGGATAGGTGGGAGGGCAGGCACACAGAGTAAGGCGTCCACTTTATCTGGTTTTCCAGTGGAGGATAGGTTTGAGCTAAAATCTCAACCAGGTGGCCAAGGGTGGTTTTCCCTTTCCAAATGTGGGTGTGTATCCATTAAAATTGTGCCTTCCACTCATCTACCCTATTAAGGTAAATATTTGGAAGGCCTGTATGGGTAGTAAGACATGGAGTACATCAAATTTATGTGCACAAAATAATCCCTTTTTGACTATTATTGATTAACCTGATTTTGTGTGCTCCCCGAACAGGTGCTTCGCCGACACCAAATGTCTGGGAAAAAAGACCTAAGTTCCAGAAGAGTTTGTCCTACACAGATTGGTGGGTCAATACAAGCTTTCAGTTTGTTAAGGCACAGAGAAGACTGCCGATCGGCACTCGTGACGGAGTCGTACAGGAACATGGATGTGTATTGTATCCACAGAGTCTTGAAAGTGCGTCGTCCACCAAACCGTTGGATATTGAACCAAACCAAAACAATATCCACAAAGAAAATTTGTGCCACAAGTCAAATGCGCATGGTGACTGCCCACTCAGTGAAAATGGCTCTATCTTGATGCCGGATAGTCCGATTCAGGTTACTTATCTCATTGAGGTTCCAGATAAGTTTCTGGTGGACAAGACTCTGAGAAAAACCAATAATCAATCTAAGTTGTTGAATAGTGATTGCTTAGGGTCACATTTGAGCAGAGCAGAACTTAATTATTCAAATACTGAGCAGCCACCTTTTGAGTCAACTTCATCTTCGAGTGGAAAAGAAAGTGTTTTGATTATTTATCCTGATAAGCTTGGTTCAGACTTTTCTGAACCTGGGGATAACATATCGGATAGCAGCACTCTAATAAATTTCGAAAATGTAGCTTCATATTGCCTAAGAGCTCCCAAATATTCAAACAAACATAAAGATGGATCTTCAACATCTTTTGGTTCTTTTGATGATGGAAACATACTCGTGAAAGGTAATTCTTGTACACTTCGTTTGCCCGAAGGTGTCAGTTTTTGGGGGATTACATTATCTGTCTATCTTAAATGCTGCACCATAGCGTACACCATAGATAAACATGCCTCCTTTCAGGGTAAACAGAGTACGTATTCAGGAATTGTGCGCAAGAAGGGCAGAATTCCTTTATTTTTTCTCATGTCATATTATGATAAATAAAATGGTCAATTTTTCCCAATGTCATATTATGATGAATAAAATGGTTTTCACCATCTACGCCTATAAACACAACCACAAAAGTACATTTCCAATAATGGCAAAATTAATTTGGTAAAATAATTCTAGAAAGTTAAAAAAAATTAAGACAAAATTTTGGTGCACGATATTTTAGGATCCTGGAATTTCATGAAACATATTGTCGGCCTAATTAGCAAACCTTGTAACTCCATCTTTGGTAAATTATTATATTTTGTTGCCATCTGGTGACAATAATTGGTACTGACACAGTCAGCAAAGCCCACAACTCCAATAAAAATATAAGTATCAACAAAATGTGGTTTTTCAAACCTCTTAACTGTACAGGTGGATATTTGAATTGGCAAACCTGGCAACTCCTCATTACCTCTATGGAAAGCGTGAAGCATGCCTGCACCCCTGCAATGATTGTTATTGTTTAAGTGTATTGTGCAACATTTAATTTCTGGTTCATTCCAACAAGTAAGTTCCAATGTTTATTTTAATACTAATATAGGCCTATATAATAATTATCTATGAACATTTTAAATTTAATTAATAAAATGGAGTGGAGTTGAGAGGTTTGCTATGAGCAAGTTGTAACTGTGGACGCTATAATTTGTGGAGTTTCTGTTTAGATGTATTAACAACTACACAATAGTAAATCCACTTACGGGCATAAATTTACAACGCTTACTGACATCGGTTTTTATTTATAGATTTACATTTTTCTCAATTTATTTTGCATTCAAAGGTTGACGCTTTATTTCCATAGATAAACGTGAAGTGTAAAACTGGGTGTTCAAACCATTACCATTTAGACTAAATTTATGTTGTTGTGACTTTCAGGATGTTGAGGTCAAAAAGAATTGTAGGAATGGCATTACAGCCACCACAAAAAAGAGAATTACAATAACTAGGAGTGTTGATAGTTAATATTGATGAGAGTTTGTTATCATTGAGTGAAAATTCAAACTCTGAAACATTTAAGTGTGAAGATACAGATAAATCCAATTTGACCAACAATGTAAAACCATTAGTGACTTATGATAGGATTACTAATAATAATATGGACAATGTTATAGCAATCATCTCATTGGAGCAAATAGACATTGACTCTAAAATATTATAATAGGGGGTTTGGCAGTTACAACAGAATTAGAGTTGGGTAATCAGGATATTATAAACACTTAAATTTTTGTGAGGAAAGTAATGAAATTATGCCACATGATAGTGTCATATCTTTAACTCCTGCATAAGACATCACTCGTCGCAGAGGGATGGTGCAGACCGAAAAGTTTCAGCCAGAAAAGGAATTTCAAGACAATCCATCTCCAGGATCAAACATATTAGTACTGCCTGGTCCCACTATTGATACTAGTTCTACGGCTGATCCATGAAGTGGTTATTCATGATGAAAGTGCCAAGACTTGCCCAGAAAAATAAATTACCGACAAATAATATAGGAGAGGAAGAAATTTAACAATTCCAGCTCAATGATGTCAACTTGCCATTGGTTCAATAGTTGGAAATAATTCTCTTGTTGACCCTGACTACTTTCCATCATCAACTGAGGAAGAGTAAGCATCCGTTAGAGGAAAAGAGAAGGAAGCAACATCAAGTTAATAGCAGTTCATGGAATTCAAACAAGTCAAAAAATGCCTGTAAACTGAGACAAAAATACAAGGGGAAACGCAAATTAGAAGGCCATTGCTCTTATGATGTGAAACAGAGTAAAAAAAAAGAAACCTAGATGCAACTAAATGAGGAAAGAAAAACCATTATTATATGCTTTTCATTGGCAGGATCTGACAGACAAAATAATTTTAAAGAGTACTGGAAATTGGAGTGGGGTGAGAAAAAAATACTTTGTAAGGTCGCTAACTCAAATGTTACCATTTAAAAGTCACAGAGACAGGAAAGATGAAACAAGATCCAAATTGAAGTTTTCTTGTAAATATTACTTGAAAAAAGGAGGGGAAAAGATAAGAGTTTGTAAAATGATGTTTATCAATACAGCCTTAAATTGGCAGAAAGATCCTGCAAATCATCGAGAAGATAACAGCACAGGAGAAGATTAAGAGGGGAATGGAGGCAAACGAACTTCACAGCTTATGCAAACTGGAAGGGAGAAAATCATTAGAATATTTTTTCTCAAATGTATGTGAAGTAAAATCTTATTATTGTTGTGCATTGTCGAGTAAACAGTATTTGGAGCCTATATGGACATCAAAAATGCAATCATAAGAGTTTTATAAGGGCGATTGTTGTAGGAACAAGGAGTTGAGCCACTGTCATCTTGCACATTCTCTTAGGTGTTTGAAGACGAGAATTTAGGTCTCTATAGGCCAAAGAAAGATGAATTTGATCTTGTGCTGCTTATAAGCCAGGTAATTTGTCAGAAGATCAATGAGTGCCACCAGCAGAAAAAAAAGAGAGGAAAAGGATTCAGATAAAGTCAGGAAGATTGTGTCTACATGATGGATCTGCATTCTTTACTTCTTTGTCCACGTTCAAATGTTTCCAGTTTATATTACAAAACTAAACAGCTTGTCCACAATTTCACATTATTAGACCTTAAGCCACATGATGGATATTGTTTCTTATGGAATGAGAATGAAGGGGGCCTAGCATCCAATGAATTCTCTACACTTATTACAAGCTTTGTGATTATCACAACTACCTTTACCAAACAATGCAACTAAACTGATTTTGTACAGTGATGGATGCTGTTAACAAAACAGGTACACGACATTGTCAAATGATCTTCTACACATCGCAATGACATCTGATGTTGTAATTGAACAAAATTATTTGGAAAAGAGGAGGCAGACTCGATGCACGCTACTATTGAGTGAAAACTAAAACATAAAAAAAAGTCCCAGCAGATTATGTCAATACATGCAGGATTGCACAAATATCCAATGCCCTATGTGGTCAAGTATCTACATCATGAGTTCTTAAAACGATTTTACCAACATCATTTCTATACTACCATCAGACCTGGACAAAAAGCAGGGGAGCCAGTTGTGACTGATTTAAGAGCTTTAAGGTATTGTTTGGATGGAAATATTTACAAACTGCGTTTCTCAGATAGTTGATGCTCTTATCAAGCCTGATAAAGATAAGTCAATCTGCCATGCCTTTTGATGCATTCCCTATGCTCCACAAGGAAAGACTCATAGTGAAAAAAACTAAATATGAATATTTGCAATCTCTGAAACCAATTATGGAGGCTAATTTTCATAGTTTTTATGATAACATTCGTTTACTAATTAGTGTGGAACACATTTTTGATTTTTGTACTATGGGCACTAGTACCAAAATGTATATTATCTTAATGATTTGTTTTATAGCAATACTAAATGAACACCTTAATGTATAATTATTATAAAATTTCAATTTTTATTTTCAATCATTATTTTTGCTTGAAATAGCTTTGTTATTTGCATGTATACTTAAGAACAGCAAAATGTGTTTTTAAATCTATGTAGAACAATAAAATAAATGCAAAACACATTTTTATAGTTTTAGTTCAATAATACATGTGACATGTGTAAAAAATCATATCTCCATGAAAATTAAACTGAAAACCTTTTCTCCTGCAATAAATGGAAAAAAAAGTATTTGTTGATATTTATATGAAATAATTGTCAAAAATTAGGTCTAACATTTTTTTAAGTATTTATTTACAAATATCTTGCACTAAAAAAAGACAACTTTTTCTTCCTCCTGTAAAATTTCATTTTTTGGAGTTAATAGGATTTCTAATTAGGCCGACGATAGGTTATTTATGCTTTGAAGGTTTGTTATGATCCGTTGCAATATCTTATAATAGTAAAAATGTTTACTATTGTGTATTAAATTACTTTTGGTGCCTTATTCTGATATTCTTTTAAATATTTACATTCTCAATATTAATATTCTTATGTGATTAATGTAATTTTTTTAAAATTTTCAAATTACAGAAAATTATTTTGTAATATTAATTTTATTATCATTGAAATTTGCTTTTGTTTTTGTGTGCATGGATGTTAAAAATACTAAATTTTTCATAATATGACATTAAAAAATTAATTAAAAAACCCTCCCTCTTGGCGTTATAGCAAGACCCACTTATTTTACCATAACTGTTTGACAAGTGAGCTGTGAAGAACTAAACACCACTGGACGCAAACTAACCTGTCTGTTCCTTGTTTACATTTTGACTGGATAAAACAAGCGTAGCTAGATAATTGCGAGTTGGTTTCATATAAATACATACATACAATAATTTGCGAGGTCATACAAAAACATGTGTTTGAGGTTAGGGGGTTAGGTGTCAATTTTCTGTGATTTGTGGCAAAGTCCACAACCATTTGTGTTGAGCATTTAAAAAAAATTGAATTCCCATTTAAATAATTTAAAGATTTTTTATGACATATTTGGGCTAGCTGATGCTATTTTTCTATTTATTTTATAAGCCTCTAATATGGTGTTTCCCTAGGCATTGTGAATACAATTTAGCCTGTAAGAACCAGATATTTTAGATTTTGAATACAAATCTTTGCTTACTAACTTCAATATTTATAAATGTTTTGAATCTGAATCGAATTTAAATTGTTATTAAATCCAAATCAATAACGGGCAAAATTATATAAATACATATTTAAATTGAGTTCATTTAAAAAATACGTATTGGCCCAAATATAATGCATTATTTTTCTCCTAAAAATGTCCTTCATAAAACTTTACTCGTATTACATGCGCAGCCTAATATTTTCCACTGAAAAAACTGCAGATTCCTACATAGGTTTATTTTGTAGTATGCTGGGACTTCACTGGCCGCTGGTGTGTTTTTATATTAATAAAGTGACTCATCGGCAAAACAAAGTAAGAGAAAGGTTGTGTCACTGTATTGGCAGGTGGGTGGGAAGCTCAAGGTTAAAATGGAGAAGATTTCCCCCTCTTCAGTGTTTTCTGGCTAGCTGGAACCATGCACGTCTAATATTTCCACCCTTCAGTGGTAAAAAAAATATCATATATGGCAGATCAGCAAGTGAGTGAGTACTGGTAGCTTTAAATAATAATTAAGGTAATTTTATTCTCACTCAACTTTTACTTAAAAAAAAAGTGTGTCAAAGTTGTTAAATTTTTACCTCTTTTACTGTCATAATGTCAGGTCATATTATATTTGAGATCATTTATGTTTCATGTAGAGCACCTCAAAACTTAGGGTCGTATTATATTCGAGGTCGTACTATATTTGGGCCAATAGGGTAAGTTTGGAAAAAAAGCTTTAAATAAGGACAAGATTTTAAATATTACAAAATTCACAAGTTTATATGGTCAAGTCAAATAATGGATCCATGCTAATTTTTTTTTTAAGATTTAAACTAAACAAATGTTTAAGATTAACTTTGAATTTTGAATTAAATTATATTAAATTCAAATTTGGGATCTATTAGAATTTGAAATTTTGAATCCAATACAAATCTTCCAACTATCAAGATCTAAATTAAATATTGAAAGGAGAATAGAAGGGCATACAAGACCTACACACCATAAAATTGTAGGCTTCAAAGTTCACAATTAAAACACAGCAAACAACATAATTATGTATTTTTCGGGGTATATTAGTCCCCTTCTTTAGCAGAAGAGAGTAAAACACAGACTGGACTATGGCAGCATGGCAAGGGCACCTTTGGTGGGCTGATGTTTATTGTTTGTGGCAGTATATATAACCCCCCTTCCCCTGAAATGTCCCTCTTAAATAAAATTATTTTGATAAACATTTAACTCTGATGTAAATAAATAATATCGTTAAAACCCTCCAGCAGTCCGTCGCTGATGTCAATCCAATACAATTGCGGATCTGCGCTCTAGTATCGCTACGTATGTATTAAGCACCTTCAGCGTATATGTGGTTTTTATCTCATATAATCCTACAGCCCTACAGAGTGGAGTGTTGACAACTCTGGGTGGGACTGAATCATATATGAAGATGCAGGATTGGGCGAGTTCGTTGATAGTTGTTAGTATCATGTATTTTGGAAAAAGATGAGTAAAAGACAAGGGAACTTTTTAACCTATTTTAGTAAACAAAGTTAAAATAATTGCTCAGTTGTTATGGTGTCAAGCTCAGAAGTGGAAGAATTCGGTGAAAATAAACCTGTGGATACCAACATTTGTGACAGTTTTGTGGTAGAATCATTAGCAAACTCAAGTAATAGGCCTACTCCGCTTTTATGTAGCCCTTGCCTGATAATCGTAAGTACTATGTCTCTGTAACTCCAAACCGTCTTGATTTTGACTATTGGTGGGGAAATCATATACCGATGCATAAAAGTATAATTTTCTTAAAAATGCCTGTGTTCCTAATGATCTATAAAAAATTTCCACTTGGACAGTGAAACATAAAATTTCAGAAAAAATGGCTGCCAGAATTCCTTTGGCTTTCCAATTCAAAGTTAAATGAAGGGGCCTTTTGTAAATATTGAATTATGTTCACTAAATATTCTGTGGTAGGCAAGGGAAACCATGTTAAGTTGGGATCATTTGTTAATACCCCTTTTAAATGGTGGAAAGCTGCCAAAGAAGATTTTATAGGGCGGGAAGCAAGTGCCTACCAAACTTTTAAGCTAATTTTCATTATTGTTAGTCAGATCACCCAAGCAAACCATTTCAAGGGAAAATAAATGGTACGGCGCACCGCACAGACTTTCTCTTTCTATAAACTCGTAAGATTTCTGAACGGAATAATGTACATTGTATCATCACCACTCCACATAAGAACACGCATAAAATAATATACAATGATATAGAATCAATGAGAAAAGAGGCGCATCTTTGTCCACCTAAGAGCATTTCAAACAGTTTAATGTTTTAAAGACCTTAATAAAATGGTATTTGAACCATTTGCTGACAGCTTGGAAACTCTGATCTACTTTACATGTTCCAATTTATGAAAATTATATTACTAGAGATGAATGGAGGGAAGTAGAAAGAAATCTAAGGAATCCTAAACGTTATAAAAAATATTAATATTGGGTCCACAAGGGTCAACACTTCGTATTAAAATTTTGATTTCTGGTTAAAATTTTAACATTTTATAAGGTGTTGCACATCTTCAAGTCATCGCATTGATATTTAATTATTCATTTATACATTTTGACCAATAAAAAATGTAAATATTGACTATTGAGTTTAAAATGGAGATAGATCATTGCTGTGCAAGCATTTCTCCTAAGAGTTTTAAGGGAAAATAACATACTTTTTTTAGATACTTATGTTTAATTACTCTATGGCATTGGAGAATTATTTCGTTAAGACTTAAGTAGTATATGTTTACAACTAAAGCTCACAAAATTGTATTTATATATTTGCAAATATCTCAGAAATTGTTGCTTTTATAAAAATATATGTGAAATAAAAGTTTTTTATTTCTAATAGTCCTACAATTTTGCAATGATAAGTTGTTTAGTTTCTCAAATAGTTGTGGAGATACGGAAATTAACACTTCTGTAAAGTACCCTAAAATCATTTTCATAGGAAAATGAAAATAGGCAGTTTATTTATAATCTTAATCAACGCCTAGATACGAATTTTAATCAAAATCGTTTGACCGGATTTTGAGAAAACCTATTTTTTCTCTTTTCGCCCTTTATAAAACTACTCTTAATTTTAGGTTTTAATAGACACACAGACAGACGGCATTGCAAAGACTATTTTTTAGGGTTCGGGGGGTCATGAGACGTCGACATCCATCAACATTTCAGGTTAGTTTTTTTTACGGTCACAATACTTAAACTTTAATGTCCAAAAAGTTAAAAAATATATATAATTGCGTATAGATTGAAAGTTATTGATTTTATAAAAAATGTTTCAAATAAAATATTTGTATTATAAATATATATACATATTTGTAATGCTAAGTAATTTCATATTTCAAATAGTTTCAGAGCTATTATAAGAAATGTTAATTTACGCATCAGACTGGAGCCCTTAAAGCCATTTTGCCAAAATATTGAGAGTAGCCATTTTGTTTGGAATATTTATTAATGTTTATAAATGAAATTTAATCAAAATCGTTAGAGCCGATTTTGAGAAAATCGACTTTTTCTCTTTTTGCCCTTCAGTAAACTACCCTTAATTTTAGGGGTAGATATTCAATTCCAAAAACCCCTCGGGGCAACCCTATGAAAACCCTAGATATCAAGTTTTAGCTCAATCGGTAAAATAGTTTAGGCTCTAGTTGGAGGTACAGACAGACAGACGGAAATTCAAAAACCACTTTTTCGGATTCAGGGAGTCATGTAACGTCAAGATTCATCAAAATCTCGAGTTCGATTTTTTTGACGATCACCATACTTTCTCTACCTGTAAGATAGAGAGAAAGTAAAAGAAAGATGTAAAAAATATGTTTAAATCTGCCACAGGAAATAAAAAATAAAATGTTAAATTTATTCTCATGTTAACTCAAAACCTAGATCTAGATGGTTATATTATTTTGTTCAAATTTGATTTCATCTCCCCCCCCCAAAAAAAAAAACCTCTTGACTACGCCTCTGGTTTGTGGATGGGTTGGGCAATTTAGGGTGAACCAGAATGTTGCGGAGATTAGAGGGGTGTTTGACTGTTATTCTTGGAGCACTGTTGAGAAGATTTGGTGTGAGAGGATAAGGTTAGGACATCATAGCCTGTGTTTAGGATAAATCTAAGTTTGTCTAGACCTTCATAAT
This sequence comes from Timema podura, assembly GCA_033556935.1. Taxonomy (NCBI): domain Eukaryota; kingdom Metazoa; phylum Arthropoda; class Insecta; order Phasmatodea; family Timematidae; genus Timema; species Timema podura. The sequence goes on along the minus strand of JAVRXN010000010.1, from coordinate 87,988,823 downwards.
ACTTGATGGTGAGCAGTATTTAATTGGAAGGTTGTTTCTTGAGGCTTTTTATTGGATAGTACTTTTGACTCTTGACTGTGTGCTTAGGCTGTGAAAGCCTTGAAGAGTTGTTGACATTGCTTGTTAAGGTCTTCTTCCTCAAAACATATACGTTTGGCTCTGGTAGCTAGGCTATATGCTAGAGAGTGTTTAACATGAAGTGGATGGTTGCTTTGGAAATGAAGGTACTGTTGTCGGTTGGTGGCTTTGGTATGAACTATGGTGTTTATGTTTCCCTTGGAAAGGTTCAGTTCTGGATCCAAGAAAATGGCATGGAAGTGGAAATTGTTCTTTTCAAGTATGCGGTGAGCAGATTCTACTAAAAAGGCGGTGGGTGGCTTAGAATTGGGTGATTGTTGTCTAGAAAATGTTCCAAGAACAAGTTTTACTTTCTGGACAGACACTACCTTCAAATCTGAAGGACGGATATGGATACACTTATGGCCTCTTCATCGACAAACTAGAGACCAACTTTTTGCAATCCCAACGCTTGTAGCTGCTCTGCTGGATGATATTTATTGAGATATTCATGATTTTGACAAATTCTGAAACCAATTTATTACATTTCCCAAACAAATTAAATAACCAAAACACCCTTAGATTCACCTGGAATATTTCACACCACTATTCAATTTTCTTGGATCTAGAACTGAGCTTTCATGAGGGAAACATGAATACCACAGTCTACAACAAGGCCACCAACCATAAAAAACACCTAATTTCCAAAGCAACCATCCTCTTCATGTAAAACTATCTCTACCCTATAACCTCGCTACCAGAGCCAAACATACATTCTGAGGAAGTCCTTAACATGCAATGTCAACTCCTCAAGGCTTTCACAGCCAGAGGATACACATAGTCAACAGTCAAATAAACCAAGCCCTATCCAATAGAGAGCCTATCAAGAAACAACCTTCCAATGACAGATAGCTCACCACCTATGAAGAACTAGACAAACACAGATTTTTGGTAAACTCGGGCTACTATATCCTAACCTCCACCACCTCTCATACAATATCTTCTCGACAATGCTCCAAGGATCACATTCAAATGTCCCCCTAAGCTCTGCAACATTATGGTTCACCCTAAGTCATCCAACCCAGCCACAAACAACAGTCCAAAGGTTCCTATGCTTGAAACAAACTGAGCTGGAGTACTTGCAAAATTAACCAACCTTCCACCTTATTTAACAGCAGACTCACACTAATGAAATACCCCATCAAAGGCCACCATGGCTGCTCCACAAAAAATGTTATATATCAGCTACAATGCAACTATTGTTTTGCTGAATACATTGGCCTCGCCCCAGGAACACTCAGACAACAATTGATCACTTTTTTGACACCAACCATGATGACACTGACTAACCAATAGCACTTCATGCCAAAACACATAATTCAGATTTTGACTCATGCTATAGTACTAGAGTCTTACAAACCCTCACCAGTAGTTGCAATGCTTCCCAGCTTTGTAGGTGAGAACTTGCTAACCAATATATAATCATATTCAGGCAACACCATAGTCTCGGCCTTAGATAACCTTCTCTCTTTTTCTTCCAAGCAGGCCTACTTATATAAGTCAGTAATTTCAACATAAACAATATTAACAGTTAATTTAATTTAACAATTAAATATAATATAACTTTCTATCCATCTACCAAAACCAAAGACCCAAGTTTGAACAGGCAACTACAGAATCCAATCTTAAACTTTGTTTTGAATCAAGAAACAGTTAACAACAGAATCTAAGTGGCCATGACCAACCTCTAGCCATGCTGTCATAGTTTAGTTTGTGTTTTGTTCTCTTCTGGCAAAGAAGGGGACTGATGTACCCCAAAAATTACATATTTTTTTTCCTGTGAGACTTACAGTTTTTTGGTAAGTGTGTAGGTCTTGCCCTTTTATCCTCCTCTCAATATTTAATTCAATACAGCCGTTTGGCATCTTTTTTCCTTTGTTTAAATATCAAGATTTGCTATCTCTGATCAAATATGAATCCTAACAGTATTCAAATTATATCCTTTGTACAAGCTTTAATAGAATAATATATAAAAAAAAATTCAGGTGGGATGACCCCCACCACTCAAACCCTGATACACATTGGTTGAAAAATGCAATTTAGACTGTTAAATATAGTTTTCCTTTCACTATTGGGTAAAGTAATAATCTTGAATTTGATAGTTTTGTTTGTCCAATATTTAAGGGGTATTTTTATTATTTTTCTACAATATTCTTGTTTTTTTTTATTGTAGAGTCAAGTCAGAAAAAAGAACCATTTTCATTTAAACGCTCAAATGATTCATCCGTATCCAGTTCATCCAAGAAACAAAAATTAACAGAAGAAATAGCACAGGTGTTGTCAGCACTATCTGAAGGGAGCATCACTGCTAGTTCTTCATTGGATTTAAATACTCCTGACCTTAAGATCGCACATATTGACACTAAAAAGATGCCAGTGACACTTTCACCTGCTGATCCTGAGTGTTGGCTGAATTTTATCGTGCCCCCTTCTTACCACCCTGATGTAGTTTCATTGAACGGAAACTTTCCTCTGATTTCTAAACGTACTGATGGAAATAAATGTACACTTGAAAGGGATGATGCACAAAATATCAATTTTTTACAAAAGAAATTTATTAATTCAGACTCACCTTGTAACAAAAATAATGCCGCATCTAAACTTATGAACACACATTCAGATAAATTTAAAGATACAAGTGAGTTTAAATGTCCAGTCTTAAGATTAGATAAAGAGATAGCTAAAGTAAATGATAACTTTAAAATTTCCAAGGTCAATCACTGTCTCACTCCGAGCAAAATAACTGGACCACCAAAAAACATAAGATACTTGAAACAAATATTTCTTTAATGAGTCCTTCACATGACTCTATTTTTAATAAGAGCACTCTGTGTGGAACCCTAAGTTCACATGAAAACTCTGCCTTTTGTTCTTCAGATCTGAACAATCAAATTAAGAAATCTTTTACTTTAAAAAAGAATACAAGTTTAGGGGATTTTAATAGGAATGATAAACACGATTCAATTTTGAGTTTGCCTGGTGATAAAAAGTCTAAAGAGGTGTCCAGTGATCTAAATAGTTCCTCAAGAAGCAAGTTTTTGCCTGGTCCCTCAAAAAGCCAAGGACACACCTAACAGAAATATTTGTGTTGGCAAACGTATCCGAACTTTGAATGTGTGTGACATCAGTAAAGAAGATATTTTGAAAGCACACGTTAAAGATTCTATTTCAAAAATATGTTTTGATGGGGGCACAGGAGAAGCAATGGTTGATGAAATAAAATCCTTGGGGATTTTAAATTATGCAGAAAATGGGTATAGGGATGCCTATGAAACACATGATAGAAACAAAGATCCTAACATACCAAGGTGCAAAAAGCATCACAAAAAGGAATATGTTTTAGTCATGGATAGTTCGAGTGACACGTCTGTCATTAAACCTGTCAAAACAATCAAGAGAAATTTTAGGTCACTTTCATTGGATTCATTTAAGAGTAGAAAATGTAAAAGTTTAACATCTTCACACAGAAAAATGTCTGTCTCTAAAGAGCAAAGGATTTTATCGGGTAAATCGGCAAATTTGATTAAAAAAAATGCTAAAATGGCCAAGAACAGTAAAAAACATAGAAATTCACTAGAGCATGGATTTTACAATGAAGCTCCACAATCTGAAATATTCTTGGATGAAAATTGTTACAGTCTGCATGGGGATGATTCGACTCTACATTTGAGTAGTAAAAAACATATCCCCTCATCCAATAGAAACGACTCCTTAAAAAGAACCCACATGCCAGATTGCAACCTAAATGATGGAATGTCAGAAACAAATATCTATGAAACCAGAAAGGCTCTAAAGTCTAATATCATCCCTTGTGATGTCAAGAAGAGAGACTGTTCTCCACAACACACCAAAGAAAGCATTTCAAAGGGAAAACATATCATTCCTTTTGAAAGTCGTTCATTTACACAGCGATATGCCATTGGTGGTAAACCATTGAAGTTGGATCGTTCAAAACTCAAGGAATTGAAGAACAACTCCAAGGACAAGGTCACTAACCAAAGGTCAAAAAGTCAAATGTGTGTTTAGAAAATAATATTGCCACTAAATACAAAAATAGGCCATTAGATTTGGGGCTATACTTGTTCAATGAAAGTGAACAATTTATAGATAAAGGGGAAAAGCAACCCAACAAACAAATAGAATCTACCTGTGAAGAGGTTGAAAATAATAATCGGAAGATGTCAGAGATACTTGATCATGAGAACAGAAAAAAACCATGTACCTCAATAACCATGGTCTCAACCGATTGCAACTCACAGTTATCTAAATTAAAGAGCAAGTCAAACAGTGAAATATTTACCGACATTTCGTCAAGTGAGGATATTTTTACTCTTTCGAGTAAAGTTAATAAAAAACGTGTTCGTTTCTCCTCAAAATATTCTCCTCACTTTGATAAACTGACAAAAAGTTGCTACCAAGAACATGAGAAGAGAGACAAGTTTTCCAAAACATTCAAGAATATTAGGTCGCTTTCGGTGGATTCACTTAAGAGTAAAAAATGTGAAATTCTAATGTCTCCCTCGGGCGGACAAGAAATATTATCTGGCTTACAAAGAAAAGGATTTTATCGGGTAAAACAGAAAATCAATATGCTATTGGTGATAAACCATTGAAGTCGGATCGTTCAAAGCTCAAGAAATTGAGTGACAAGGTCACTGACCAGAGGTCAGAAAAGTCTAATGTGTGTTTAGAAAATAATATTGTCACTAAACACATAAATAGGCCATCAGATTTGGGACTATACTTGTTCAATGAAAGTGAACAATCTATATATAAAGGGGAAAAGCATCTCAACAAACAAAGAGGATCTACCTGTGAAAAGGTTGAAAAGAATAATCAGAAGATTTCGGAGATACTTGATCATGAGCACAGAACAAAACCAAGTACCCCAATAACCATGGTCTCAACCAAGAGCAACTCAAGGTTACCTAAATTAAAGATTAAGTCAAACAGTGATATATTCACTGACATTTCGTCAAGTGAGGATATATTTACTCTTTCGAATAAAGTTAATAAAAACCGTGTTCATGCCTCCTCAAATTATTCTCCTCACTTTGATAAACTGACAAAAAGTTGTTACCTGAACATGAGAAGAGAGACAAGTTTTCCAAAACATTCAAGAATATTAGGTCGTTTAAGGTGGATTCACCTAAGAGTAAAAAATGTGAAATTCTAACGTCTCCCTCGGGAGGAAAGGGAATAATATCTGGCTCTAGAGAGAAAAGGATTTTATCGGGTAAAATAGCAAATCGATATGCTATTGGTGGTAAACCATTGCAGTTGCATCGTTCAAAGCTCAAGAAATTGAGGAACAACTCCAAGGAAAAGTTCACTGACCAAAGGTCAAAAAAGTCAAATGTTTGTTTAGAAAATAATATTGTCACTAAACACATAAATAGGCCATCAGATTCAGGGCTATACTTTTTCAATGAAAGTGAACAATCTATAGATAAAGGGGAAAAGCAACCCAACAAACAAATAAGTAACTCAAGGTTACCTAAATTAAAGATTAAGTCAAACAGTGATAAACTCACCGACATTTCGTCAAGTGAGGATATTTTTACTCTTTCGAATAAAGTTAATAAAAACCGTGTTCATGTCTCAAATTATTCTCCTCACTTTGATAAACTGACAAAAAGTTGTTACCTAGAACATGAGAAGAGAGGACAAGTTTTCCAAAACATTCAAGAATATTAGGTCGCTTTCGGTGGATTCACTTAAGAGTAAAAAATGTGAAATTCTAACGTCTCCCTCGGGAGGAAAAGGAATAATATCTGGCTCTAGAGAGAAAAGGATTTTATCGGGTAAAATACAAATCGATATGCTATTGGTGGTAAACCATTGCAGTCACATCGTTCAAAGCTCAAGAAATTAAGGAACAACTCCAAGAAAAAGGTCACTGACCAAAGATCAGAAAAGTCAAATGTTTGTTTAGAAAATAATGTCACTAAACACATAAATAAGCCATCAGACAATGAAAGTGAACAATTTACAGATAAAGGGGAAAAGCAACCCAACAAACAAAGAGGATCTACCGGTGAAGATGTTAAAAAGAATAATCAGAAGATTTCAGAGATACATGAGAATGAGAACAGAACAAAACCAAGTAACCCAATAACTATGGTCTCAACTGATTGCAACTCACAGTTATCTAAATTAAAGAGCAAGTCAAACAGGGATATATTTACTAACATTTCACCAAGAGAGGATATTTATACTCTTTCGAATAAAATTAAAAAGAATAATCAGAAGATTTCAAAGATACTTGATCATATGAACAGAACAAAACTAAGTACCCTAACAAACATGGTCTCAACCGATTGCAACTCACAGTTATCTAAATTAAAGGGCAAGTCAAACATCGATATATTTACCGACATTTCGTCAAGTGAGAATATTTTTACTGTTTCAAAAAGTATTTTGAATAAACATAATAAAAAATGCATTCAAGCCTCCGCAAATAATTCTTCTAAAGGAAGATTGATAGAAAAACGGTCTTTAAAGATAGTTTCTTCTGTCCCTGATAAACTGACAACAAGTCGTTATCTAGAAGAGGAGAAGCGAAAAAAGTTTGTATTAGCTCTTGAAAAGTTATATACTGGCATGACTAACAAGGAGCAAAGTGATGATTCTTTTACAACATTTGGTTGTAAGGAAAAAACAGCTCCAGTCACTTTATTCCACTCTAAAATGGAGATGATTGTTGATAACACCAAAAATAGCTGCTCAAAGGAAGCTTTGGATTCATCAAGGTGTATTTATTCTTGTAAAAAGGATTGTAAGAAACACACAGAGAGAAAAGAAAAGATTCACTCTGAAGACAAAATTGATTTAACACATTCTTCAATAATCCCACCATCAAATCAGAATAAATCATCAGATGAAGATAATTTCCCATTAATACAGTACTGTAATCGAAATATGCAAACAAAACTTCAGACTACTATTTTTAAAACAAGACTAAGCGTTACTAAAAGTTTATCAGAGAATCATAACAAAGTCTCCCAAACTAAACCTCGGGATGTTCCAATAAAGCAAAATTTTACTAGTGGGAGTAAAACAGAATTTAAAATAAGTCGTTCAAAAAAAAACCTGTCTGTATTTGAATGTTTTTCAACAGACGAAGAAATAAAGCCTTTTAGCAAAGCAGGGTTAAAGCATATAAATACTTCCTAAAAAAATCATAGAAAATATTCTTAATTGACAGAAGATTCAAGGACCAAACAAAATCCAAATGAAAACATCTGTAAAGAGAAAAAATTTAAGAAAGGTGATAAATTTAATATTTCAAGGACAATTCTAACATTAAATCAAATGGAAATAACAATGTTTTAAACAAAACAGTACATGGAAGAAAAAGGGTTTGTTTATCAGATGAAGGTATATTTTCCAAATCGCAGTATCAGAAAAGAATTAGAAGAATGAAGCGCCAAAGTTTTGTTAAAAAATCACAGATGTGAATAATGAAAGTAAACTGGTACATCTAAGACTAGCACATCCCAGAAAGAAACCTCACAACCAACTTTTGTTGGGACCTTTCTAACAAATAAAATTTGTAAACATTCTCCATTGTTGTCAGAGTCCATAAATTATATTTTTAGTTAAGAAAATATTTCTTTATATCACAGCGAAACTGGTTTTGACTCATCGGCGTGTAAGCAGCAAACATTCATCAAAAACTAAACCCAACATTGCAAACAATTTCCACAAGAATCTCTCCATCCAATGAGAAATAATTTTAAAATATATTCAGTGAGTTAAATTATGTCATGTCAGTTCCTAATATATAGTTTAACAAACATACTTCTAATTTAAAAAAAAAAAAAGTCAAGCTATTAACAAGAATACCTCTAATTTAAAAAAACTCAAGTTATTGTTTAAAAACCAAAATAGAATCCGATAATACTTGCGTGTAAAAACTTGCATCAGTGGTCGCATGGTCTATTGCTTCACTCTTGTGTTGGACTGGCTTGACTGACAGGGAAATCGGGGTTAGACTAGGTTGAAATTATTAATATCAATTTAGGAATAAATAATTAATTAATTATTTATTCCTAAATGGTTTCCCACTCTGCTGCCATGCAAATTGGGAATTTACTCTAAATTCCACCTTTCTAATTCCTATCACATTAACGTTATTAATATAATTGCTTATAACTTAAACGAGTAGTTAGACATGGCCTTAAAAATTTGTAAAGGGGAAAAAAAAACAGGGTGTCCAGCGACCTGGAAAACCTGGAAAACAGGGAAAGTCAGGATTTGCTGTCAGGAAGTCAGATTTGATAATTTCTGGAATTTTAGCATAGTCACTAAGAAAGAGGCCTACGCTACTTTCATTTACAATAATCAACTGTCAAAAAACATTTTTCTTCACTGTGAATTTATTTTGGTACATTTAGCCATCTTGAATATAATAATCTCAATTCTCATAGTCAACATGGGATTTTCATATAATCTTTCTACCCCTCTGTTGTGTCTTTACTCAAAGTTGAGTCATTAGTTCGTTAGCCCGTGTAAGGCGATCTTTTAATGTCTCAATATGATCGAACTCAAATCTAACTTAGAACGCAAGGCCCAACAACCCATTGCCTTAGGCTGACATCCTTTAACACCTTCATAGGATGTACAATTTCAAAATGTGTATGTGTCTAAAAATATTATTACATTAAGTTGAGATCTTAATACAATAATCTTTATAATATAGAGACTGGAAAAGTTGGAAATTGGCTCTGGAAAACCTGGAAAAGTCAGGGAATTTTAAAATTTAGTTTGGCTGTACACCCTGAAAAAGTACAATTTCAATTATTGTAAATTGAACTGACTTCTTAATTATGCTGTGGAAATGTTTACATTTTATAGTTCTTAAAAAAAACTAATAGTTTTAACATATCATTTATGTTTGAAGTGTTCTGTATAAAGGAACTATGTCACTGGCATTATATATTGCCCGACTAACCGAGGGTTGAATTCAAACCAAACTCTTAGGTTGGGGTTTTTTCACAGTGGTTTTCTTTTATCCTTCCTGAAAGTAAATGCTGACCCATGCTCTTATTTGCTGCATCATTTCCCATTTGACCAAGTCGGTAGCAACCTTATGTGGAAATTCTTACTAACCTACTTAAACTTCTTCCACCGAAACATATTTATAGGGATCTGACATCTTAGCTCAGTCGGTAGCGTATTTGTCTACTGAGCTAAGGTTCCCAGTTTTGATTCCCAGCATGACTGAAAAATTTCTCATTGGTGAAATGTGGGTTAACGGCCGTGGACTGGATGTTCTGCCTGTCCTAGTCTTAAGTTAGATTATAGTGCATATGAAGCTACGACAGGCCTAGCAAGCCGGTAGCGGAAAATATATGGCTTGAATAAAAAATTGACCCAGGCCATAGGCTGGAAACATTAATGGATGTAAAACAAGTGGTTTTAAACGTGGGTCCTCCCTTGAAGGTGAGATAGAAAGAAAATAGAGGAATAATGTGGTAGGTTAAGGAAAATATAGTTGAGAGTAAATGTACCTGAATTTGCATGGAGGTGGATAGGGAAACCTTCAAAAAATATCTTGCTCAATATACATGACTGGAATTCAAACCCCTCTCTCCCCGTCACGACAATCCATTCTAGCAAAAAAAAGACATGTCTAACTGTGTAACCACTGATGCAGGCTGCATGAATATTAATTCTTTGTCACATTTACTTTCTGGCACGTATCACAACATTTATTTGAATCGTGCGCCTTTCCAACTCTAGTACTTATTGTTGGCTGTACCAATTCCAAAATTAATAAGTTTTTGTTTGCAACACTCATCAAAATTAAAGACTATTCCATAAGAATTTGACATTCAACTATACTTGTTCTCTTTGCCCTTAGCTATGTGTGTTGACCATGTCCTAATATTATTTAAAAACCTTATTTGTCTATTTGCTGCACAAGATTTATGTTTTTCCACCCACTAAATACATCTGGGCACCGTCATTTGTTTGCACAAAGAATCAGATGATATTAAAATAATAAAATTAAAGTTTGCTCTTTTAAATAGAATTGTATTATATCCTGTTTTTTTTTGGTTGTATTTTATCCTTATTGTAGCACAGATAACTTTTTATCGTCTACAGTTGAGTGATTCCATATTTACGGGTGTGACATTTACTATACAACATTTTCTAACAAATAACCTTTTAAATATCCAAACATAATTTTATAATGAGCTTAGTTACAGTTTAAACTTAAAATTTTTCTCTTTATCATGTCACTTTTAGAATTACACAATTAAATGTTTAACCCTTATATTAAGTACAGCTTTGACAAATTTTAGACATCCAACAAGTGTGTTTTTGGTTCTTTAGATTTTTCTTAGGTGTGTGTTAGTGACAGTAATTGTCACAGGTGTGACATATGCAAATATAATGTGTTTGGCCTACATTTACAATACAAAATAGGGGTTTTAGTGGAGAGTTTTTATTTTGTATATGATTATTTGGAATAGAACACTAGACCAAATTATGGTTAAAATTAGAAGGGATAGCCAGTACACCTAAGTCATAGGCCTACTATTATACAACTGGCTGATCATTTTACTCTCTTTGCCCAATGAAGCTGTCTGTGGCAGTGAAAGCTTGCCCTTAAGGTGTTATATCTAGACAATTTCTACTCCGGCACACCAAAGTAAGTGCGATGACTATCCATCCTAATTTTAACCATATTTTGTATAGGAGTATTAAATTTAATATAGTATATTCCATGAATAAATCATAAATAAAACACGATTAAAATAAATGATTTCATATAGATTTTAAATGCACAAAGTTCTATTCTTAATACATTTATTAAAGTAGGCCACTTTCTTATGGGACTTAACACTGAATTACACAAAACATTTCACTGGTAACTCTATTAAGTACATTCAGTAAATAGTAAGAAATTTACATTTGAAAAAAAAAAATCCTAACATTATTTTATGAAAATTGTATGAATGCAGTTTACCAAATAAGCTTAACATTAAAATAATAATTTTTCAAATATTAATCTATATTTTTGAAAATTTGTGATAAATTTTGTTTGAGGCACTTTTTATGGTAGATTCTGGAAGAACTTTTTAATCTGATTTACAAAACATATTTTAATGTCCTTAACCCCAGGATAATTTTGGCAAATACCAAAATATTCACTCATGCTATTCTTCTTTGGAAATTATACCATACCATATGTTCCTATTTTCAAATCTGCACTACTTTGTGTAGCAGAGCTGTGTGGTAAATATCTATTATCCTCTTACTCATTTACTTTGAGTTCATCAGGCAAGTCTGTGTAAACCTCTTCATAACAAAATGTTTTGGTATTTTGTCCAAAGACATAACAATTGTGCACAGTATGGGCAACAAGGAGACAGTTTAAACTAGTGCTTTGACTGTAGGTTACTTGTGGGATGGTGTTTACTCGTTCCTGTCTTTTCAATTCTTTGTTCACAAAGATATAATCTCTCATTATACAGACGACTTCATGCACAATAAAAAAAACTCCATGCACTTATAGCTAAATCTAGGTTAAACACATAGTATGTTTAAGAATTATGTTTGTCACAGACCTACATACAGCAATGTGTCAATCCTATACAATGTGTTACAGATGTGACAAATTTTTGTTCAGGTTTTTTTCATTCCTGTATTAAGTTAAATTTAAATTAAATCATAAACCTTGATAAGCTTTATTTATAACTTTATTTCTGGAAAATAGAAAAAACATAATTATTTAACTTTACAAGTGAACTTGAGTGTATTTTTTGTCACGGGTGTGACACTGAGATTTGTGTTTTATTTATTCTGAAATTGAGATGTGGATTCACATTTATCATCAACTGTTTAAAGTCTGTGGCTGGATTAATTTAGTAAAATACCTCCAGCTTCCTCCTTTAATTGCACACTTAAAAACTGCCCCTCCAATTTCTTTCTTGGTCACCCTTGCATAATTTTTCCTACACGCTTCATTTCCATAATTTTCTTTGGCATCCTCATTACATGCCCATACCATCTGTCTTTCTTCCTCATCTCATGTACTCCTTGTAACCCCATTTGTCCCCAGATAACTTCATTCCTTATCTTGTTCCTCCTCGTGAGAGCTAACATGCTTCTCACAAACTTCATTCACATGGCCAGTCTCTCTTAAATTCAATGTCCATGTTTCTGCTGCATATGTAACAATAGGTACAAAGTACACCCTGTACATAGTTCCTTCAAGGGCATGTCTCTTCTCCATAGCAGGTCTCTTACATATCTATAGAACAACTCTCCCTTCTATCCTCTTCTCATGATATACTATCTACTTCCACCTTTCCAAGATATTTTACATTCTGTACTTTTCTCAGCTCTACTCCATTCAACTGAATAGCTTTACTAGGCCTTATTCTCTTCCTTGTCATTACCATCATATCACACTTTGCCATGCTAAATTTCTTTCCACTCTCTTTCACTTCCTCATTCCATTCCTGTAACTGGTCCAGTACTTTCTCTTCCTTCTCCCCCCCATACCGTCAAGTCATCAGCAAACAGCATGGCTTTCATTCTTTCCTCCCCAAGTTTTCCTGCCACTTTACTGACTTATAAGTTTGTAATTAAGAAAGGAGGGGAATGTCAGTTGCACGAACCAAACAAAAGTTTACGTCAAAATTATTGTCATGTACACCATCATATTTCATGCTTCAGAAAAAACAAAAATTTTTTTTAGATAAAGAGTAATAAAATTTAGCCCCTTGTCAAACTTAAAAATCATATTTCAGCTGTTTTTTTATTAATTAATAAATTATATACATAGGCTCACTTTCATACTGAATAGCTCGATTTACATAACATATGAAATATACATTAAACCTGTAAACTAAAATGTGTGTTGTAGAACTCAGTTATTACAAAAAATTGTCACAGAACTGCATTTGTGTATTTTTTTATCTAATAAAAATGATCTTTTAACATTATTGTGAATGCATTTTATTCATTGTGTGGTAGTAAAAAATGCAGAAACAATGTCAAACTAGGGCACAGACAAGGAAAGAACAAATCCTCAACCTCTAGGTTAAACGTGTTGCGCTCCTTTTCGAGGCTTTACTCCTTCAACGTTGGCATCGCTAGGTGCAGTCCCCAGTGACTACAGCGCAATCAAGTGAGCATTTCTTAAATGACTCACTTTAAACTCAAATTTACTAGAAGGCAGATACAAAATTGAACTCCTCAATTCAACCAGTCGGCTATCACTGAGCAATCTTCAGGTAGCGCAGAGTGGCCTCCCACGTCTCAAACCCCACCCCTTGTCCCTAAGTACCCTAATCCTGCCACACAAATAAGTTTACTCTGACTGCACATTACAAAGAAAACTTGAAACACAATGGTCCTTTTCTTTTTTTATTTATTAAAGGGACTGGCTGTCGGCTGTAATTATAATTAAGGAGCGCTGAGGAGAATTGCAGACGTTTAGAAATACCAATCTATTTAAGAAGTGGTTAGATATTTTAAAATATTGTTTTCACCAAAATGAAGGGGAAATTTCTGACCAGTTAAAAATTTATATTTTAATTCAGAAGTTTTTAAAAAAATGTGTGATATCTTATTTAGAACCGTATAAAACAATCCCACAAATAGTGACCCAATCAAAACATGACTTTAGTTGATAGAGGAAGGCTAGATACTGTACTGCGTGGCCACTAAGGCAGGTGTATAATAGCTATTTGATGCTATGTATTCAAAACCATTATTGTATATTTGAAGTAATTTAAAAACTGGTATTTTCCTGGTGTAAATTAAAATTACCACACTCAAGTATTTAAAGTAGAGATGGGCCACTCGAATCTTCGAATCCTCGAATCCTGACAAGTATTCAAGATTCGAGGATTCGGTGTTTTACCGGATTCGAGGGTCGAATCTTTCACCTCATAAACAAAGCATAATATTTTAAATTCAAAAATTACTTAGCTAGGCCTAATTGAAAAGCAGAACTTAATCCATAATCTTTATTTTGTCGGATAAAAGAGCTTAGCATGAATAAAATAATTATTTAAAAAAAACTGTTAGGCGTAGAAAATCTTGCGTGCCTAGAACCCTACCCTCCCACCTCTATGAAAAACTTGAACTCGACTGTTTCGGCACATGCTCACTTCTAAAACTTTCACCTCACAAACATTCTTGTAAATATTTAAATGAACACATTAAAACTCTTTGAAAACTGAAAATCAAAACTAGAATTACAAATAAATTCGAAATAAATCAAACAAATTACAGCTTTTTTTTAGCAGAAATAATAACACACTACACATGATACAAAGTCAGCCGCCATTACACACGATACAAACCGGCCGCAATGACGTATATTATGTTTACTTGCCAGAGTGATGATTAAAATAGAGATACTGTTAAATTTTACTACCCAACTGGTTTTAATTATCTACAATTATGCAAAGAACCCCAATTTATTGCATACAATCCTCAAGTTAGATATTTTGTCTGGTTTCATGAAAAATAAATATTGTCAACAGTTGAACACCGATAAAACTGTTTATTTATGCCTACCAGCCTACGTATTGTATATTGATTGTTTGTTTAAGATCGAGTCAGGTAATCTGATCACTTAGTAAGCGGTCTCGAGTTTTAAGAATCAAATAACGACTTGCTAATTCATTATTTGTTTTTAAATTGATTTTAATTAAGGATTTATTATTTTTTAAATATATTATTGAAGTAATAGTAAAAATATTCAAACATAGTCCTGCCTTATAAAATGAGAATGACCATATTGGAGTAAAAAATATGTTCATGTTTTAAATAGAATGTATTCTCAGAAATCGATATATCGCAAGAATTGATATATTTCTTGTTTTCTATGTGAATATAGATAATGGATATATAAGGAAATAATAATAAAACATCTTGGGTATTATTGAGTTCACTATTTCCAATGTATGTTTAATTGTTAAACATGTTGTTTTAGTCTTTATTAAAAATATTCGTTTGTATTTTAATTTTTGCTATCTTATTAAAATAAATTACAATCTTTCAATGATGATTAAAGTTGATCAAAGGATAACTAGGCCTAATCTGTTTATTTCACATGTTTTTTAGAAACTTAACTCATTTTAACAACACTTTTAAAAATAACTAAAAGATACTCAAATTTTGATTGATTTGATTTCCAAACAATCTTATGAGTCTAGATTGTTTTAATTTGGCTGGATTTTAACCTGTATTTTGCAAGGGGTGGTTGGGGTTGATTAAAATTGAAAGCATGATTGAAATAAATCTTAATTTACATTTTAGGCCTATATTGTGTAATGTAGGTCTATTTGTAAATTATTAAAATTTCTAACAATTTGCTAGGATTCGGATTCGAGATTTGAAAATAAAATGTAGATTCGGATTCGAGAAATAGTGGATTCGACCCATCTCTAATTTAAAGTTAAAATAAAATTATAGCATAGTTTTAAATAGTTCTAAGGGTTCTGTTATTCCAAAATTACTTAGTAAACACTAAAGTTGAAAATGAATTTAGGCCGGATAGTAATATAAAGATAATGCAGACAAATGGGCCGGTCAGCTATGTCTCACGGGCCGTGAGTTTGTGAATCCTGCCTTATCATTTGACCACTTTGGTGGGTTATGTTAGTAAAAGTTAAATCAGGTTGAAATTTTAATTAATCATGTAGTGCCCATACATATAAATAAGATTATTTACCGTTATTGAAGCAATTATTCAACATATTATATACCCTACACGCCATTTATCTTAAAAGGTAGCAATCTTTCTTTTATGAATTACTATGGTGTATCAGTGTAGCTTATAAAATATGGCTATAGACTAGTCTAGTCCATTAAAGTATTTATGTCACCTTTCAATGTAAACAGATTGTAGGCTACATAAATATTATTTTGATACATGAGATATAAAATAAATAGGTATCTCAAGTTTCTTTCCTATTTACTATTTAACATTTGTTATTAAATTAATGGTATTATAAATATGAACTAACGAGTATGAAACCATACACATACAATGTTAATGTTATTTTATCATCAAAAATTAAGTTTCGGTATTTATTTGTTTTATCCGTTTGATCTTTTAAATATGTTAACTCTGCAAGAATATATTAAGAAGGTGTGATCAGGGGTGTCGCGCCGGGAGGGTGGTTGGCGTGTCATCCCCCCCCTCCCCAATATTGGTTAAAAGCTTGAAAGTTAGGAATTTTATGAGATTTGAGATCTGGAGTTGGGAAATACTAGGTTTATTCTGTACTCCATTACTTTCTATTTTGAAAGTCCTTAACCACAGACCTGTACAGACAAATTTAAAATTTTCCAACTGTTGATCCCTACTCTACAAAAAATCCCAACTTCAAACATCATTAAACATTGAAAAGAGACTCCTCTTCTGTAGTAGATTGTATATTATTATTATTATTATTATTATTAGCACGCGTCTTACTACCCGTTCGGGTTATACGCACTTACGCTAATGTGTAATGGTAGGGTGATTGTGAGATGAAATGGAGGACCTACAGTTTAACGTGGGATCTGAACCACGGTGGAGGCCTGGCATTCCTCACATTCACAAGTTGTGATTAATACACATCTTGTCAGAGGTGAAGGAAGGGTTTGGTAATCAGATAAATCTGTGCCGGGACCGAGGATTGAACCCCGGTCGCCAGCTCAGAAGTCCGACACCTTACCCTAGACCACCAGGTCACCTAGTAGATTGTAGAAAGCTTAGTTATTCAAGTAGCACCGTTGTTAGTAGGCAGAGACAACAGCCGATGAGTGTATGCCGAATGAGGTATGGAAACGAATCGTAAGGTAACAAAATGAGCTGCCCAGTAGCAAAATTTCACTCAGCCAGCAATGCTTGAAGTGGCAACATTGTTATTGTTTAGTGTTTTTAGTTGTGACTTTCGTGGCTGCTAGACTGTTGCAGTTTTATGATTCGAATTATCTTTGTACAGCCAATGCCTTAATTAGGGCGTTATTAAATTTTGAAGACATGAATGCAGTGAATGTTATGCAACATTTTATTGTTTTCTTATTGAAATCTCTGACTAATGAAATGAGGACATTGAGGTTAGTGTTTGTGTTTGACTTCTGAAATGCACACTAATTTTTCTAGCAAGTATCCATACTAGTTTGAATTTAACTGATGTATCTTATTTCATTGTTTATTAAAATAGGTTTTCATGAAAGCAATTTAGGCTCAAAGCAACATTGAAGGAAGAGGAGTAATAGGGCTGTGTTACATTGTTACAACTCTTATAATTTTTCATTTGCTTAAGTAAACTACATTAAACAAAAAATAAGTTTTTTTTTCTTTTTAACATTTTCAAATTTGGGATACATTTTTAAATTTATTTGATGTTCGATTTGCATGAAATTTCGTATAACCATGTTTTCTAGAGTGCTGATTTCGAATTTGCCACAAGTTATTTAATACATATCAGGGGAAGCCCCTTCACCCTCATGTGCTTAATAACAATATGTTTTGAATAGTTTATTCACATACCAGTATTAACATTTTAGGGGCAACTTCCATAAGGTTATGAAGCAGGACATTGGTAGACAGGTATCAAAATACTGTAGAAATATCAATAAATTCCATTTTTTGTTGCTTTATTTTACAGTTGAAAATGTTTTTAAATAAACATAGGCAAATTGCTAATTTTTTGATAAAGTGAAGAGCGAGTTCTACAGCTAAGGGAACTTACTAGTTAAATATTGCTTCTAAGTGTGTAATAATAAAGCAGCGGTTTCCAACCTGGGGGTCGCAGCGTGTTTTTTGTGAGGTCACAATATAGAGGTGTTAGCTTTATATTTACTTTTTCAAGGATTTTAATGATTATAGGAAGATGCGTAATTCTAATAGAAATGTAAGTTGTTAAAGTGCTAAAAACGACCTAGTTACTGCTTAGGTTCCTTTTGGCTATTCCATTCTGATAGCTTCTTGCTGACTTGGTTTACTGTGGCAACCTTGTAATGCTGCTAGTAAAATATAAAATTATCCCCCAACCCTGGGCTTGCTGATTTGCTTTTACTACATATGTCCCATACAATCATTATTATAAGCAATTTATAATAATTAAAACAAGCATTAGTGGATATGCGGGTTTAATGTCACAGTCTTTTGGTTCGGTTTGTTGGTGAAGGTGAAGTAAGGATTTTAATTCTGGCCAGGGGTAATTTATCCTAATATCCCTCCAAGCAAATAAGGGTACATTTCCTATACATTTTACCTATCCCACTGGTGTAGCTAACTGTAGATAGTCCGGGCTGGTAGTAATACACAGTGAAAAAAACTTAAAAACTAGGATTTGAACGCTTTTAAGTTATCAAAGGGTTGTGATGGTCGCAGAGATAAAAGTTGTGGTCATAAACTACAAAATGTTGGAAACATTATAGTAAAGTCAGTTAAATTTTTTAAATTTAAAATACACGATTTGAACGATATCTGCAAATCTAAATATATATATTTAAGTTCAATTGGATATTTAGCTCAGATGCAGGTACACTGAAATAAATAATAATTCAAGTTATTTCCTTATGCACTGAAAAAGCCTTGTAACTTTAAAAATCCAGTATGAACAAATAAATAAATTTAAAAATACAGTTGCCTAAAAGCTCAGTTTAAGGCTTGATTATCAAACCCAAATCCCCGTTCACAACATTGCCCTTGTATCTTATTTCGTGCAATGCCGCTAGGTAATCTCAAATCCCGTATGGATATGCTCACACACACGTCTTAGAAACATCTTTTGAGCAATTTCCTGATGTGCAACACAAAGAATGTATTGTACATATAATGTTAGGAAAGGCATTGAGGAAAATAAGAATAATATACCCTCATTGGCTTAAACAATGCAAAAAACATAACATATTTTGCACTAAGGCCCCTCCTTAAAGTTAGAATACATAATCACTAGCTGTGGACTGCAAAGGAGAATCTTTAATGCTTAGGGAAACCGACACAGAAAATGCGGAACATATTACAGTAAATCCTCTTATAACGTTGTGTTATGTTCCTGATAAACATAACTTTATAGAAAACAACTATATAAAAGTTATGTTTTCCCATAAGAAACAATGTTAAGTGTAGGAGTTATGTTCCAAGGCCCCCCAAAATACTAACAAATACATGTAGTATCATATCGTGGAAACAGCTCAGGACAGGAATACATTTAATTTCGGGACGTGGATGGGACTGGCTCATCACACATAATCTTCTCCCCCTCATGTGTCACCATGGCGGCCACTGGTTGAAAGAATGCGTGGATAGTTGGTTGCTTAGCGGCACGTTTCTTTTCTTTATAAATTTCCTGGTAACATGTAAGGCCCTCCATGACAGTTCTGTGCACTCTCGCGCTGCGTTCTACATCAGGGTCTTCATCGGCCAACATCTGAAGTCCTTCTTGAATGCGGTGAAATGCAGTAGCCATGCTCTTCGTAGTAAATGTGCGTGAAGGCTTGTCCTCTTCACTGTCAGATTCAGGGCTTGGATTCTGGGCCAGCTCCTGTAGTTCCTCGTTACTGAGTTCCTCAATCTCGGCGTCCACCACCTCTTCTATGTCCTCCATTTCCAGATTCTGGAAGCCTGCTTCACGAGCAATGTTGAGGAGGTTTGTGTTTGCAATTGGCACAATCCCTTCAAATCCTTTAAAATCTGTGACGCATTCAGGCCATAAATTTCGCCACACCGCGTTAAGGCATGTATGGGAAACCTCTTGCCAAGCCATGGATATGTTGTTGATGGCGTTAAAGAGATTGTAGCTTCGCCAGTACTCCTTGATGCTAGTCTTGTCTTCACCATCTGTAGCTGCGACAAGTTTCTCAAACGTACGCCGCAAGTAGTACCGCTTGAAAGTGGAAATCACACCTTGGTCCATTGGTTGAATTAGAGCCGTCGTATTGGAGGGAGGAAAACAATCTTCACATTCTCGTCCAAATCAGGAATGTCATGAGGATGCGAGGGTGAATTATCTATGAGGAGGAGAATTCTGAAATCTAAATTCTCCTTCGTACAGTACCTCTTCCACGCGGGTATTGCGTAGACTTTCAACCACTCACAGAACATGGCACCAGTTATCCACGCCTTTTTATTGGCTTTGTAAATAACGGGAAGGTGCTCCTTAGTCTTTCCTTTCAAAGCCCGTGGATTCTCTGATCTGGCAATCAGAAGTGGCTTCATCTTGTAGTCACCAGATGCATTCCCACCTAGCAACAGTGTGACATGATCTTTCACAGCTTTAAAACCAGGTGCTGTCTTTTCTTCCAGTGAAATGTAAGTTCTAGCAGGTATACGTTTCCAAAACAGTCCGGTCTCGTCAACATTAAAAACTTGATTTGGTGAGTATCCACCGTCTTCAATGATATTTTGAAGTTCGACAACAAAGGCTTCCGCCAAAATGTTGTCAAAACTTGCAGCTTCACCAGTCACTTTAATATATGAAAAATGTACCGGTGCTTAAAACCATCGAACCACTCTCGGCTGGCACTGAAAGTTTCTTCTTTAGAGCCTTCGCCATCCTTAGGCTTTAACACGTCATGATATAAAGATTTAGCTTTACTCTGAACAATGGCTAAAGTAACTGGGGCACTACGTTGGTTTTGAGATTCAATCCACAACGAAAGCATTTTTTCCATCCTTTCAATGCGCTCGTTTCTTGTACGCCTAACCTTTGTCACACTGAGCCATGAAAAGTTTTCCACACTGCACTTAATTTTTATGGCATTTTTACCTATAGTGCGAATAGTAGTTGCAGGTAGGCCCAAAGCTGCAGCAATGTCTACACCGCGCTGACCGGATTCGAGTCACTGTATTACATCCATTTTAACAGCCAGACTAATTGATCATCTGTTTTTCTTTGCAATTAAAGTGTCAGATAAATTATATGGACGTTTAGACGCCATTGCAAACAGATAACAACCACCCCTAACTAAAATAAAAAACAAACAAATAACCACAAGTTGTGCAAGAACTAAAAATATATTAGATATAAAAAACAAAGTATGGTAAACACAATTCACACGCGAACTTAAAATGTATTACATATAAAAACAGCAAAAGAAAAGTAAGATAAACAAAATACCCATGCGAACTTAGAATATAAAAACTACAAAGCTAAACACAAGATGTTGCCAACTCAGTAATGCTGAAAGTCTCTAAATCATGTGCAAAAAGTCTCAATTTTCAAGTAAAGTATTCCAAATTTAAAATACTGTAAGCAAACAAAATATATTTTTCCGCGTAAAAATACCTATTTATATTACTATTATTATTATTAACGGGTGGGTTGTTGTTTGGGGGGGGGGGGGGGGGAGAAATTTCTGACGTGACCTGCATGACTCATAGGCCTATTAGGCCCACACAAACGGGAAGTAGGCGGTTGACACTTGGCGCGTATTCAGCTGAAAACAACGTTGTACCCAAACGACGTTATGTAAAATAAGGTCACAGATTATTAACAAGTGTAACCAAACAACGTTCTAATAGCACATTATAGCAGACTTACTGTACACCAATAATCTCATCTCTGTTGAGTGAATTTTGGAGAGTTGAGTACTTGTGACTTTAAGATGATTTTGAACCAATCAAATGTAACAATTAACTGTGTTTTGCACACATTACTATGAATCTAGACTCTTTTCTCAGAAGTAAGATTTGTAGCGTGTTCCATTTTGAAATGTTGAAATAATGTGAGGCTTTATAAGTTGTTTTAATGTTGAATAATTGTGAGTGTGTTACACACAAAACCAACAGTTTGGCTTAAACTTCAGGTTAAAACCTTTGACTTTTAAAAAGTAGGCTTAGAGAGGAGGTATTTTTCAATAAAACACTTAAGTAGCTATAGTCTGTAAAAGCTCAAATATGTACCTAGCTAAACACTCTTCATAAGTCTATATAACCATAGTTGATAAGCTAAAAATAAATACAATATTCAAATAATAGGACATTATGACAGTATAGACACAAAAACTTACATAAGTGACCAATATAATATCTTATACTTTTTGCTTCTTAAATTGTGAAAATGTATTTGTGGTTATTTGAAGTTATCCCTCTACATTCATGACAAATTTAAATTTTCTACCTCCTAATTGTACACTCCAGTTCCCCCCCCCCCCCCCTCCTTCCCTATTTCCTGAAGTCTTATTTTGAAATTTAAAATGTTCAAACTTTGCAGTTAATTTGAGTGGTCCATACATCTGTTTGATGAATTTCAGTTTTATATCAACCAAAGAAGTACAGTGGAGCGTTGTTAATCCGGATCGATCGGGACCGGGACCCATCCGGATTACTGAACTGTCCAGATTTTCAAATGTGCTTTCAATAACTGTATACATACGTAATGTATTGACTAGAGGATACATGACGCTCGGGAGTCTACTGTACTGCAAAATATGTACCGTTTTAACTCACACACTTAAACGTCACAAGGCAACTATACGACGAAGGTTTCACCACTGCTGTAAAGTTTGTAAATCATAGCACAAAACTGGGCCGAGCATGTGACCAAGGAGAGGTGACTGGCTAAGTCGTTGAACTCTCAAGAACACCTTTCACTACTTCCCCTACCTGCTCTCACCGCCGATCCGGATTTGCGACGCTCCGGATTTTTGACGTCCGGATTTCCGACGCTCTACTGTAGTTAGGTTTTGAAAATGTTAGCCTCTCCATTCATATTTCTCTAACTCCCACTTCAAAACCTAAAATTTAAGACTTATTTGGTTATCTGAAACCGTACTTCTACCAGCATACCAAATTTAGATGATCTACAATACCTGATTTTTTTTATAAACGCCCCTTTATTTCCTGGACTCCCATTTTTAAACTTTAATATTTTCAGACACTTTAGTTATTTGGTGTGGTATCTTTGCCTATATGCAAATTTTCAGTTTTATGTCACACTGAGAAGAGGTTGTTTCCAATAGTTTTGTAAGTTTTTAACCACTCGACCCACTTTTTCCCACCCATTCAGAGAAATTTTAAATTCCAATATTAATTTGGTTACCTGGAGTTTTATTCTTACTCAATTTTTAACCTCATCTCAAAAGTTATTTCTAGCTGTAGCTCATCCCTCCCCATTTCCCATAGTTTAATTTTAGAATTTTCATATTTTTATGTTTATTCAGAGTGGTCCCTAAACCTACGAATTTAAGTTCTCTACCATACAGAGTAGTTTAATGTACCAGTTTTGGGAATGTTGAGCACGTCCCCTTTCCCTAACATTTATTCACCTCTCACTTAAAAATTTCAAATATTAAGATTTATTTGGTTATTTTGAAAGGTCCTTCTACCTACTAGCCAAATTTAAATATTATATTACGATTAAAGTTATTTTTATTTTTATAGCCCCTTCCCTCCCCCTATTTTTGGGGTCCTATTAAAAATATAAAACGTACAGACTTATAGTAATTTGGCATGCCCCTTTACTTTACTTCCAAATTTAAATCTTCTACCACACTGGAAATTAATTGTTTCTATTAGCTTTGGAAATTTTAAAGCTAATTTTTCAAACAATTATTTAGAAATGTTTGTTTTTAAGACTTACTTTGTGTCGTCCTAACCGACTGTAAATTTAAATTTTCTAGCACACATAAAAGGTTTATTCTGTCTATACCCTCACCACTATTTCCCAAGGTCCCACTTAGTATATAAACATGTTCATACTTTTATAATTATTTAGAGTGGTCCCATTAGTTTTCTGCAAAATTTCAATTTTCTACCACCTTGAAAAGTAGTTATTTATGCTAGTTTTGGTAGTCTTGAACACCCCACCTGCTTTCCTCCAACACACTTTGGGACCAATCGTGTGGATGCCGTACATAAATTAATTTCATATTAGTATTTTGCGACCCGATAAACCCTCCATATATAATAATTTCATCTTGATTGGAGAACATAGAATCTACCACCCCTTTTATCCCCTTTACACCCCTTTAGGCGATGAAATTCGCAAAACCCTAAAATATTCTCACCTAATTCTATAAAAAAAAAATTGATTTTAAATTTCAAGGTTCTATGTCCACTAGTTCAAAATATTCACGGTCAGTGAATTTTGAAAATTTGTGACCCCCTTTTTTCATCTCTTACAGGTTGAATTTCGCAAAATTCGGTCCTATCTTTGGTATATGGCCATAAAGGAACCTTTAATCAAAATTTCAAATTCTCATGTTTGAAACCATCAAGCTCTTTTAACAAAATCACAAACTCCACCACCTTGTTTATTGTCTACAGGCAAAATTGGACTTGAAGTTTGGAATTTTAAGCAATAATGTCTCATTCCCGTGTATCCACACTTGTGTTAATATTATTAAATTAATATTTAGTTTAATATAAGAGAGAAAACATGATAAATCCTCAAATTTGTGCATTATACTTAAAATATTTATACATAGTATTTTTAAATAGGAGTTGAGAGGGACTATTTGGCCAAAATTAACTGTAGATACATATTTTCAATAGATAATTCTTCTGTGATATCAGTTTTGGTATCCATAAAGTGAGAAAATAATGTTGTAATAAAGACAAAACTACAAACTAGTTAATAAGTTGTATAATATTAACCCTTTCACTGTCATGTATATTTTGCATACACAAGCCCACTGTGTCGGGGTTTTTTTTAACTGAAAAAAGCAATTTTTGGAAAAACAGTTGTTTTATCAAATATTTTAAACAAAATGTAATTAAAATTATGTAAAAAACAAATACAATTTCTGAAAAAATAATTCTTTCAGAAAATACATTTATATTCCCTAATTTTATCAAATGTTATAAAAAATATTGTAAAAATTTTAATAAGGAGGTAATGTAACATATTAAAAATTCATCAGTTTGTGATATTCTTCGAAACAGGGGACAACACACAGTCCAACATCACATTCTGTACACATATAACGTGATTCCTTTCTTCTTTTTTCTTTGTTTGGGAACACACCACACAAACACGAGCAGCATTCTTTTTCTTCTCTGTAGATGGAACCATGGCGGGGAAATGTCGAGCAGTCAGTCTTGTTGGATTGTCTTGAGATGTTGATGGTCTTCCTCCTTTCGGTTTGGGTTTGTGGAATCTCTGGATCAGCTAGTGGATAAGTTCTAAATGATAGTCTGCCAGTGAAGGTTTCTTTCCTGTTTTAGTTAGATACATGAAGTAAGAGTTCAATAAGATAAGATAAATGAAGTGGAATGCTAATTTCTTGTACCATTTGATACTTTTCCTCATACAGTCTAATCTGCTCAACATCATGTCAGTCTGGTCTACAGATCCCATGCTTTCATTATATGCTAGAATACTCTTAGGTTTTTGTATGTGTTGGTTAGTATTTCTGTCTATCTTTGAAGTCTGTGTCATCTCATCAGGGTGCATTGTAGTCAGCATGCAAACTTCTCAGCGGTACATCCACTTTAGCGCCATCATAGATCCATTGTGGTACGATTCTGTCTCACCTCTTTTTAATTTCTTGTGTAGTGGAGCCATTCCCTTTCTGTTTTGTTTCACTGCGCCACAGGCATTAGTTTGATGTTTGTGAAGAAAGTCAAAGAGACAGGGGCTGGTATACCAATTATCCACAAACAAAAAATGTCCCTTATCAAGGTATGGTTCAATAAGGGCTGTGACAACTGCACCAGACATTCCTAATGAAAACTTATCCTCGATATCTGTTCCTTGCCCAACATATACAATAAAATCCAATATGAAACCAGTTTCAACATCACAAAGAACAAAAAGTTTTATTCCAAATCTAGGTCGCTTGCTTGGAATGAACTGTTTGAAACCTAGGCGACCTTTGAAAGGGACAAGTGATTCATCAATACATAGGCTCTGGAAAGGCTGCAGTGTTTCTTTGAACACAGTCCTAAGATGATCTATGACGGGTTTTAATTTGTAGAGTTTATCATTGATGTCTGCAGGGGTGAGACTGGAGAAATGAAGCATACTTAGAAGAGTTTGGTACCTGTTTACAGCCATAATTTGAGAAAAAATTGGGTTGTGAATCAGGGATTTTGTGCGCCAACATTCAGAAATTTTCAACTTTTTTACTCTCTTCATCAACATGGTAAGGGCAAAGAACACATACATTTCATCTATATTAGTGTCTTGCCACTTGTGAAATCTACTGTTTGAAGAAATTGGGGAATCTGTCAAAACCTTCTGATAATATTCATTAGTAGCGTTGACAAACGTCTGAACCAAGGCAGGAGTGAGAAAACACAAGAAGAAATCAATTTCAAGGGAATCATCATTTAGTGAATCATTTGTAAATCCATAATTAGATGCACAGAAGTTGTGTAAAATAGGTTTAAATTGCCCAGAAATCCAAGTAAATAAAGGAGACATTTTTTTTTTTTTCCGTTTAGCAGGTGCCAGTTGATTGCTGACATCATCTTGTACTTCAGAGGGATCCCTGACACTTATCAATGTCACCTTCTTCTGATATATCACCTACAGAATATTCAGATTCATTTTCATCATCAAAAAAGTCATTTTCTGAGTCACTGTCCACTATAAATCCTTCAATTTCGTCATCCCGCAACTTTGTTTGTTTTCCTCGCCACGCCATCTTGACAGTAGTGAGCGAGCTCAGGAAAGTAGATATTTCACTTGTAAATATAAACTTAAAAACTATAGATGAACCTTGGAAAAAGTGCAGTATTTTTTCTTTATAGCCTCTTTGCATTTTAGCGCGCGCAATTCAATTAGATCTAATGCTCCACGTATATGTACGGGTTTGACAAAGTGAGCCCTGCACAAAAACGTATATTTACGGGTTTGACAACGACATGTTGTCACACAACGTATATTTACGGGTTTGACAGTGAAAAGGTTAACCAGTTTCTGTATCATTAAGGCTAATAACTAGGCTTACCTCAATAAATAAATGGTATGGTGCAACACACTTTCTCTCTCCTTAGTCTAAATAAAAATGGAAATATTTACTTAAAACTCTTAGAATTTGTGAAACCAGATAATAGACATTTTTGCAGAAACATGATGGAAAAAAAGAGCATCACATTCCACCAAGAGGCATAAATTAAAGAAATATATTGTTCATTATTCATATTTTACAGAAACATATTGTTTATCAAAAGCATAACAATAAACTCCCGATTTTCGAGACCTTAATATATTTTTTTTTTTGCCAATAGCTCGGAAGCTAGGGGCTGTCAGTAAATTATGTAATGATTTTTTGTGGGGGTGGGCATAATTCATCTTAACTAAGGATTTTATCAATGTTAATGGTTAGACAAAATCTAAAAAATCACTTCTACAGACAAAAGGTTGCGCCTAGCAATGACAGAAGGCGCGTAGCTATACTTTATAAATACTAAACTTTTTAAATAAATGATAATATTTCCCAGACTTTAGGAAGTTGCGTTATACATTTTACACACCCTCCTGATAAGTTCCAATAGAATAAATCCTAGGTTGGGAGATTTGGCGGTAATGATGGATTTTCTTTAAGAGGCAGCCATTACCTCTTTATCCATGGCAGCAGTGTTAAGTGTGAACTGTGTTATTTTCATTGTAAAAGCCATATTGTGTATTTTCCCATTTATGTTTTCTATACATCTTTCCTGTTACTTCTTACAAATACATATACATAATATAGTGTTAGTAATTTTTTAGAAAATTGAAGAAATATATTATTACATTCAGTTAATTTCTTAGACCTCTTCAATCAATGACCGGGTTTATCAGACATCCATTTTATAACTGTAATTACAGTAGCCACTAGAAGTATTTTTTTCATCCAACTGAGGCAAGGTGTCATAATGTTTAGGTAAATAGCTCTATGCTTAAAATTTCCAAGTATTTATTGAATATTTATTAAAATTATACATAAAAAATAAGTTTATACAAAACATAGTAATTTATTATATTTTTCAAAGATTTAGCTATTTGTCACAATAATTATTAAAAATATACAGACATAAAAATAAGTTCATCAACAACATAAAAGATTGTATGTTTTCTATTATTTAGCATATTTGTCTCAAACAACCACACAATACACAAACACATGCACACATTTATATATATATATGATAAATATTATAAATTTGATATTATTCTTTACAGCAAGCCATCTTGAATACAAAGAAATTAAGTATTTAAAAAAAATTATTTATGTTATTTTTCACAATTATTATTAAAAATATAAAGACATAAAAATAAGTTCATAAAAAAGATAAAATATGTTCGTTTTTCTATGATTTAGCATATTTGTCACACACACATATGTGTGCTTTTATCATGTGATTATATATATATAATACATTTAATATTTTTCTTTGCAGCAAGGTTTCTCGAATACAAAGCAATGAAGTATTTTAAAACAATTTTATTTACCCTATTTGTCACAATTATTGCTAAAAATATACAGACATAAGAAAAAATTTATCAAAAACATAAAAGATATGTTTTTCTATGATTTAGCATATTTGTAATAAATATTTTAGATTTTATATTTTCTTTACAGCTAGACGTCTCGAATTCAAAGCAACGAAGTACTATAAAAACAATTTTATTTTCTTATCTTATAAAATAATTACTTAAATAAAAGAAGATACAATTACAAATTATTTATTATGTTGTTGGCCCCAATAATAAATTAAGAAACAAATTAATCATTTTTGTTTAATTTTTTTTACTGTTGGTCTCTTTAAAATTTTGGAAATGAACCACCTGTAACTGTAACTGAGGACCAATTTTAAAAGTTTTAATGTAAATAAAGATAAAATAGTATTGACTTAAATTTTTATTTTTAACATTTTAGTTTTACCAAATACATAATTGCTATCTTAATTGAACTTTACTGCCTTCATTATTTTATGAAATTAAAGAATGATTTTTATATAAATATTTATTTTTTGAGATATTCAATGTTAGACTTGGAATTCTTTATTCAAAGTTAACAGGTTCCTGAAACAAATAAATACAAAAATGTATTTATATAACATTCCTGGAAAAAATGCACTCATGTACATATTTATGTATGTATGAAATTTTACCAGGAAAATAAGTTTAAAGTAGGTAACATCATATGATTATCCTTGGTCTTTTAAATTAGTACACATTATTTTAATAGCCCTATTACAATTAACATTAGGTAAACCTTAAAAAATACACATATACACACTTAAATAAATAAACTCGTTTACCAAAAGATGAAAAGTCTCATATTTTAAAAGTGAGTTAAATCTGTAAAAATCTAGTAGGCCTAAAATAAATTTGAAAATTGAATGACAACATACAATAAAAAGGCACTAATTTTTTTTTTCATGAGGTGTGATAGAACTAGTACTAATGATAACTATATTAAAAAAAATAATGGTGGTAATAAATATAATATTCAATTTTCATGCATTAGTGCTGGATATTAGTGAGTTAAAACCAAAGTATATTGGAACCAAATTTCAACAATTAGATCCCAAACTTTTAGGTCAGAACCAAGTGAAAAATAGTAAATTTGAATTCACAGTGATACAAAAGAATTTCTGAGAATCAAATCCAGAATCTTTGTTTAAGTAGGAACATGAGCAAAAATATTGGACAATACATCTGTTGTACACTACCTATTATCCACAGCATCAATCAAATCATGGCGATCCAAACTTGATACGACCAACCGCAAGCTTGACCAAATGCTGGATGACATGTTTGCATTGGATGACTTTCCCTCTAAGTTTTTCCCAGCTGCTTGCTGATTTAAACATGCAAGAAAATGTTCTGCTGCTTCCCTGTCACACAAAAAATTATTTTTGATTAGTAGCTAGAGGAAACAAAATGCTTCTATAAGCTTTCATATAAACACACACAAAAAAATAAACTTCATTTGATGTATTGTTGTAATGCAAAGTGCAATACAATCTTTTGAGAATAAATAAGAAGTAACGCTCATCACCTCAGAATGGTGGTATGAGGTATGTTTATTGAATGATGGTACGGCAGAGCTGAAGATGAGCATCAAAACTAGTTATAATATGTAAGAAGTAGAAAGTTTTAAAATGGTTCATTTGTTTACAAAGGAAGTATACACTTTGTCTCCCGGGCTGCAGACAACATCACAAGGTTAAATCATGCTCCCTGTGTATTGGCTCAAAAGATACATGTTTTAAAACTTGGTAATGGTATTTATGGATATGATAGCATGGAAAGAAATAAAGTTTGGTAAGTGAAGGAGGAGGCTAAAGTGTAATGAGAGTGAAAATCATGTATGAGGATAATGGGAGTAGTGGGAGGATGGAAGCAGTGGAGTGTCCTCTCACCACTATTATATGTGATAGTAATGGTAATGGTCATGAACAAAGTGGCACAAAAACTCGCGGAGGAAAGAATTAAAGACATTATGTTTGGTGATTACTGAATGGTATGGGGGAAGAAGGAAGATGAAGTAAAGGAACAGCTACAGGAATGGAATGAGGTAGTGAAAGAGTGTGGAATGAAATTTATTATGACAAATTGTGAAGTGATGGTGATGAAAAGTAAGAGGATCAGGCCTAATAAAGCTATTAAGTTGGAGTAGAGCTGAGAAAAGTACAGAACATAAAATATCTTGGATCATTGAGGAAAAAGGTGGAAGTAGAGGAGATTTAATGAGAAGAGGAAAGCAGGGAGAGTTGTTCTATAGAAAATAAGAGATCTGCTATGGAGACGAGAAGTACCCTCTAAGTGTAAGGAAGTGTTGTATAGGGCGTACTTTGTACCCATTGTCACATATGCAGCAGAAATACACATTGAATGCAAGAGAGTAGGTAAGTGGAGGCCATGGGAATGAAGTTTGTGAGGAGCATGTTAACTGTCACGAGGAGAAACAAGATTAGGAAAGAAATTATCTGAGGAAGAGTGGGATTACAGGGAGTACATTAGATAGTGAGGAAGCAAGACTGAGATGGTATGGGCATGTATTGAGGATGGAAAATGGAAGGATGCCAAAGAAAATGATGGAAACACGTATGTTGGAAACAGACCGCAAGGGAGGCCAAGAAAGAGATGGGAGGAGCAGATAACAAAGTATGCAAGTGAGAGAAGAAGAAAGGAAGCAATTATGAATTTTACTTAAATGACCCAGCCACAGGCTGGAAACAGTTGATGATTGATTAATTGCAAGCCTGGAATATTTCCCTAGGAATGCGACAGTATTTATTCATAAAAAATGAAACCAAAGGAAGAATCATTCTATGATTTTTTAAAAATATTTACTCTAAATTTTTTCCCCTTTGAATTCAAAGAGTTCAAATAAGCTCACAAAAACAATAAGTTTATAAATAAAATACAAATAATTGTGTATTTATAACACAGCAAAACTATTTCACAAAAAAAATTACTGGATACATGATATATAAAAGGGAGCAAGGCTGAGAAGGTATGGTCATATAATGAGGATGGAAAAGGAGAGAATAACAAAGAAAATGATGGAAATGAAGTATGTACGAAACATACAGAAGAGAGACCAAGAAAGAAATAGGAGGATCAAATAACAGAAAATGTGTGAGAGGAGAAGAATGGAAGTGATTTAAGGAGGAAGAATGTTTGAAGGATACAGGAAACAATATGAACCTAAACAAAAAAAAGGATCACTTCACACTTTGCCATGCTAAATTTTATTCCACACTCTTTCACTTCCTAATTCGATTCCTGTAGTTGTTCCAGCTTGTAATGGCAGGTGCAATGCAGGATGGCAGAAACTTCTCTGCTAGAGTGCGCATAACCTTCACTTGTTCGTCTAGGATATTGCTCAAATCTGCTTTGATCAGAGAAAACCTATCCATGCCATGTTTCCTTCATCCAATTATGCCTCTCGCAGAACCACATTATTCACCTTTACTTAGCCAAGTCATTCAAAGAGGCTTATGCAAGGATACATAAGACATCAGCCCAGCATTTTTCAGATAACAGCCTAGGGTTTCAGCACTGATGTTATATCCAATATATCTTTAATTTTAATCCAAGGATCAGGTAAGCTAGCGCTACAATATTGTTTACTTCGTGTTTACGACTTTACAGTCAGTTCTAATTAAGGTTAGCCTAAGCCTCCTTTTCAAAGAGCTTCCAACACAGTAACCAGTTGTTTTGAATTTTTTCAGTCTGTTCTACACAAGTTTTCGAAACTAGAATTTTTTCTGCAATCTACCTATAGCTTAAATTACTCTTACTCATTCCAATAATTTGACACTTCACGTCCATACTCACTGAATTTCGGTCAATTTCCACTATTTTAAAGAAAAAATTAACCTTTTTACAATTATAGGAAAATCCACAGTTGATACTAAAAGTGGAAGGAATCAGCTGTCTAACCATTGTTACCAACTATCAAGGTCGTGATCTAAATGGCTGTAGCAAATTGATTTGTCACGAATTTTAGAAAATGGCAACAGAAAAAAATCTTGTTTAGATGTCATGACCAAGCCATCACAATTATTTTTAAATAAAAAGTAATACAAGGAGAGGTTCTGGCATGCCTACCTACATGACAAAATTCATTGGTCTGATGCATCCATTATAGAGTAGTTAATTTTTTATATAATCAGTTCTATGTGAGGTTGGGTTTGCATTAAAAAAAACTTTGTTTTTCAAGGGCATTTGGTCAATGTATAAACATAATGTAGATTGTCATAAGTTTAAGCACAGGAGCCAATAAATTTTAGAGTGGTGTCCTTAAACTTTTGACACACACTAATATAGACCTAAAAGTAATATAGTTTTTTTACATAGAGAACTATATTAAATTTGGTAGAATTAGCTTTAGTATTTTTTTAGCAATATTTTGGCCACTTTTGGAACCATATCCTTATAATTCATAATGTTTTAGCTTAGTATGCACCAATTATATTTATTAGGAAAAAATATTTCCTAAATATTTTATTTTAATACCGTATCTTACTACCGGTTCGGGTTAGATGCTTATGTACTAATTATGCTAATGGTTTTAGGGATGAAGAAGGCTCTATTTATAGGAAGTGTACCTGAAGTTGCATGGAGGGAAGGTGGAAAACCATTTTGGAAAAACCACCCTTAGTACACCCAACCTAGATTAAAACCTCGATCTACCTCGGCATCACCAGTCTAGTCTACTGCAAGAGTAGCGTATTAGACCACACAGTCACCAAAGTGGGTAATATCTATAGTTAAAGTTTAAGTCGCTTGCCGTAGATAAATGCTATAAGTAATTAGGATCACACTTATAATTAACTTTTATAATTTGTACTCCATATGTTTTGACAAATAAACTTTGATACCAGTGGAATTTATAAGAACAATGTCTCTCAAATGTGATAGGGCAATGTTTTAAGGCATGCCATACTTATCTTTCCTACAGTAAGATATCAATAAGCCTCTAAAATAAATTTATTTCAATTTTAATAAGTTTTATTAAGTTGTATTTCGAGTTTCAAACCTGTCAAAAATTATTTTATTAATAACTTTGAGTAGCCCTGACCCATTGTGGGCCTAGAGAATATTACAAATAAAAACAGAAAGTGTTTGGTTAGGGACCTATTTGAATACCAGGCTATGTCAAAATACTCTAATTTCTTCATAAGCAATAACACATATGGCATGCAACCCCCCTCACACAACATACCCACCCACAGATATCATCCATCACCGACAACTCCTATTTAAAGTAAAAGGTTATTAAATAAGCAGTTCAGCCAGTCTGAGCTCTGTGACCTTTTTTCTTCTTTACATTGTATAATTTATTATTATTATTATTATTATTATTATTATTATTATTATTATTATATCAACTCAGAGAATTATTTAAGGAACTCCCTTATAACTAATTTGTCCTCTGAGGCTCTGCCTCAAATATTTAAATCTACTTTATTTTTTGCTTACTGTTATTATTTTTAAATATTTATGCCTTTACTATGCTTAGGTTAACTATGTAGCCTATTTTTTGTAATTATTCAACAATATGTATAATTATTTAACTACTATTGTTTTTTATTTTTTATTGTAGGTATGTGCTTGTACTTGTGTACTTTTCAGTGCTGGCCTGTCATAGGTCTCACGACTGTTGGCCACCATTATAATTAATTAAATTAATTATTATTATTATTATTATTTAGCGCCAGTTCTGGTTATAAGAAATTAAACTATTCTAAGGAAAATTAGAATTTTAAATGTTAAGGTATACTACATTATGTTCAGTTGTGTATTTGAGTTTAATATTCAACCTTACCTACTTAATAAAGTTTAAGTTTAATCAGCTAAAGTTAAAATTATTTTTATATACATATTATCTCAACTCTATCCACGAAAGCTATTGGCAATTGACATCACACTTATCTCGCTTGACTTTGAACCATTTTTCACATAATCACATAAAGTGGAAACATTATGAGCCAAACCAGATAAAAATTGGTTTTTCTAAGATTTGATTGATTAGAATTTAAAGATTAACATCTCTCAAGGCTTCCAACTATGGCCATCACCTTACAGTATTTTGAAATAATTATATGGAAATATATCTTACCGATAAGCTTGCAGATTTACACATGTGATTCCTAAGTTGTACCTGGCACGAATAAAGCCAGGTGATAGTCTCAAAGCATTATGATAAGCTTCAACAGCCTCCTCTGACCATTGTCCATTTGCCAATGTTGCACCAAGTCTGTTCCATAAGCGGAAATCCTATAACATAAAATAATACATTTCATATAAAATATTTAATATGTATAATGTGTGTATAAAACCAATTAATTTACTAACATTTAGAGTTGTTAATTATTTTTTTCCATGTTATAGAAATTAATATAATAAATAAAGTACTGTTCAGGTATTATGCAAGATTGCATACACTTTTTAACAATACAATAAAATTGATCTACCTTTGCCTCATATTTTTCAAAGTTCTAGGTGACCAAAAAAATTAAGGGATTTTGGTTTTGTTATGCATACACTCGACGTAACCATGTAAGGATGGACTGGAATAAAACATGTCTATATTAATTGAATGTTGCTAGTCAAATGGTTGATTTGGGTTTGTTCAGGTACACAGGCTATCAATAGTCTATTTGGGTGGAGTATGATATGAAGAAAACAATTTTTTCGTCATAACATTAGGTTGGCCTACCTAACATGGGAATACATTACAGGTTTTCCTTCACAAGTACACATGTTTAATGATTTCATACTGTTAACTTCTCCTGGAATGTCCTTTGAGGTTCCATCCATAGTGAATAATATTAAAGTGTGTAGGCATTAAATCAACCGATAATCTTAAAATAGGCCAAAAATTAGCTAATATTCTGTTACTTTGGCGAATGTTTTGATAGATAGTTCCTCTGTAAAGACAAGACTTTGTCGCGTAAAGTATTTAATATAAATGCCAAAAAAATGTTACACTGAGTTTTATCTCTGGAGAAATGCATGGTTACTATTGGCAAACAGTGATGTTATAATCTTGTTTTTGCATGTTCACATGGTTGTCTCCCCTCAAATTTAGGATAAATTTGAAAACACTGGATTCAAAAGGGGTCATTCTGCAATTTCCTTATGTTTTCTGCTATTGTAATGTTGCACATCCCTCCTTTGAACCCTTAAGGACGAAGGTTAGGTGCAAATCCTGCGCAAGTCTGTTATCGCAGTTTGGCTTTCCCATTTTGAACATATAATAACTTGTAATATTTTCTGTTTCATCTCCAAAATCTGCCATGGAATCCGCCCTGGGAATGAGTAAGATCACTACAAAATCTGATGTCTACATCCTCAAAGGATATGAGCTGCAGGCAGAGCTCGAGGAAAGAGGTATCCTGTGCCCCCCCCCACCCCTTTTCTGGTACAACTGTAATGCAAATGAGGGCGTTGTTATCTCACCATTTGAGTAAGTCCAGCGAACCTATTATGTCAGATTCTGAGTTAGAGGTGAGACGACATCTTTCAGAGCAGTTAAAAGGTAGCCATGCTGTAGATAATGAGGGCAACATGGAAGATAGTGATAAAATGACCCCTTCTAGAAATGAGGTTTTACAACCAGCCCCCTTTACCTCCTCTAAAATTCAGAGTAAAGTAGAGGGAGAATGTTTAAAAAATCTTGCAGTTTGAGTTTTGCCCTCTAACTTCCTTCTTGAAGTAACGAGAGTAAATAAACTTAAATTAGTGGGAGAAACTGAATTTTTAACTTAATGTGTTGGTAAAACTTCTGGGTTTTTGACCCACATATTTTCACAAGGCATTCAGTCAGGTTTCTCATGGGTTGAAGTTAAAGATCAGGTTCTTGTGTCACTGATTACTAAGAGTGAGAAGAAAAAGTTATGAGGGATTTTGTGCATCAATTTCAGTTTCCACAGGAATATTTAGACTTTTCACTCTAGCCATTTCAGAAATATTAAATCTGCATGTTACAGAAAAAGAGATAGAGGAAATAATTTTGGAAAATGTTTCTCCCCTTACCTGTAGACATTTTGTATTTGCGTTCAAGCCAGCACCCTTTCAGAGCTTTATAGTTTAGCATCTAATGGCCAAGAAAGAATATCTCGAGGCCCATCCGGCAAGTTCCTATAATAGAACAACTCCAGCTGCATTCACACGCAACCTCCCATTGACAGGGGCCAGACCCATTATACCATCATCCCATGTAACTCAGGGATTACCTTCTAGAAAACCGAGCACTCTTCCTGAAAGATCTAAATTTAGATGTTTTCGGTGCCTCCAATTCGGCCATTACCAATGCCAATGCCCTGCGGGAAACTTGTAGCGCGTAGTACTAGTGGTGGTTCCGCTACTCATAAGGTTAGTGGATGTAAGCGTCCCCCTCCACCCATTTTTCAGATTGAGATTGGTTCTAAAGTATGTAACGCGTTATTAGACACTGGTTCATGTGATTCATTAATCAGTTATGAATTTCTTGAAAAAAATTGATAAATGTTACGAATGTAAAGTCCAAATAGTTATGGGTAAACCGTTTGTAGTGGGAAATGGAAGTATGTTAGTTGATAAACAAATTTCCCTATTTATAAAAATCGCTGGGTTTTCTTGGAAACGAGATTTATTTTGTGCCCGCTCCATCCCTCACAATGTGATTTTGGGGAACGACTTTCTTTAGCAGACAGGGGCCTTTTGAACCTTATACGTAGATAATTGATTTTTGGTTTTTCGCCCAGAGTTAATGTTTCCTTTAATGACTTCCCGAATACCTCTTCTGTTATGAGCTTGAGTTGTATCATTTGGCTACAAGTAGAAGAAAGTCAAGTAAAAAAAAATTACAACTTACCCTGTTTCACTGTCCCTGCGCCTTGGACTACGAGCTGCAGAGGAAAACATCAACACGAGTGAACGTAATAACAGCACGATATAGACTGACCGCTGCCGTCAAGGTTCAAACCACGCCCACCAGAGTGCGCCATTTACCATACAGTCCAAAGATCTTAGACAGTAAAGAGAGGTCGTTCTCGAAGATTCCAGTTATTTGGAGTGTGTTGTTTACATTATTGTTGCCACGTGCGTCCCTCCCCTTTGTTATCCATATGTTTACCCCCCCCCTTTTTTCCTATTCTATAATGTTCTTTGGGTTTTTTGCATAAATAGTGCCGGTGAGGCTGCTTGTCAGCACTCTTGGATTTAATTCGATTGGAGTAAGAAGCTAAGGCTTCAGTCTCACAAAATGTAAGATCAAAATTCTATTTCGGCAAATTAACTCTTTAAACCTTTTTTATGTATGTATTTTCAATATTTCAAAATTTACCTTTTTGGCAACTAGTAGTATTTCAAGAATGAGAATGTATTATACAAATATAACTTATGTCAATTTTGGACTTTAAAGTCGATTGCTCTGATAGATATCAATATGGTCTAAATTGTTTAATTGGATATCGATTGTTCTAAATTGTTTTGGTTGAGTATCGATTGATTGCGTAGACATAACTTTGATAATTATGAAACAAACAGATTTAGTATGAGGAATATTGTTAGTGGTCTGTTCTCTGTAATTTACCTTGATTTTGTCTTTCACAAATATGTTAAATAAGATTTCACATAAATTTAAATATTTAATCTTCTTAATGTCAATTGGACTTGGTTGTGAATTTATTTAAAAAGCTTTAGTGTATGTAGGAATATCAATTGTAGACTGAGGAATGTTGAAGGAAATTTAAAGATGTTTATGTATGAATTGAGAAGGTATTTTTTTATGGGTAATATTTCTTTACGAGTCATATAATTTTATTAGTCAGTTCAATGTACAAAGGAAATAGATAATTATGATTATTCAATTCTACATAATTATTTCATATTTATTTTTGATACTCTATCTTGACCTTTTGAATCTATGATCCTATATCATGTAGAACTCTTTTTATTCAGCCCGCTCGGTTATCTTTGAATATATTTAATATTACAATATATTGTTATTTACTTTTTCAAAATATCTATATATTGTTACTTATATATTTAATTATGATAGTTTGCAATAAATTTCAACAAATGATTTCAAGTTTCTTTAATGTAACTGTATCCTTAGGCCCTAATGTCCATATATATATATATTATTTTTTTGATGCTTACACTTAAAATTGTTTTGGGGACGACCGTCAGTTGCCTCATTCTGCCCCCCTTATATGTTATTTTGAACATCCTACTGTAGTGTTGCTTGCTAGGATGGTTCAGAGTGATAGTGAGGAAGTTAGTTATCTGCCGTCTTAATGAGAAGTTCCCTGATGTTGTCACCACTAGGTTAGGAAGATGTGACATATTCCCTGTAAAGATTGTTGTGGAGGATAATATCCCGGTTATATCTGGTCCATACTCTTGTGCTCCCCCAAAGATGAAGATCTTTAGAGAACTTATTGATGAGTTGGAGAAAAAAGGTGTGATTCACCCCTCTAAGTCGCCTTATGCTAGCCCGGCGTTTATTATTCCTAAGAAAGGTGAGGAACACCTCTTAGTCATCGATTACAAAAAGATAAATAAAAATATCCAATTTGACCCCTATCCCATGCCTAGCGTGAAGTCCGCCTTCCAACACCTAGGTAGAGCTAGAGTGTTTAGTGTCATAGATCTCAATGCTAGTTTCTTGCAGTGCTCTTTGTCTGGATCTTCCAAGAAATACACGGCCTTTGTGATACTATGGCAGCGGTATGAGTTCAATCATGTACCGCTAGGTTGTAGCGAAGGAGGACAAAACTGAGTCGTGTAAGGCTTTCTACGCCCTGAAACAAAAGCTCATTTCCCCTGAAGTTTTACGTATGCCTGACTTTTCAATACCCTTTTGCTCCATGTGGATGCTTTTCGGTCACTCTGGGGGCTGTGGTGTCCCAAAGGACGTCGGAGGGTGTCCAGACTGTTGCTTTTGCAAGCCGAACACTCACCGACGCCGAAAGGAGGTACAGCGCCTATGAAAAGGAATGTCTTTCCTGTGTTTTTGGCGTCGAGCGGTTTGCGAACTACCTGGAGCAGAGAAAGTTTGATCTGTATACGGATAACATGGCTCTTGCGCGGATGTGGCGTCATCCCAAAAAGCTGGGTAAAATAGGTAGATGGGTGTGGAGATTGTCCTGTTTCAAATTTAACACCCACCATGTCTCTGGTAAGCACAACCTCACTGCTGATGCTTTGTTTCGTATGGCAGATGATCTTGACCCTGTAGGTACAGGCGATGTTGTTCTCGAGAATTGTGCTATCCGCTCTATCCCGAATCCTTTGTGTCAATTAGGGACCACCAAGGTAACGACCCCTTGTGTTGTGGTATTAGGGAGAGGATTCGGAGGGTGATAAGGTAGGACATTTTGTGATTTTCAAGGATTTGTAGGTGGTCGTGAATGCCCAGGGTAAGAATAGGAAAATTGTAGCGCCCATTGCTGTATGACCAATGTTGCTTAAATACTTTCACGATTCTACGTATGGAGGTCATTTAGGTGTTCTTAAAACATCCTGTAAGATTTCACAAGAGTTCTTTTGGCCCGGCCTATATAATAATGTGAAATCCTGGGTTAGCCACTGTGTAGGATGTCAGAAGGCTAAACCAGCGCAGAATACCAGAGTTGGGCTTCATTCGGCCGATGTCGCCCAATGTCCCTGGGATAAAGTCTTTGTAGATTATGCAGGTCCAATCATCGATCATCTTAGGGCAACTCTTGTATTTTAGTTGTGAATGATGCCTTCTCCAAATTTGTCCATCACGATTCCTCTGCATGATATGAAAGCGACTATGACTGTAAACGCGTTATGCAAGCGGATGTGGGCTGTGTTTGGCGCTCACTGCGCAATAGTTAGTGATAATGGTCCATGTTTTAGAGCAGCCACCTTTAAAGATATGTGCTTTGGGTAGGGAATTAAACATATCACCACTAGTCCTTATCACCCCGGCCCTAATCAGGTAGAACGGTTTAGTAGGAATTTGGTAGTCGTGCTTTCGATCTTTCACAATCAGGTGCAGAATAATTGGAACAGAGAGCTTGACTTCCTTAACTTGGCGTTTAATTTTGCGTTTCATGAAGCGATTGGTTCCTCGCCTGCCTCTATATTTTTAGGTAGAGAATTAAACCACCCTCTTTTGTCTATCTGGGACATCCACCCCTTGTTAGATGAGAGTAGCGAGATTCCCCATGCAGAGAGATGTCGGATAGCGCTAGCCAATCTTAGGCGGGCCCAACGTAGAAGTAGTTGATAATTATAATAAGGGTAGAGTTTCTGTCCTTTACGTTGTGGGTGATTCCGTCATGTGCAAGGCGTTCCCTCAGAGCTCCGCCGCAGAGAAAGTCTCCGCCAAACTGTGTCCTAGGTGGAATGGTCCATGGCAGATCATCAAATTTCTATACCCGGTGACTGTTCTGGTGAAGGATATTAATGATGACACCATAATTAGACGGGCTCATGTTAGCCACATTAAGAAAATACAACCGAAATTCTCCTGTCTAGTGAATGTCTAAGTCCCCTAGTAAGTAAGTTTTTTGTTTGGTAAATTGCTTCTGTTATTTGTGTTTTGTATGTGTCATGT
The DNA here is from genome assembly GCA_033556935.1 of Timema podura. Classification (NCBI taxonomy): domain Eukaryota; kingdom Metazoa; phylum Arthropoda; class Insecta; order Phasmatodea; family Timematidae; genus Timema; species Timema podura. Next base: position 87,947,756 of record JAVRXN010000010.1, on the reverse strand, counting down.
GTGCAACATAAACTTTCTTCAAAAAGAGTCATCTCACGGAACAATCATTATAGATTGTCCAATCCAGGCTTGGTGAAAATCATTAAGTGTGTGTGCGTCGTACATAAACTTTTCCTATGAGGAAAATAATGTTGTGGCAAAGTATATGACATACACCTTTAATTTAAATAAGGTGTATATAATTGGATTCCAAAATATTAGGAAGATACAGGTCAAAAGATTAAAATTTAATATTGTCACTCAGTCAATAATAAGTGGTGTTTGTCTGTGTAGCTCAGAGAAGTAGTTATCCATTTGTTTTCCACTATGCTATCCCTCCCCGTGGTGTGCGGCCTCCCGGGTCGTTGCCTGTCTAAAAGAAATGTGCAGGAAGCGGTAGCCATGACAGCTCGACATGACAATGTTCTGGCATAGTGAAGAAAGAAGATGTGGCCAACAGACATCAGCCTCCAGTCTACAGTGGGGGCATGCCTTCTGAAGATACTGACATAGTTGCAAGTGGTGCAGCTTGGGAGAATAAGTACTTCCTCGTTCCATGAATATGGAGTGTCATTTGGACAGTTGGCTGAAGATGTCAAAATGGGTGCCGCTAATTCATCTAGTCACCATAATGCATGGGACGTGAGGTATGGGATCACCACTAGTAATGTCGGAAAGAATAATGAAACAATGGTCAACTGGGAGTCCCCGGAGACCTGTAGCCTCGTCGCTCGAAGACTAGGCAATCTGGCACCTGTCTACGTCCTGGAGGTCACCCCCCCTCCCCCTTGCCGTGGACCAAGGGAGTGGGGGGTGATTTGTAACATCTATCGAAGTTACAAAAATAAGAAGAGTACTATTATCTACAAAATATTTATTATTGGTTAATGCAACTCACCTCAGCCAGCTGTAGTCGAAACGTCCCACCCCACTTAACCTTAAATAACACGCAAAGTCCAAAAAACATGATCGACCCCAATCTACGAGCCGAGTCGAGTGACCGAGTCAAGCGAACTCTGGGATAGTTCCGGCCTCATCCACTGCCACTGCTTACACCTTAGACCAGAATCTACAAGCTTCCAGAAGAATCTAGATTGACCTTCTCCAAGGTTCTGGCACAGAATAGAAGGCTGACCAATCTTTCATCACGTGTCCATCCAATAGTTTATCCTTTCACCCCTCCCTTTTCCTATCTTGCACGCTTTAGCTGTAGAGTGAATATTTTCCTTGGAAAATTACTATTGGTTGGGTTTTCGCTGATGCTTCTAGTCCAGTAAAATGTAAGCTATTAAATTCCTTTTCAGCCACTCATTCAAAATTATCTTTTTGGCATGTTGATATTGAACTTAAATGTTGAATACAAATATTCTGATTTAATTAATTTTTTTTAATATTGATAAATATTCTAATTCAATTAATATTTTTAATAGCTATAAATATTTAAATAATGAACTTGTTGAACATAGTTCATAAATTTGGAAAATAATTGGATTGCTAACTAGATTAAAGTCTAGAGCTAGGAAAACTTATGATTCATATTATTGTTCTAATCAACTTATAAAATATGAGTCTTGTGTACTTTGGCATAGAATGAAAATCAAGGTTAGAAAGATTCAGTTTGGGTTTTGTATTGGTGAATATTATTGTTAATATTAAAATGTTTAAAGTATGGAAATTTTGTTAACTAAAATAATAAATGATTTTATCAGTAAATTAAACTATGATTAATATTAGTAATGATGCTATTCTAAATTTAATAGTTTTGATCGAGTCCCTGTTAAGTATACGTTATGACGTAGCTTATAACTCTTATAAATAATAAGTTTTGTTTTCATAAAGTCAAGTTTGATGAACATATTATAAATTTTGTCATTTCATTACTAGGATTTTGTCCTTATGGCATAGAACATTAGGTATGGAGATATGGCAATACTTTGTACATAAAAACGTAATTTTGTCACTAAATGGGAAATAATGAATAATGTCTTAAGCAATATATCCATATTAAATGAAAGTTTTCCTTTTGCATACTCTCAACAAGAACTTTAATCTTGTATATATACAAGAGATAGTTGCAAGTTTTGATGTGGTTCTGAAGTAATTGTATTTTGAGTATGAGAGTTGGTTGGGCTCAATTGTTAATGCTATTACAAATTTTTCTATCTAGTCAATCATAGAGAATTGCCTGTTTAGATGTAAGGATCTGTGATACTGTTATAGCTCGAGCAGTACGTTTTATGAAAACAGGAATTATTAAATTCAACCAACTGTTTATATCATTCTAATATATACCTTTATAAAATGAATATTATTCTACCAAATAAATATCAAAGAACATTTTCTAATTGGACTTCTCTGTTCATTTGACCTGATCAGCTACCGGTTTTATCTCTTATTGTTGACATATATATCTATAGATATTCCCTTTTTGGAAACTTAGGTGTTGTGTGAAGGGATTCGGCTTAGAATAGTTATCATAAATATATATATTGAGTATTGTTCAAAAGGGGCCATTCTGCAATTTCCTTATGTGTTCTGCTATTGTAATGTTAAGCGTCCTTCCTTTGATCCCTTAAGGATGAAGGATGGGTGAACACGAAATACACTCGCAACATGCCTATTGCATTAATCTTATTATTTGCTTTAGCATTTTGCCAGCATAAACAGTGGATATATTAATATTTTTGGAGTATAACAGCGCTCTTTGTGAGAGGTTTAGTAACTAAAACCAAGAGGTAACTAGGCACACTGGGCCAGTTGAGAAAGTTTTTGGTATTCCTAAGGACAAGGCTGTGGCTTTCTTTTATTTACTAAGATTAGTTAAATATAATGAGATTTTATTGCATAGGTAGCTATTAAAATTAACACCACTATTTTCTTATAAAATTTGTTTTCATTATAATTCTCAGACATATTTCTAACCTTTTTCTTTTTCCACTGTTTTGTAATTATTATAAAAAAAATCGTTTAGGTATTGGGTCTTTACCTTATTCGAACCTATTCAATTTGATTCCTTTCTGATCGAATTCCACAAGCTTTTAATTTTATCATAAAATTACTTTTTATTTTAATGAGTGGGAAGGCTAAGTTTGTTCTAAAATAAACATGAAAAATAAATATAAGGCTAAATTGGAAAATAATTTTAAACATTCTTGTTGGCTAACGCACCAGTCGTGTTGAGCTAGACCACCAAGGATGGGGAGATCGAGGTTCGAATCTTGGTTGGGTGAACTGGGGGTGGGGTTCCTAAATGGTTTTCCACTCTCCCTCCACGCAAATGCAGGTTCACTTCCTCTAAATTCAACCTTCCCAATTCCTAACCCATTTGTGTAATTAGTACTTAGGTGTATAACCCGAACAGGTAGTAAGACGTGGTGCTAAATAATAATAAAAAATAATTTAAACATTCTTCTCGTTTCCATGGGAAATTGTTATTTCCCGTCTGAAAATTTTCCGGAGTCAAAATGTCATTCCCGCACAGGTTCAAAGATTAGTAAACTATAACATACAGTAGAATGATAGTAATAGCATATTTTATGTTTATACACAACATTTGAATGCTAGCTATTATTTTTATTTACTTACTTTTTTGTTGTGTTTATTAAATGTCTTTATAGATTAAAAAATCAATGCTAGAAATATGAAAGAAAATAGAGTTGCATCTATTTTGAACTTTATATAAATATGAAATTTCAAGAGGATATCCTAAACTAGAACAATAAAAATATACTTCTTTGATTTGGAATGATTTGATTTAACTTAAAAACAATTAGAAGGATAAATTATTTAAATGCAATATTAACTACTTGTGAGTTAATATAGAATAATGGCTAATTATTATTATATATATTTTTTTGTGAGACAACTTAAAGTTAGTCCTACAAATCCTACATTTCTCGAATTCAAATCTTGAATCTTTAAAAATGTAGTTTTAGTTAAAGTGAAAATATCTAAAAGTGACTTTATATAAAAATTGTTTACGTCTTGGTGCCACTGACAAATTATATTTTGTTTGTAATATCATTTATGTCATAAATAACAAAGAGAATACTCTTTTAGTAAATTAATTATATTAATAAAATTTTGTCCTTTTTTGTGATAATGTATTCTCTCATCTACACAAGTCTATATAATTCTTTTTACTAATTTATTATAATTCTTATATCAAGTTAAGGTCTTCATAATTGTATTTGAGATTTTGACTAATTTGAATCTCTAGGATACCATAGGACTAGAGGGTCCTAACTTGACTTAAAATACATCTAAAATTGTTAATGATGTCTAAAATACTTTCAAAGCTAATACTGTGCAATAGTTATATTTCACTTGGTAGTAATAAAATAGCATTTATACTTACATCGCTTTTTACAAGCAAAGCTGTTTTAAAACAATCTGCAGCTTTGTCACACTCATCACTCAGGTTGAAGAGCACACCTAATCCACACTGAACATCTGGATCCAGATCATTTTTAGGATTTCGTCTAGCAGCCATAATAAACAAATCTTGAACATCTTTAAGATAGGTTCTGATGAAAAAAGAGTTATAACACTATATGTTAAAACATGAAATTTATTTGTAAAAATAAATAAATAAAAAAGCATAAAGATAGATGAAATACATGGCTAGTGGCTTAGTCATTTTAAAGTGGACATCTTTTTTTTATTGTATTTTGTACAGCATAAACTTATATTGTGAACAACTCAATATTATTTAAAACTAATTTATATTTAAAGCCTTGTTGTTGATTCTTTTATTAATATTATTTTTAGATTCTTAACCCATTTTTATTTAAATCAATCTATGTTCAATAGTAATACAAATATATGTTTACATTGTTAAAAAATAGAAAACATGTATCAAAATGAACACAACTTCTCCAACCCACACTTATGTTTTTATCCTATAAAGTGAGATGTGTAAAAATAATTCATTTTATTTTGATGTGAAATTTATAATTATCCAGCTATTTTTTCACACTTTTAATATACTATACAAAGCCCTAGGTAAACTCTGTTAGACATACACTCACTATCCACGTTTTCATCCACATGCGGATTTTGATTTTTAGGAGAAAAGGATTAAGATAACTGCACGGTTCACTGGTAGATTGGTACTTGAAAACACGTGACCCCTCTCTTATATCAAAATGTTCTGCGCAACTTTTCATGTAAATCACCCCTAACTAATGCTGTAAAATATCAAAGAGGAGTCCAATTTGAGCCAAGAAAAGGAAGACTCTCTGAGAACCCTCACAACATAAGTTATGTCTGAAGCCTTTAAAGTGATCGACTCAGCTTATTATATTTTAGATGGACATGACCATGATTTATTGATAAGATCTAAAGTGAGGAACTAAGTAGAGCATTTGCCAATTTTGCTCCTAGAGGTAGGTAGATGTCTGCCTAGCTACACTTTTGCCAGAATAATCCAAGAGTGATGAGGAGTATGCTTGTTATGATAATAAATAATAAGAACATTACAATTCTTTATTTAATCTCAAGAGGCTTACTTTGGTTGTTTCTGTAGGTTTACTTAATGTAATAATTTCTTGATTTTGTGAAATGAATCTGATTTATTACCTAATAACTAACATTGTTGAAAATGAGGGTAAGGTGCATATTACCAAATAAATTGGAACATAGCCCCTATTTTTACATGTTAGAAGAACCCTGTTTTACATGGATTTGGTATCCATGATGATTCTTTGAAACTTATCTGCTGAGCATAGTGGGGCCCCGACTTTACCACATTAATTAATCAATGATAGCTAAAAACTATCATATCAGATATTGGTATATTTAAAATTCTCTTTTATTTGAACTACAGTCAACTCTCGATAACTTGTACTAAAGGGGGCGGGGGTCTGTCAGAGTTATGGGGAATCCGTCTTATAGAGGGGAAATAAAGTTGTGCCTAAGGAATGAACACTAATGCTTTATCTAAAGTAATATTATACTTTAATGCTTTAATGTGACGAGGTAAACAATACATATCAGATAGGACACACTTACAAATAACAAAGCTAGGTACTGGAATGGGAAAGGTTGAGATTACAATAGGCCCTTAGTACTTGCAAACTATCTATATAGTGTACTATATGTCCGGTGGCGAGATGGGAGGGGTAGTAACGCTGCATATCAAGATCTCCGCCAGTCCCCTGCGTTACACTACTTCTAGGAAAAATATATGACTTGAATAAAAAACTGACCCAGGCCATAGGATGGAAACAATAATGAATTTTTCTATACCACTTTTAGCCTGCCAGCATGCGGCTTGCGTGTTACTATATACAATCTTATTTTCTGAAAAATTATGTGTGAATTATCCAAAGTCTGAGACATCGAGGTCCGAGTTATCGAGAGTTGACTAGTTAAGTTGATCATGATGCCTTGCCAACTACTAACTATTCTAGATAGCAACATTAAATAATAATAATAATATGATGATGATGATGTGTCTGGGCTACATCAATCTGTTGCTCAGTTTGTGAAAATATTAGCCAGTACTAATGTATCGTTGCCCAGGGGACGCTCGAATGTAATAATTGTACATCTCTTTTTTTGGTGCATCATTTCATGTCCCAATTAGAAGAAGGATGATGATAAAGAAAATGAGAGAGTGAAGTCAATGAAGATCTTACCCTAACTTAAGCCTAAATAATCAAACCTTGTTAACATGGGAATTATTCCCTTTTCAAGAAAAATCCCTTGGTACCAGCCAGGAATTGAACCCGGGACCTCTAGGTCAGCAGCTAGGGGCTCTGACCCCTGTTCCACGAGGCTGGTTAGTAAAATTTAGATAAACTCTCTTCCATACAATAAAATGTGTGAAACATAATTTTGTGTCTGTAATTTAAATCAATACAGTATGGCAGGATATAATAGGATATAATAATAGGAATAATGTTTAACTATGTTATATTTTTATTTATGTTTGTTTGAAGTATTATCTTGCTACAGAGTCATCTTGTGTGATAAAATTGTATTGATGGCTACCACAAAGTAACAGCACGATGAGGCTGGTTAGTAAAATTTAGATAAAACACACTTCCACAGTAAAATGTGTGAAACATAACTTTGTGCCTATAATTGAAATCAATACAGTATGATGAGAGGATAAAATGTTTAATTATGTTATATTATTATTTATGTTAATTTGAAGAACTATCTTGTTATAAAGGCATCTTGTGTGATAAAATGATACTAATGGATACCACATAGTAACAGTAAGGTGGTCAAAAGAATAGCAAACTGCGTCTTTTGATCATAATATTCTAATCCTATAAAATTGTATGATATATATATACTTAGGACCACGTCTTACTACCCGTTCAGGTCGCTTAAGTCATAATCACGCTAATGGGTTTGGAAATGGGAAGGTTGAATATAGAGAAATTGAACCCACATTTGCATGGAGGGAGTGGAAAACCTTATAGGAAAAACCACCCCCAGGTCACTCTAGCGAGATTCAAACCTCTCTCTCCCCGTCCTCGGCAGTCTGGCTCAACACGAAACTAGCCCGTTAGCTAACTAAGCAACCGAGGCGAAATGTCTATACATAAAATGGGACTTGAATGGGTATCATACAGTATTAAAAATAGTATAATACCAAAAAACAAACTACTTCCTAGCTAATGCAAGAATGCTCTCTTTAACTGGAAGTATGATGTAGCCTCCTACACATAGTAGCATTCTAGAACTAGGAAAAGTTTAGAAAAAAGATAAACATCTTTGTTCTTGCAGTAAACATTGATAATATTTGGCCATATGATTAGTGTTATTTTATGGGTATTCATACTATCTATCAAAAGTTACAGCTGGTTATTACATGACTTTATTATGGAATATGAAAAAAGTTTAAATAACTTTTTTAAATGTCAAATTCTTTATTTACTACCAGAATCCTTCCATACATATCTTGCAACACAGAGTATTCCATGAATAAACTTATTTGGGGTTTAATGCAGTGGTGGTACAGTAGAGTCTCTGGAACTCGACCTAATGTGGACTGAGATGGTGTCGAGTTTTACGAATGAACTTGCACAAGATGTATGTTTATATGTCATGTTTACTAAACAAGGTTTAATCACAGTAGAGTATCAAATATTATAGGTACAGTTGTACTGTACTATAGTATTGTACGGTACAGTAACAGTACAATGTGTGTGTCAATATAATGGTGTATATACATACGTGTAATATACAGAAATGCAGTACAGTACTGTACATCTAATATTGTATTGATTAGAATAACACATTACTGAATTGGAAAACTAACAAACACAGCACTGTTCCACTCAAGTTACACAAACAAACTGAGAGGTTATACAGTTGAAGGACCTTGGATTGTGATCACTGGCGCCAACAACTGTGTGCACGTGTGCGTGTTGAGTTACATGGAATGTCGAGTTATCGAGTGTCGAGGTTCCGAGACTCTACTGTTGTTCAATTGCTACAATACCTTTCTGATAAAATTACACATGTTCCACTCAGACTGGATTTCAATCTGAATTTAAATACTTTTTGTTGATTGACAAAGTAAATCTTCTAACTCAATTTTTACCATTATAATTGACTGCCATGTGTTGCATCCCCCTCTTCATCTGGTCATATTATCCCTGTCCTCATCTTTACTCACAAGAGCAAAATTAAGTTGCATGAATTTAAACTTTATTATCAAAATATAAATGAGTCTTTAATTCTTAGAAAAATAATTTAGAAATTGAAACATAACCAACTCCACCTACCCCATAAAAGAGTCACACGATTGAATCCAATAAACTAATTTTCCAACTATAATGCTGACAATGTACCTCACAATATATTGGCCTCACCACTGTAACTTTCCATAAACGCAAGAATGGACACTCCCATGACACCAAAATAAGAACCCAGAAATAACAGTTTAAGCACATGCCTCTACTCATAACCTTAACTTTGAGAACTGATACACTGTCAAACATGTTAAAGTACTTTAAAAGAATCCAATGCAATATGTCCCAGTTAAGAAAATGGGAACTGAAACACCAATGAGCCACAGAGGCTAGAAAACCACCCAACATAAATTTTTATCAAGGCCTGATTTCCATCCTGTTGCAACAATAGCACCATTTGCCATCCAAAGAGAACTAGAAAAGAACCTTCAGATAATTTCAAGTACACCAGAAAAGTCATAGTATTTCACAACTAAGTTGACATCACTAAAGCTAACTTATTGTTTAGTCTTATTACTACTACTTTCTGAGGTAGATGTCATGAAAACCTCCAAATATTGAAGTGAAGTATTTGTAAATGTGTGTTAGCGTTTTTACTTTTATGTGTGCTTTATTTTCCCATAAATTATTCTATTATATTTTTTTTAATTACATATATTTTGATAAATGCACTTTATTTAACAGATATACTTGATTGAAAATGAAAGTTTCAGATATTTGGAAACATAATTTTTTTTCTTTATCATTAGAAGAAAAGCTTGAAATAAAAAACAATGCAAGAGCAAAGCCCGATTTAAAATTAACTTAAGTTCAAAAAAGAACAAAGGAAAATAACAATTTATGTGAAGTTTTGATAGGAGACTGTTTAATAGAACTCCGTGGATGTATGGGTGTGAAGTAAGTACTCTTATTTTGTTTTGTTTGTTATTTGGTGGTGAAGATAGTTGGACAAGTATGTGACCTTGTTTTGAAAATCAGTAAAAATGGAATCTCTAAAAAACATAAAAACAATCTCATCACTCAACTTTTAGATGGTAGGAAAAACTTAACATCTGCTAGTTTGAGTAGAGCATACGCGGAAAATATTCCCAAACATAGTGAAAGGGCAGAGAAAAATCAACAGATTATTTATATTTTCAATCCAGGTTAAAATAAACAGTTTTCACTTACAAGGACAATATTCTGGAATGTTTCGAAAATATAGAGTGGCATTCCGAAAGTTGAACTATATATAATAGTAAATTAAAACAAAGTATTCAAATTAATGTTATCTCTTTCTAAAATAGTAAGTAAACAAGAACTGATAAAACCAAATGTAATCCTACTTATACTTTTTCTTTGCTTTATTTAAATAAATTACTTACCCAGAAATAAAACTTGGTGAGATTGCCTTCATACTGGTATAATCTGCTTCCAACAAGTCCGAATACTTTGGGTTTGCATTTAACCAAGCCTAGAAAATAATCATATTTACTCTTTCTAAATATTACAATGGCAAGAATACTCAACAGGCGACTGGAACATAAATGAGAGAGTGTGATGGAAGAAGACCAATTTGGATTCAGAAAAGGAAAAGAAACCAGAGATGCCGTCGGGATACTGAGAATAATTTCAGAGGGTGTGTATGTCGAGGAAGAGATCTACATTGGTTTTATAAACTGGCAAAAGGAGTTTGATAGTGTGAAATAGAAGAAACTGATGGAAATACTCAAGACCAGCATCAACTGGAGGGACAGAAGGCTGATTACAAACCTGTACCTCAGACAGCAAGTGAAGGTGGGGCTGAATGATCTTGAGACCAAAAGCGTAGAGATAGGAAGAGTGAGGCAGGGATACGGTTTGTCAGCCTTTCTGTTCAACTTGTGTACAGAGTGGCTGGTCGGAGAAGCCCTGGAGGGAAGTGGCAATTTCAGGATAGGACATGTAATCAACACAATAAAATACACATGATCTAACATTGCTGGCCAAAAATAAAGAAGAGTTGCAGGAAATGATGGACTGACTGATGAAGATAGGGAGAAGATATGGAATGGAGAGCAACATTGAGAAGTCAAAGTGATGATTTAAAAAATGAAGACCCGCTGAAAATTAAAATTAGAAATCATGAGTTGGAAAACAGAGCAGTTCTAGTACCTGGGAAATCTGCTGATAATGGATTCCTACAGCACCAGGGAAATTAGGTCAAGGATCACCACGGCTAAGGAAGCTTTCAACAAGATGAGGTTATTGCTGATCAGCAAGTTGAGTTTGGAACAGGAGGAAACTGATGAAATGCTATATTTGGGGCAGAAACTATGACTCATAGGAAAATGGAAAGTAAATACTTGGAGAGCTTTGAAATGTGGTGCTGGAGAAGATGTGAGATCAGGTAGATGGACATGGTGACAAATTAAGAAGTACTAAGAAGAGTGGGTGAGAAGAGAACCATTTTGGACGTTATTCTTTGGTACAAAGCAGAGTGGATTGGATACATTCTTAGGAAGGACTGTCTTATGCACGACATCAAAGAAGAAAAGGTTTAGGGAAATAGGAGCTTAGGAAGGAGGATTCAAATATTAGTTGACTTGAAGGAAAGAAGAACACTCTGGGAATTGAAGAAGAGGTAGAGGACAGGGCGCATTGGCGGTCTAGGTTCAATGACAAAAGGAATGAACCTGTTGCAAGACAGAACACCTAATAGTAATAATAATAATAATAATAAATAATAATAATAATAATAATATTTCCTTTATTATAGTGTTGGCCAACAGTCGTAATACCTATAACAGGCCAGCACTGAAAAGTACACAAGTACCTTACAAATACATATATTTACACGAGAAAATATGATAAACAAAAATGGCTAAATAATGTTATATACTGATGAATAGTTATGAAAAAAAAAAAAAGAAAAAGTAGTAATCAATAATGATAAGAATAAGAAATAGGATTAATAACAAATAACTAAATTATGGTTAAAAGCAGTAACAATATGCAAAAAATAGATCAGAATATTGTAAATTTAAATATAATAGGCAGAACCTCTACATGATAAATTATTGATATGGGATTTCATTAAAAAACTCTCCGAGTTTAGCTTTTCTTTTATGATAGAAGTCGAATTCGACAAATCTAGAGTTGGCACTGTGGTACAATGACCTATAGGACTTCCCTTATAAGAGTTATTGAGAAAAAATAATTTTGGATTATGAGAAGCCCGAGAAGGGATATGAACGCCTACATGATTAAGGGCAAATTTGCAAGAAATTTTGTTATTGAAAATATTTTTAAAAAAAGGGGGTAAATTTGCAAGAAATTTTGTTATTGAAAATATTAAAAACAAAAAGGGCATCACAATAAAGTCGACGCGAGAAGAGAGTTTGGAGCCCTAAGAGGTTTCGAATTGTCATAATCATAATAAATCTGGTTACTAAGGAATTTATCATAGCACGTAACAACAAATTTAATAATAATAATAGTAATAATAATAATAATAATAATAATAATAATAATAATAATAATAATAATAATAATAATAATAATAGTAATAATAATAACAACATTACATTACTATTGATTTATTTATTACCATTCCTATGACAGCATTCGACTGCAATAAAAATAAGAAATTTAAAGCAAAATGAACATTGGCAATATTTCTAAAACGTTAACCAACACACGTGACACGATAAATTTGATCAAATTTGTACAAAACTTATAGAACAAAATATTTCACACAACACTTGCTTAAATTAACAATAGCGTGATATAACAGAATAGTGAGAATATGATACATGTAAATTCAATTTAATATTGTTTATTTTAAGTCTAAATATAAAATATTGAAAAAAAGAGAATTCAGAGAGGACATGTACTGATTTATATAATAACAATAAACTTAAATTAAACCAGATTATTGTGGTCAAAGAGTTCACAAGTATGAAATGCCCCCATACAAATAAAAAAGTACTGTAAATACAAAGGGAATAGTGTGCTAAGAATATGATTAATCATATAAATTATATTAAAAAAAAAAGATGAGAAAGCAAAATGACTAAAAAAAAGCCCCTATAAATGTACAAATATCTACTAGAAAAAAAAAAGGAATTAATACTTATTATAGCAATGTAAATCAAACTAAACTTAAATACTTTTGTGGATATTTGATTGCTAAATTTAATAGTTGAAGATTGAGGTAAAACATTTTCAGGGCCCGAGCTGTGTCGACAAAGCCATTTCCAACACTTTGGATTATTGCAATGACCATCTTCTGGGATGAAAATTCATCTCAGAAGATGGCTGTTGCAATAGCGGCTGAAACGTTTTGGAAATATTTTTATCAATGTGGCTGCTGCCTGGAAAAGGTTTGAACTATTTTGAATGATTTAATAGATATGATACCTACTTAGAACTAACACGAATGATTGTTAAAAATAAAACTTTCTTTAGGTAAAAGGGACTGCTTGTGGTATCATGATGATATACTTAACAATAGCTAGAAAGTATTATGTTGAGAACAAACTTCTTTTGTTTAAATGAGCTGTGATAAGCTTATATTGTGTGTCAAAAATTTTTACAATCATAATGTATTGATCCCTGGTGGCGTCCATAAAACTGCCAATTTGCGTTCATCCTATTTTTTGGTCTAATGTTGTCACGTACGGCCTTCTGCCTTCTCAAGTCACTAGATTAAACTTGCCTACCACCTTGTGAAATAATATTTTAGTGTCAGTGGTCTGAACAGTCTTGTGAGCAAGATATGACTGCTTAGATATGTGTTATTAGTTACCAACATATTTTAAAAAAGCAAACATTTGATTTTTTGTGGTGGCTAAGAATTTTTAGTTAGTGCTTAAACTCATTTTATCAATCTTTAGATATTCACTAACCAAACCTGGGAGATTTGAGCTTATTGGCAGTTTAGTATTGTATCATAGTAAAGGTTAACATAATAATAGCAGCATTGTAAGCATTATTTTGGTACAAGAGGGAGAAATGATTAAACATTTTCTGCCTGGGTGACACACACTAAGTTCAAGTTCAACTAAACAAGCTGGGAATTCTCACTTAATACTTCTAAATGTAAACAATGTCATTAAAAACCATATTTGTTAGAAAATGTCTTACCTTGAGAGTATGGCAAGCTTGTAATTGAAGATTTTCATTCGTATATGAAACAGCAAGTGCCATTAAAGCAATAAGGTTGTTGGGATCGAGCTCAAGGCATTTTTTTAAGGCTGGGATTGCATATGGGTCCTAAAATGTGAACAAATTAAATTAATAGCAATATTGTTAGTAATGTAATACTTGAATAACTTTTCTTGTGGCAAAAAAAAACATTAAGTAACCTGTAGCAGGATTATTAATTTTCTTCGATTTGCAGTAAATAACATTTACTAAAATTAGTTTAATGTAGTAATATAAATTCTTGTTGGAACCTACATATGAATTGATTTCAATAAACAGAAATTAGCCCTCTTAAGTAAACATATTAATGTAGATAGCCAATTTGTGAAAGAATCTGTTTATGAAGTACAAGAGCGCTTCAAAATAAAAATATTTTTAAGTAATGATTACATTATGTGAATAAATATAGAAATGAGGCAGAACATTGGGGTGTTTAAAATAATAATAAAAAATCCCTTAAACTTGTTTCAAAAATTAAATTAAATAATTTGATGTGTGATTTGAGGGTAATTGTTCCACATTAATCTGGGGAAAAAAATCCTCAAACTTTAAACAAAATACCCCAGAGCTTTCCCTAACTGTCCTTACTAACCCTAATTTTTTTTATATTAAAGTTGTATGCTCTTGTGGCAATATTGGCTATCAGTGACTTAAAACTTACAAGAAAAGATTGAGTGAAATTGAAAGAAAGTGTCACATCAATTCTATGGAAAGGGAATGAAAAATGTTATTGAAAAAAAGACCCCTCCCTTTCTTGAGTCAAAGCCAAGTAGATATTTGGGGATAGCCCTTTCAACATTATTAATCGTTATGACAGTTAAGAGTTTCTATGTTTTTTCCATAATTTCTTAGTACCCATTCGGGTTATATGCAAGTTCCTATGCATATTACAACTATTATTTTCATTTCTAATTACCAAAAGGTATTTTTAAATAGTTAGTTACCTTTCTCTTCTTTACTATTATAACAATTACCTAACTTAATACATAAACATTGTTTTATTAACTTTTAAACTAATATCTGTCAATCTTAAATTATTATAGATACATACCTAATCACACCATTCCCTTACGGGGTAGGCAAGAAACCGTGCATATGACCCTAAAATCAACTTAGTACTTAATCCATCCTCACTAACTTTCTTCATGATTCCCTATCCTTGCATACTACCTTCGCTTCAACAATATTCATAGTCTCATACATGCTTTTTTATTCTTAAAACTCTTAGTGTTTATCTTTTTCACACATTTGTCTATAACATTTAGCCACATATTACATAGCCTACCACTTTCTTATGATCCACACACTCTACCTTTATATATTTGCTTCATCACTTGATCCACACTCATCCTCTCAACATGCCCAAATATTTATGCTGATATTTAAAACAAATACATAATTATGTGGTTATAAATTTTCGACACAAGCAGGGTGGGTACAAAACTTTTAATATAAAATTCCCTCACTTTTCCAGATATTTAAAAAAATTACAAAATTAACCTTTTGTGTATCGTAATCGGCTGTACTCGATTCTTCCAGAAATACTCAAGTAAAATAATTGGGCCCTGTTCTTCTTTTAGTTGCTCCTTTTCTTTATCTTCAAATATAATACACAATATTGGTTGGTATGTTTAACGTGTTATTTTAAGGCCCTTGGCCTTGTCGAGTGTATGTCTAAAACCTATTTTGTAGCACGGTGGATGGGAGGGTGAAAGGTGTGGCGTAGCTTCACAACCGACCAAAGCATCCTGCGCCAACAAGAACAGATAGATATGGAAACCGTAGATGGCGCTAGCTACTGGAGAGGTCATACGAAAAAATTGTATGTTTGGAAATATCAGTTTCTCGAGAACGAGTGAAATTTTTTATCATATTCTGAAAATTGAAAAATGACACCTGGACACGGGAATCGAACCCGGGACCTCTGGCTTAGTACGCCAATGCTCTAACCACTGAGCTATCCAGGATTCGTCCCGTGCCCAGGGTCATTCTTCACTCATATTTTAAGGCAGAGTCTATGATGGACTTAGCGGAAATCGTCGGCTACAAATATGTGATTATATTGATATCACATATTGACACGGATTGATATTTCGATAAAATAGTTTCTGCTCCAGTCCCAGTGATAGACCGACCAACAGACAGATGGCATCGCGAAAACCACTTTTTTGGGGTCATGAAACGTCGACTTTATCAAAATCTCTAGTTCGATTTTTTTTGACGATCACAATACTTCCTCTTCCTAAAGGATCTAGAAAAAAAAAAAAAAAGCTCCCAGCTATTGCATTGTAATTCAGAAGCAGTTTTGCTCAGGTCAGTTTAAACTAATGTCTTAAGTGGCCTGAATAGCTACTTTTTTTTATCACCACATATCACAATACGTAGGACATGCGGCAGTGGACCTAAAATTATAAGACCTAAAGTCACAGCTCCTAAACTAAATTTCTTAACTTCATAACACCTAACTTTATAAGACCTAATTTTATAAGACCTAACTTCATAGCACCTAATTTTATAACTCCTAATTTTACTAGACCTAAAAGCACTGGACCTAAAATTCATTTTTCATCGATTACTTTAAAATATCTTTAACTGTTCAAACAGGCAGTGGACCTAAAGGCACAAGACCTAATTTTATAAGACCTAATTTCACAAGACCTAACTTCACTGGACCTAATTTTATAAGACCTAACCCCACAAGACCTAATCTCACAAGCCAACAAGCACAAGACCTAACCTCACAAGACCTAAATTCATAAGACCTAAATTTATATGGCATGCCGGCATAAGTCCTAAAACTACATTCTTTTTAACTCAATGATAGGAACACAGACAAAGGCGTCAGTTTTGTCTTGTCTAATTTTCTGAGGAATGGGAGGTCGTAGTTTAAATCCTGCTGGGTGTATTTCTCTCGTCATATAAAACATACCATTATCGAAAAAGTGGTTTTAATAAACACGGCCAAAACGCTTTGAATGTGGAATAATGTCAAGCTCATCTAATCTAGTTTTCCACTGACAAGGAAGTTGGGATTAGAATCTTGGCCGAGCATACGGAGGTATTTTTCTAGAGGATTCCTCACTCTCTTTTCAAGCAAATGTGGGAACATTTCCCCTAAATTATTCCTTCCTTGGTCACTTTAAAATAGTGAAATTAAATGCGGATAGTCCGAACGAGAAGTAAGATGAAAATCTCTGATAGGCAGGATTGCCTCAATGTTAATAATCTTGACTGACGTGGACAGCTTTTATTTAGGAAGTATTTGTCTATCCTTTACAGGTATGCTAGAAGTGTTTTTCCACTTATTTGTTTACTCATTCTCTCTTCACGTATTTCACCGTATTTAAAATAAAATAATATTAAAAATGTATTGTGGAGACATAATTATTATTAACTAAAATAAAATTTAATCGTGGCCCAAATTTTTGTCACCCGTATCATGTATTTACTAGCACGCTCAGGCTATCCACATTTTTTCACAATGGTGTAAGAAAGAGAAATGTACAATTTAGAGGATATGTACTCTCATTTGCGTGGAGGAAAACTCAGAAACCATTTATTAAAACTCACCCTCACTTGACTGGAATTTGAACCGGGTCTCGCCATCATTCAGTCTATTCTCTGAATCATTCGATCACCGATGTGGACTAAAGTGCAGTTATTGAGGGAACAAACCAAATCTCATTATTGGATGCTTGTATTTTATCAGCTTAATCTAATGGCATATGGCATTAGAAAACTTCACTTATTTGTTGAGTCAATTAATGAGTAATTCTTATTAAAACACATATTATATACTATTATATTTTAACCGATGAAAGTCGAAAGTCTTTAGAGCCGCAACAATCACATAAATAGGTAGCATATATAAATACTATTTATAAAATGTGAGTTTATTCTATTGAAAGTCAAAGTATGTTAACATTAGGGCCTAATATATTAATTACCCTAATTAATCACTTAGAAAAATTCAAAATGGCCTCCAAAATACCTTACAACTTTATGTGGAAATCAGAGCTGGCCGCCACCAAAATCAAAGATGGCCACTCCTATACCTTATAAGCATAGTTGGAGCCCATTGATCTCTATATTATAACTGGATGGACATCTGCGGCTAAAATTTTTGAGCTGTCATTTGTACAACATTGCTTAAGAGAGAAGGAAACATTAGAGTATCTCTTTCTCTCTTATACACATACAAGGCAATGTGGCATTTAAACATAATTTGCTAATTTTATTGAATTTAGGAGATATATCAATGTATGAATAGTTAAACGAAATAAATGGGTTAGTAAAAGGTTTGAAGGGCATAACTAATTTCAACACTCATGACTTGTTTCTTTAAATAAGTTGATTTAGGCTAAAATAGTAATATTTCCTACACGCCTATACGCTAAATGATCGTTTGAACGTAAGACTTATACACAAAAGTTTGTCGTTCGAACAAAATTAGCCTGGTTTTTAGCAACCACATTTCATTATAGTTATCTAACATTAAATATAATATGACTTTTGAAAGCAAAAGGCAATACACGCTAAGAGCCAACTTAATAATATTATAATATAGTAATATTTCGTATAAACCTCTAGCCTAAATGATAATTTGAATACAAAACTACTACACAAAGTTTGTCATTTAAACGAACGTATGTAAGTTTGAAGCTACCTTTTTTCATTTTAGATATCGAACTCTAAACATAATATTGTTTCTGAAACCAATATATTAGCTAATAACCAATTTTAAACATACTGTAATCTTGGCAGAATGTAAACCACATTGGCTTTAGCTACTTATTTTAATATATCAAAGATTTTATTCTTATTTGTACAATGTCACATTTAAAATTGAATAATTGTATATCCTCTAATGTAAATGTGTCTTCAGTCAAGTAGGGTATAAACAAACTTTTATTCATGAGAGACACGTTTTGCTCAAGAACATTAAAAGAAACCTTTAAATTTGTCCTCTAGCTAGCAAGCAGACGACAAACTTGGTGTCACGATTTGGTCCGTTGCAAGGGGTGTGTTAGAGAGAAATACGCCATGGATTATTATTATGATTACTATTATTAGCCATCTTAATTTTGTTTTACATGTCTTTCTTTACAATTTTATAAAGGAGCTACAACTTAGCTTTGTTCGAGAATATTCAGTTCATCTTGACGAATATGAAGCATACAGTTTTTCTAAGCACCGCAGGATTGTTTACGATAACTGCATTATTGATAAGGTCGTAATATATCAATGACAATGTGGATAATAAACCTATTTATATAAAAAAATAATGCTGCATTATATTACCCAGCCAAAATATTGACACTTTTGAATCACTAAGGTAGAAATGAAGAAGGTATAATGTAGAGTAATTATCACTGTATTTGCATGGAGGTGGAGTGGGAAACCATAAAGGAAAATACACCTCAGTACACATAGGTCATATGCCAGAACGAGTTGGGTTTTAAAAAGTAAACACTCAACTCCAAGAAATGACTTATGGACTAGGGATAGAGTGAAAACCTCACTTCCTAGAAATGAATAGTGTGAAGCCACGCTTACACGAGGCCAGTTGATAGCAGGTTAGACGCGTCAATTTTCGAATTTGCCTGACAAATGGCCTCGTGTATACGCGGCTAAAGTAAAGAATGAGTAAGGAAAATTTTGCTCGGGACTGCACTTCTGTTTAATTTGTCCTATCTAAGCCTTTTCTTGGTAATGAGTATTCACCCACAATTCTCACTTATTCATTTTCGTTCTTGTATACCGCCTATAGCCAGGAATATCTCCTCAGCCTCTGACACTGAAAAACCATATCGAGACAAACTTTTTCGGAGGGATGGGGAAGGAGGAGGAGGAAAACCTGCTAAGGAGTCAGTATAATCTGGCTTACCGGTGAAGAAGATTTGGATTCGAGTCCCGGCTGGAATCACCCACTTTACTGGAAAGAATTTTTTATCCTTTTTCTAGGAATATGCTGGTATACTTCCGCTTGAATTACTTCCTGATACTTAAATAGGGAGATTCAGATACTTCTGGGGGGAATTTTTTTATTAAAATGGTGGACATCGACGCCGCCCCCTCCCCTGGCGTTGCGAAGTCCCCACCCCACCTCTTCGCCCCTTATTAATTTCATTGATTAATTTACTACTTTAATTAATCGCTTTGAACAATTCAAAATAGCCACCAAAATACCTTAAAACTTTATGTGGAAATCAGAGATGGTCGCTAAAAATCCTTACAACTTTATATGAAAATCCAAAAGGACTGCCCTATACCTTATAACGTGATGTGAAAATTTTAGATGGCCGCCACCAAAATTAAAGCTCGCCACCCCTATAACTTATAAGTAGAGGGGGATACAGAACCCTAAAGCCCATCAACGCGACCTCATGATGACAAATTCCGTACGCCCAACAACGAATTTACATTCTTTCTCCAGGTGAATGCTGATGCACTTGACATATTCTGAATACCTCCTCTACACCACATCCTCAACACCCTAACCCCATAACGGTAAATTACCCACGTTTCCTCGTAAGGTTATGACATTTCTTCCCTTTGACTTACCTTTCTCTCCCTGACACACCCATTTTTGCTGCAAAATTCCCTTTTTGATACTATTAACATTATTTTTGACAGGTATTGCCCCCTGAGCCCAAGAGCCCACAATGGTAGTTACCCTTGACGCTCTGAGACCTCCTCCAAAATGACGTCCCGACGTCCCGACGCCCCCAAAACCCGGACCTCATAACGGTAATTTACCCTCAACGTCTGGACGCCTCACGAACACGACACCCGCGGCACTCCCAATAACTCGAACCCATAGCTGTAAATACCTGGCGCCCTGTTGCTCCTAGAAACTCGAGCCCATATAAATAACTTCTCATCCTGACCCCCTCTCTCCCAACCAGAGCAGGTATCGACAGACTTTCCACCACCTTTCCTCCAACACCTTGCTCCATACCCTACATTCTCTAACCTGCACGACAATTTAGAGATGGCGGCATGGGATTAAAAATAGAATTTTTTTTTATTAAAATATAATTAAAGTAATATTTAACCTTATAGTGTGATGCGGAAAATCACAATGGATCCCTACCCCACCCCCCTCCTTGTACTCAGCCTATGCAGGTCCCGATTTGCACCCTCAAACCCAGGTTCTATAGCCCTCAAAGCAAGGTAGTAGGTTCTAAAATCTAGGAGGTGATTAATTATTTTAATGTTTTTTAATGTTGTTTATTTGATGGTCACGATGGGCCTGAATATTTTTGATGATATGGAAGTTATAATTTATTACACCTAGCCTTATAAGACCTAACGGCACAAGACCTAACGGCACAAGACCTAACGGCACAAGACCTAACGGCACAAGACCTAAATGCTACAAGAACTAAACCCCATAAGACCTAAATTTATAAGACCTAATTTTATAAGACCTAACTTCATAGCACCTAATTTTATAACTCCTAACTTTACTAGACCTAAAAGCACTGGACCTAAAATTCATTTTTCATCGATTACTTTAAAATATCTTTAACTGTTCAAACAGGCAGTGGACCTAAAGGCACAAGACCTAATTTTATAAGACCTAATTTCATAAGACCTAACTTCACTGGACCTAATTTTATAAGACCTAAAGTCATAGCTCCTAAACTTTAGGTCTTGTGAAATTAGGTCCACTGCATGTCATCCAATACGTACATGTTATACACAATACGCTAATGCAGTGGTCTCAAACTCAGGGCATTGCAGGCCACAGCTGACACAAACATATTTGCTTGGATATATTATATTTTTTGTTTTTTATCGCATCTTACCACCTGTCTAGACCTTGAACATTTTAATCACACTAGTAAGTAAAGGATGAGGAAGATGTAATTTAGTGAAAATATAACCACATTTGAGTTAAGGGAATATGGTAAACCAGAGAGGAAACTACCCTCTGTACATCCAGCTGGAATTTGAACCCTGCAAACCAGACCATAATAGTATGACGTTTAATCCGCGTGTAGGTCTATAGTATTTATTTGATTTTATTTTATTTTAAATCATTAATAAAATATTTAAAAGCTTCTATTATCCCAAATATTTATGTGGGCTAGCAAAATACTCAAAGCACTATTAAAATTATATAAATAAAAATTCCCACAATCAAGTATTTAAAGTGATAACAAATTAGCAGTTTAATTTTTTATTAGTTATGTTCCCACTAATTTTTAACAATTTTTTTTATGTGTGCATGTGACAGCAGGTTATATACTAATATAAAAGTATCATAGACAAGTGAGGTCTGTGGGCTGCTAGTTTGAAAACACTTCTCTAATGGGATAGGAATAAGGAAGAATTTTAGAGGTAATCCACCCACATTTGCATGGAAGGGGAGTGGGAAACTCTTTAGGCAAAAAACATCCTCAGTAAATCCAAAAGGGATTGGAACCCTTGTCTCCCCGCCATCAACAAGCCAATCTAAAACGAAAGTGATATCATTAGACCATGCAATCACCAAAGCGGAGGAATAGCGACTTATTCATTGATAATATAACAGAATTTACTAATAATACAGTACAAAATACAATTAATGCTTTATCTCAACACTTCTGCTTCCGCAGAAACAGAGCTTCAGTCGTATTTATTAATGTTGTCATATTTTAGCGCCGGGCCACTTGGAGCCTGCCAGTATCCCCTCTACTCCTCTCCAGTGTATGTGAAATGTTTGGGGGAGGGAGTGATATTATTATTAATAATAATAATAATAATAAATAATAATTATTATTAACAACAATAATAACAATAGGCCTAACAATAACAATAAAGTTCCAACTAATCTGTGCAAACGACTCGATATTCCCACACATGTGAGACGTGGATCCACTGTCAAAATACCAGCTAATGCGATCCACATTATTTCTGATTCAAAATGCACTGTAATTGGACATTGCCGTCGCGGCTAGGCACACACTTTTGACGTTTATCGCGGATTGTTCATTCAACTTCCTTGTCTTCTGGCAGTTTTTTTGCCATTTTCGAAATCTTTTTCGCACCATAATCTTTGTCCAATTTCTCCTATCTGTGCTTTTCTCGTTTATTATTTTCGGCTGACTTTCCCGTGTGCATCGCGTTTTGTGCTGAATTCCGGCTCGTTTCCTTGCGCCCGTTGAATTCTTCCACAACTTTGATTTTAAGCATCTCAAGAGGCGGTAATACATCACGTGATGACATGGTACAACGAAAGTTTTAGTAGCTCTCCGGTAGGCCGCGCAAAAACATGACTGCCAACAGCTCTTGATTAATGTCAACTTCAAGTTCTACCAACCTATCCACTGTGTACAAAAAAAAACATCGAGAGTGTTTGTGCATGTCGCTGCCATCTTGTAATTTCAAGAACATCAAATTATTCAACAAAGCAGCCTTTCGTGTCTGCCCTTTGGACTGGTATATTCCCTCTAATTTTTCCCATATTGCTCATGAGGTTTCGTAGCCCTTAGTCTGTTTAATTTCAGACGGGTTCATGGCGAGCACTATGTCAGATTGTGCCTTCCGGTTGGCTTCTCTCCACCGTTGTTCGGCTTCAATCATTGCAGGCTCGGCTGTAACAGTTTCTGGTTTCACGATTGTTCCACTCACATAGACCCATGCATAATTATTTATGAGAACTGCATGCATTTGTAGCTTCCATGTTTTGTGATTTTGTTTATTTAAAACTTCGAACTTTATGCCGGTTGCGTTTATCTTTGCAGCGTACTATCGAGTTTTCGAGTCTCAATAATGCACAATGTCCATTAGAAATACGTGCTTCGCGATCTTCAATTGGTCATACAAAAATTATCGTGACAAGACTGGGCTCATAACTAGTTAGAAAAGGTTAAGGTCGGGGGTACACAAAATTAAAGTCCGAGACGAACACACAATATACAAATACACGTAGTGGGCTAATTAACACAAAAAGGTTAGCGTGAGCACAAAACGATGCGGTCGGCTATGAATGAAAAAGATAACTTCACAATGAAATTGCGTGATTGGTTAACTCTTGATACTCGCGCTACTGCAGCTCCTTTCGTGATTGGATCGCCCATCTTAGTCAGTTACTACTATCACCGCTGCTGCTACTACTACTACTACTACTACTACTACTACTACTACTACTACTACTACTACTACTACTACTACTACTACTACTACTGCTGCTACTACTACTACTTCCTTGCTACTAACTATTTATTAATTATTAATATTAATTATTATTATCAATATTAATTTATTATTATATAATAATCATTATTATATAATTATTATTATTAGCACAGCGTCTTACTACCTGTTTGGGTTATAGCCACTTGCACTAATGTACAATGGTAGGGTGATTGTGAGATGAAATGGAGGACCTACATTTAAACGTGAGATTTGAACAAAGTTGGAGTCCTGGCATTCCACACATTCACAAGTTGTGATTAATACACGTCTTGTCAGAGGTGAAGGAAGGGTTTGGCAATCAGATAAATCTGTGCCGAGACCAAGGATTGAACCCTGGACACCCAGCACAGACCCCTAGACCGCCAGCTCACCTCCCGAAATTGCATCTAGATTTGAAAAAAAGTTAAAACTAGTGGATAGGTCCTTATTGTTCTGAAAAGCTCTCCGACACACAAGATTACTGCAGAACTTGTAGAGAGAGAAAGAATGAGGATTATTGGGAGGAAGGCAAGGTGAAGGGGGTGAGGGTGACAAGTCAAGGTAAAATATTTTGTCTTTCATTTGTTTTAAAGACTATTGGTGACCTAGTGGTCTAGGGGTAAGGTGTCAGACTTCTATGCTGGGAGTCCGGGGTTCAATCCTCGGTCCCGGCACAGATTTATCTGAAGGTCAAACCCTTCCTTCACCTCTGACAAGGCGTGTATTAATCACAACTTGTGAATGTGAGGAATGCCAGGCCTCCACCGTGGTTAGGATTCCACGTTAAACTGTAAGTCCTCCATTTCATCTCACAATCACCCTACTATTTCACATTAGCGTAAGTGCGTATAACCCGAACGGGTAGTAAGACGCGGTGCTAATAATAATAATAATAATAATTTAAAGACTATTTGCCTTCTCACATTAGTAAAATAAATGTTCTTTTTATACTTTCTTATTTGGAGAAATTAGTGTAGTAATAAACATTTTGCCTTGAGATTATGATGGATCTTGACGTTTTAAGTAGCCCTGAATTTAAAAAATTAGTATTACCTTTCTGTGCATTCTTAACGATAGGTGTAAATAAATTGAGCTTAATTTATTAAATCTATGTTTCAGCCTGCACACAAATTTATCTATATAAATAAAATGCTCATCGCCCCATTTACCCAACCTCTGGACTTGGAAACTTTAAATTTTGGGTAATATTAATTTTAAGCCCTAGGAAAGAAATATGATGGTATTTTCCGAAATTTGACCTCTTAGAGCCAAAAAAGAGGGGTTGAAAGTTTTAAAATTCACAGATGTATCTTTGGAACCAGCAGAAATTGAGCTTTGAAATTTAAAATGAAGATTTCTTTCTAAAATTTGGTGAAAGTTTTTTTAAGGGTTTTTCTAATTTAACTCCCCAAGCTGGCAAAAAGGGGTGGGAAATCTCATGTCCTCCAAACTCAATGAAATTTAATATCTGGAAGTTGTTTGGGTCACAGAATAGGAATATGAAATTTTACGTATGGCAATCACAAAATGGATCCCAAGTTCTGTTGGGGTTCAAAACTTCCTAAACTAAAATAAATGACTATTTATCACTGTGGTAGAAAATTGAAACGTGTCAGGCCTCAAAGAGAACTACTCCATAAAATTATGAAAGTCTGAACGTTTTTAACTTTTACGTTGGATCCTGGAAAATAGGGAAGGGGGCTATACACAGAAAAAAACTTTTAGGTGTGGTAAAAAATTTAAACACGTCAGTCAAAGAGAAGGACAACCCTTGATAACCAATATCCAAATATGTCATAAAATTTGAAATTTATCAATTGTAGCTAGAGAAATGGCGTTAGGGGTTTACATTTTTCAAAAATAATAGACACAACTAATTTCCAGTGTAATATAAACCAGAAACTCAGATGAAAGGTAAATAAAAATAACTTGCCAAATATTTATAAGAGTCTGAACATTTTAAATTTTAAATGGGACCTTAGGAAATAGAAAAAAGGGGGTATACAATTAAATTTTTAAAAAACTTTTAGATATGATAGTACTTTTTCAATTTGGCAAGCAGGTATAAGTAACCCCCAAAATCACCAAATAAATCTTAAAATCTGAAATTTATAACTGGGAGTTACAATGGTGAAGAGGGATGGGGGTGAGAGGCCGGGGGGTTCAACATTTCCAAAACTTATATACTTACCTACTTCTGCATGTGATAGAAAACTGTAATTCACTAAGCAAGTTTAAGGACCACCCCAAATAAATAAAAGGGTGATTTTGAATTTTAATTCTGAAAAATTGAGAGCTATAGCCAGAATAAACTTTTGAGATGAGGTAAAGGGAAAACTCCAAATAACCAAATTAAGCTTGGAATTTCTAACTTTTACAGGGTGTCTACCTAATTATAGTTTTGAAATTCCAGTATATTTTAAAGAAATCCAGTATATATGAAAGGTACTCAGAGACAAAAAAATCCCAATTTCTAAATCATAATATGATAGAAAGTTAGGGTAGGCCTAGGTCTGTCATAGTTAAACATTTTTACATCAAGAATCAAGTGTATTTACGCACATATTCTAGTATATACTAAGGATGGGACCCTAGAACCTACAAGGAATATTCATGGATTTAAGACTCAAATCATATCATTTTTTAAATAGGTACTAATAATACTTAGCACTGCGTCTTACTACCCGTTCGGGTTATACGCTTAAGTACTAATTACACTAATGGATTAGGAATTGGGAGGGTTGAATTTAGAGGAAGCGAACCCGCATTTGCGTGGAGGGAGAGTGGAAAACCATTTAGGAAAAACCACCCCCAGTTCACCCGACCGAGATTCGAACCTCGATCTCTCCGTCCTCGAAGGTCGAGCTCAACACGAATAGCGCGTTAGCCAACTACGCCACCGAGGCAGGTAATAGGTACTAAGTTTGAGTTATTTTTTAAAGGTATTAAAATAGTTAAATAGTTTCTTGTGGTTAAAACCAAAATAATGATAGGAAAAACCTAACCACCAAGCCCCAGATCATTTATTTACCATTTAATGTAAACAAAATCAGAACAAAAGGGCAAAATCCTAGTTATTGGGAAAGTTAAACACTTATGCTTTCAATATTTTCTAAAATTTAAATTTTAATTAGGGATTTTATGGCAAAATGAAGTTTTAGATTTAAAAAAAGTTGGATCAGATCCATCTTTAATCCATGTGCGCGCACTCACGCACGCACGCACGCACGCACGCACGCACACACACACACACACAACACACACACACACACACACACACCACACACACACACACACACACACACACACTACTGTTTTTAATGACCTATATCTTCGTTGACCTCGGTGGTCTTGGAGTAAAGTGCTCGCATCAGGATCCAATGTTTGTGGGTTCGAACCCAACAGAGGCCAAAGGCTTTTTCTTGAGCAAGAATAAATCATAGCTCAACATCCTTTGGAGGGGAAGTAAAGCCGTCCGTTACATGTGGCATGTAAATGAACCCTGGAAGGTATGTGAAAATACCTTTCTGGCAAAATTGGTAGGTCATTTCACCTCACTCGTAGAACTTTAGAGGTATAAGTAATCAGCCTTGGTGGCGCAAATTCAAAAAATGATTACAGCCAGAGAGTTTAGTCTACCACAAAAACTAACTAATATCCCCACCACCACTTGACAGTAGATACTTTCCACAAGTTATATTTTTGATAATGAATTTGTTTAATAAATATATAGTAAAAAAGATACAGAATCTTCAATAAAAAATAACCAACAAATATTATGTTGATAAAAATTACTTGTAAATAAAAATAGTTACAGTTTCCTAACGTTATTAAAAATTAAAATTCATTCAACCACAAAACTTTTTCAATTTTAATTTAATTTTCTAACACTTTTGCTTTCTGCAAAATATTTCTTCTTTTCACTTCTAATTTTCTTATTTCTTCAGATGCTGTTTTTCTTTTTTGACTTAAGTCTACTTCAATCTTTTTATTCTTTTCAAGTGCTTCTTTCCCTATTCCTGATGCATTCCTCACAGCATGAATAATATTTTTTGTAATCGTCATATTTAGAAGTCCCAGGCTTCAGTGAGTGTATCATAAGTTACACGTTGAGCAATGAGGATGTCCTCATGTAGGTTTTCAACCAGACATTCTTTATTCACAGAAATACTTCGCTCAACAACTGCATTGCTATGGAAGAAAACAAGGATTTTTAAATGAAATATTGTATTTCCTGGGATGCATTTAATCTAGAAAAAATATTCATGAAAAACTTATCAAGCTGGTAACACTTGAAGTGAATTGTTTAAGGTAGTCAATAATTTCTTGCTTTGATACAACGTCCAAGTAGTCTTTTTTTACAACATCTGCTTGCACGCTAGATAATTGTTTCTTGTCTATTAGGACTTCCAATGCAGAAGTTATCCTATCGGTCCTAACAGATGGATTGAGCATGACTGCGAAAGAGTGACAACTAGCACCCTTGACAATTTTGTAGGAGAGAGAACACTTATGTAAAAGTTTGTTAAAGAGATCAACTAGGAATTTTTGACAATTTCCTATGAACTGAAGTATCTTGATGTCTTTAATTCCTCTCAAAGCTGCTGATGTTGTGAACCCAATATCTACAGTAGGGAGTGATTTCATGTTGGATTGTTTCTTTAAATCAACGGCTAGCAATTTTTTGGAAGTATTTGCTGAAATCATTACATCACATTTTACAATTCTGTTCATCAAGTGCTCGAGTAGTTTATTTAGAACTGCAAACATCAATGGCAATAGAGGTTAATTGCTCTGATATTCGGTGAGAAATTTCTCCAACTCAAGTGAAACTGACAGCATGAGTCCTAACTTTTATATCAGAAGTTCATCCTTCACAAAATTGCTTAATGTTTGAAAAACGGCAGCAATGATATCGTCTCTCTAAGACCCTTGAGTTTTCTACCCATCTATTAGAACAAAACTTCTTCAGGAAAAGAGATGATCCTGTTATTCTTTGATAGTCTGCACGTCTTGTTGGAAAATCTTAAAATAAATAACATAGTAAGCACAAAAACTGGTTTATAAGCCAACGTGAGTTAGAATGTGCTATTTTGTAAACACCATGGGCAATGTGTAAAGAACAAGTTCCAAATTCCAGTAACTCAGGATCTTGTGGAGAATCTTCCTTCAAGTAACTTTTGAGATCACTTAAAAATTTGAGGTTTACATTTGGTCTAAACATGGAATCTTGAAGTATTTTTTTTTATGATCCAAGCCCTTGTCTTTTAGTGCGGGTATAAAGTTCATTAATATATCTTGCGCTGTTGCATGACCTAAAAATAAAGATGTTAAATATCTTGTATGAATTTAATTTTAACTACAGAGGCGAAACCTGCTTCGGTGGCGTAGTTGGCTAACGCGCCAGTCGTGTTGAGCCAGATCACCGAGGACGGGGAGATCGAGGTTCGAATCTCGGTCGGGTGAACTGAGGTTTTTTTCCTAAATGGTTTTCCTCTCTCCCTCCACGCAAATGCGGGTTCACTTCCTCTAAATTCAACCTTCCCAATTCCTAATCCATTAGTGTAATTAGTACTTAAGCGTATAACTTGAACGGGTAGTAAGACGCGGTACTAAAATTAATTAATTACAGAGGCGAACAACAACATCCATCTGGGTCTTCTGAGCCACAGTATTTATGCTCTCATCAAATTAAATACAATTAAATGAGCAATGCTGAACCATATTCGCAAGCTCGCTTTTGAAAAAAGGACCTAGTCCATACACAATGACATATCCCAGTTTATCTTTATGCATTTGAAATTTCTGGGCAATATCACTATAAGCAGAAAAACTTATAGCAGAAGAATGTGTCATTACTTGATTAATAGCCCACAATATTTCAGCATGAGAAACTTCATCTTTGACACGGAAGCTCTGAATAGAATAACTAGGTCTAGTTTCAGGTTTCAAAACTATTTCATGGTCATTAGCACTAAAATGTACATCTTCATGTAGGCCTACAGATGACACTGCATTTTTGGCCGTAGGACCAAGTCCAATATTTTTTTGGTCCCACTAGCAGCTTTCACTCTGTCAACATGCTTCTTTCCCTTGCCATGAGATCGGATTGAAGATATTCCCATGTTACTTATATCAAGGTTAGTTTGACACAAAGATTAATGGCCTTTACTTTTATCACAATCCACTTTTTGTAGCCACAGCCAATTTTTAAACACTGTAGTGTCCAACCAATCACCTTTGAAAGAGGTTTTTCTCTGAGTTTACTATTTCTTCTTAAACACAAAGGTCACAAGATAAACAAGTGGGATCCGCAGAATACTCACACCAGGCCAAGCTTAGGAACAGTAGTTTTTCTTTTGGATGGATAGAGGGGGGAGGAGATAGAGGGGGAGGAGGAGATAGAGGGGGAGGAGGAGATTGAGGGGAGGAGGAGATAGAGGGGGGAGGAGAGAGAGGGGAAGGAGGAGAGAGAAGGGGAGGAGCGAGAGGGGGAGGAGCGAGAGGGGGAGGAGCGAGAGGGGGGATGAAGTGAAGAAAACAACAAATAATGTACTGTGCTATTGGAATGTCAAGGTCAGGTAAGTACACCAATAGTTTGAAGTGGTGTTTGAATTTGAGCAGTTACTAGTAACTCATCACTCATAATGGTTACTGCTGGAAAAAAGTTAGGGGGAGGGGGGCGGGTAAGGGGGAGGTTGGCTGCTAGTGTAGTCAAAACAGTTATTTGTTTCTTTCTCTAGTATGTAATGGAGGGCTTAGTGAAGAGACTGAGAAGAGAAAAGTCAGAAAGTGAAGCAAACATTCCCACTGCAAGGTCATCTACAAGGTCAACTAATTGTGTGGCAAAAAAGATAGACTAGAGGGGAGTATTTTAGGGGTAGTCAAAATAGAACTATCAGTAGTCCATATAATATCAGGGGTCTCAAAATGCTTAATACAACATTTCACTCAATTTAAAAAGGCTGAATATTTTTCCAGTATCTGATTCAAAATTCCACTATTTCCAGTATCAAAAATAAAATCAAGTATATTTCCAAAATTTCCAGTATTGGTAGACACCCTGTTAAATAAATATAATAATAAAGATACGACTTTTGTTTCTTCTGTATTTCAAGCAAGCAAAATTTGAAACTATGATGTGAAAATAACAATGTGAAGAAGTTTCTTGAGTGCACCAGACTGAGATTCCAATCATGTCATGGCCCCCTAGATCCAAGTTACTTTCATAAGTTTAGCTCACTCGCACTAGTTATTAAACGATATTTGAGATATAATTTCAAAATTATTTTTTGTAATATCTTAAAGAATCTATGTAATGTAAAAAGCTTTACTTAATTATTTAATCAAGTAGGGTTACATAATCAAATATCATTCTTTGTTGACCTGTGATACCATTGTTTTGTTATAAAAAGAAGCAAAAGATTTAATTTTTCTATGATAATGTTTCATATACTTTCCCAACAGTTTTATGAGATTTTTTGGTTATCATTCAAATCTAAACATATTATAGTTCACATATTTGATTTAAAATTACTGCTTGAAGTTGTTATCACTATTTATATTCGGATAGACAATCACTTTGTAAACTAGCCACCTAAGTTTTATACATTAAAGTTAGAGTGAAAAACTAAATATATCAGTGTATTTCACTTTGTAATTCAATGATTTTATTGTGAAGAATGGAAGTAACGAGTTAAAGGTACTGGGTCACCACTGCTGTTCCACAAGTGATGTGCATTCCATCCTTAAGTACCTTCTAAATTGAACTTTAGTAGAATATGGATGATTTTTAATCTATGTAGTCAGATAGTTCCACGTTCTATGTGCCCATGCATGAGCTTATAAAACATAAACCATAAGACATAAACCATATATAATTAAATAAAAAGTACCCTTTCATTTTCAGCCTGAGTCATGCCAAGTAGCTCCCATGCAAGAGCATTATTGGGTTCTTGTTGGACTGCTGCCTCAAAGCAAAGAACAGCACTGGGCAAATCTCCAGCTTTAAGCTTCTTCTTCCCCTCTTCCAAGGCTCTGCTATCCAATTTCAAAGGGTTGTCGTCTTCAAAAGCATAAGTCTACAAACACACATAAAAAAACAACTAAAAATTAAAAAATATGACAATGTAATACACACACACATTTATGCATTTGGTACAAGAAAAATAAGCTTTTTAAACATATTATCATTTGACAAGTGTAAACCAATTTATATCCAACCAGTTATGCCCAAAAGCAGTTAAGAAAACAATTTTTTTTAAATAAAAATATATATATTCTTTTACAAGGCTTGGTTCTTAGCAGACGTTTAAAACAAAAAATTATGTTTTTAGGCTAACATTATTTGCATGGATTTTTCATTTTAAATAAATTCAGCATGATAGAGGACAACAATCATTAAGAAAGAAACTCACGCTTGGTGCTAAAATTCTGGCATTCCATTTCAGACTCCATTACACTATCAGTGTGGTCGACCCTGAGTCTTGTCGGTCAAATCTACAGCATTTGTAGGTTTGAGCGATGAGCTAGTATACAAAGTATTTAAATAAGGAATATAAAAGTTACCACCAGGGAAGCCTAGTTTACATACCCGGCCCATGTCGCTAGCCCCTACAACCTACTAATAAGAAGACAGGAGTGTTAATAAATGACCTTAAATAATTTGAGGAGAATGGAAGGTTAAAGATAAGTTCAATGAGAGACATATGAACATTCAAAAATGCCAAAAAAGCCCGTTTATTCTCAGAACAATGTAACTATGATCAAAGTAAACAAAGTCAATTAATACAACCACAAAGAATGCGCTTAAAGCTTTAAAGTGGGTTAAGCTCATTAGAAAATTTAGGCCTGTGCCTTTATAATAACTTAAAAACAATATAGCATTAGCAAGTGCCACTCAGGCTATAATTTACAAAATATTAATATAGTAAAACGTTTAAACATAACCAGAGTTTGATACAATCTCAGTTGCGTGGGTTGAAATAATTGCTATAACAGAACCTAATCTGAGCCCTAGATGCACAGGTATGAGTACAAGCAAATGTTAGATAGACATGCTCTATTGGGCAACAATCTAGGTAAACTGTTAGCATAATAAATGTCCTCAGGTCGGGTCACTAAGTCCACCAAAAATTATGACTTACTATTGCCACCTCTGAAACTAAGTTAAATACAAGGTTGAATATATAATTAGAACTCTACACGACTCTGAAATATAGGAGCGCTCTGTGCCTAACCGTACAGCCTTCCACTAAAACTAACAGTGACATCATCTATCGTAAGCTGTTCCCGAGAAGCGGGCAATTCATAACAAGTGACACATGCTAAAAAATTAATTTACTCCTAATTAATAAACAATTAGAAATAGTAATATTGTTCCAGCTATTATTATAAGAAACCATAACTAATTTAAATTAACCTTAGGATTAAACATATTATAGAGATTTACTCCTCATGATAGAATTATAACCAGATATTAAAACGTGAAATATTAGCACCAATTGCAACTGAGTTTAGAAGACATTTAAATATCAATCATTAGCCCACCTAAGGACTTCATATTTAGGCCCAAAGAGAATATTAAGATTGCGCATTACCAACGTTCCTAAAATTTGAATTAGTAAAACAATATAAACATTGGAGCTGGAACAGGGTTTCCACTTAAATAATTTTTAAGAATTAGCCAAATATATAATTTTGAAAAATTTTTTTTTTTTTAAAAATGTATAAACCGAAAATGAATTTTAAATGAATTTATTCGTCAGTAAGTCCCTACGACCAGACAAATGTAAAGAGTACATTTCACTTAAGATCACGGGCTTATAAGCCAACTAATCTCAGTGAGGAAACAAGGTGGGGAGAAAACACATAATGCTGATGATTTGATGCAATCAATCAGTAACCACTCGCAGACCGTGCTTACACTAACATATGCGTACAAAGTCATTTGCTCATTGATCTGCAGTGACACACACACACGCACGCACGCACGCACGCACGCACGCACGCACACACACACACACACACACACACACACACACACACACACACACAAGGAAGTATCACTCTCTTCCTCTTAGTTCCTGCATTTGCACATAGTCCAGAACTAGAGGAGAACTCTCTACAGGGGGTTTACAAAACAACAAAATACAGTCCAATCGTTTTGCTGTACACTCCATCCAGACAGACAGTATGACATGTCTTGTGTTGATGTGAGCTGAGCGGGCGAAATCCATCAGCTGATAGAATGGGATGAGTTCATGAAAACTGTTTGGTGATGGGGATCGGTTGCTACATTGTACTGTTGCAAAGGTACAGTCTTAATATTACTTAAGCATCTGATGGTTGGTAGCACTTCAAAATTAAAGGTAGTTTTTGTTTAAAAGAATATTTTTATGTTTACATAAAATCTATTATTGTTTATTTTTCTGCAAACACAAATGCATTAAATTTTTCAATTTTAGATAGAGAAACAACACACCACATTCAAATTATGTATTGATTAAGAATTTTATGTTTTCGTTTGAAACTAAAATTTTGTTACATAAAATTATGTAATGACAGTTAAAGTTTTTGAACCACCTTAGGTTATATGTATCACTCGCAGAAGTGGTGTTGGCCGGGGTAACTGCGCAGTGAATTGTATGGTTACCTCTGGCAATGGTTTTCTTGGCTTCAAAGAGAGAGAAAAAAATTTCTTCATCTTATTTATTCCAAACCAGATTTTAATAAGTTAAAAAAAATCTGATCAAAAACTTAAAATTCCAGCTCTGAGATGCACATGTTTGTGCACAGGGGCTACTAATTTTAAAATTTCAGCTCTCTGCATGCGGTAGATATTGCACAATGCACATGACAAACAAACAAAAAAAACTCTTCATTTTATTAATAAAGATATCATAGGGCATAAAAACTTTTTTTTTAAACATCCATGATTTAGTTTAATTTTGTATGAGTGTTTTCAAACTCATATGAATGATCCGGTTTATTTGTTCTAAGGTTGATTTGTGTCTTAAAGCGCCAAGTTTATAATATTTTTTTTTATTTGCACTGCATCCTACTGACCATTGGGGCTATCCACATAGTTGCACTAATGGGGCAGGGGTGAAGAAGGTAGAATTTAGAGGAAGTGTATCTGAATTTGCATGGAGGGAGAGTGCGAAATCATTTAGGAAAAGAAACACCCTCAGTACATTTGACTGGGATTTGAACCCTTATCTCAATGTTATATCAGCAGTGTAATCTCTGAGACTACAGACACACACAACACTGGTAGCATAGCTGAAAGCTGAGAGCAGAGCAGTCAGGAATACTTACCATGGACACACACACAGAATATCAGAGCGCGTAAAAATTTGTTCAGTCTCTGAACAGCTATGGAATGTCGAGCAGGAGTTTTATATTAGCTGAAAATGCAGCTTTAAAATTTCATATTATTAATTCATTGCATAGAGAAGACTAGATCCACGAAAAAAACGAACAACAAGATGTTTATGGAGAATTTTATCATTTATATGAAAAACTTCGAGAATATTCAACTATGTTTTTTGAATATAGGAGGATCTCAATAAATACTTTTTGATGTTCTATTATATTTTATTTATTCTTCTGCCAAAGAGGAATTCTGCTGTTAACTTCAGAAATCGGTGTTTCACCATATATTTAGGCAAAATCACTTTACTAGATTAAATATAACGCGCAGAAATTATAATACCATCCACCTCAAATCACAAAGTGAATGGTCCGCTCTGCAACCAGCATCGCTATACACATCCATCTCCTCTCTGCACCCTCTGTGAAGCCGTCGCCATTGCTCTTTGTACGTTTGAAGTGTAAGCTCTGCTCTGCTCTCTGCTACCAGTGTTGTGTGTGTCCATGGCCTTATAAGACTTATGCCTTAAACCATGTGACCATCAACGAGGGTTTTTATCAGTAGAGCCCAAGTTTTTAATTAATTATATATACTAATCCTGCTATTTAGAAATGTGGAAGGTGAAGTGTCAATGAAATAGGTTGTTTGGAACTGTATTTCAGTTTAAATTTTACACATTTTTCTAAATTATACATATTTTTGAAGATATTACATATTTTGCGTGTTTTTTATAGTGGTATTATGTATATGTCTTTCTTGGGTAAAATACTTTTAAATGATGTGTCATTAATTTTTGGGCAACCTGTATTTTCATAAATTTATATTTTTTAGCACTGCGTCTTACTACCCGTTCGGGTTATACGCTTAAGTACTAATTACTCTAATGGATTAGGAATTGAGAGGGTTGAATTTAGAGGAAGTGAACCCGCATTTGCGTGGAGGGAGAGTGGAAAACCATTTAGGAAAAACCACCCCAGTTCACCCGACCGAGATTCGAACCTCGATCTCCCCGTCCTCGGCGGTCGAGCTCAACACGACTAGCGCGTTAGCCAACTACGCCACCGAGGCGGGTTATTTTAATAAAGGAATGTATCTAATGAAGGGATGTTAGTGAGAAAAGTCTAGGTTAAGTATGCTGGCTTTTCAGAGAGGACTACAGTTGTCATAACATAACTTTGTGTCTGCCGTTTCTCGTGCTGTGAAGGGGAGAGAATGGAGCATTGCCAGATAGTGGCCTTAGCAGCATGTTTATCATGTGGTGTGTCAGTTTGTAAACACAAGTCAACAGGCTGCAAAAAAATAAAATAAAAAAATTACTTGATTTGATTAACTTTTTTTTTTGTTCTTTGGTCAGAAGAAGAAACCAATATACGATGGCAAGGCAAAGAACAAATGACAAAAATGGAACCCAAAATCAATCAAGGAAATGTAATTTGAAGTCTGCCTCAATAATATGGCGCATAAAACTGTATTTGAAAAGCAAACAAGACTAACCATGTCTAAACATGTAAGTGTAATATTAAAACCGGCTGTTATGTTGATATCAAACATTTAACCTCAACCCAAAAGTTAAAAAAAAAAAAATCCTAGGAAACTAAATTTAAAAATTCTGGAGTGGTCTGACACTTACTGGACAGTGAGGCAAGAAAACATAACATCCAGATGTCAAAAAGCAGATTTTCCAAGAATTCCACGTGACAAACCTTCACACACAACGTGCATTCCTACCCCTTCGTCAGCCCAAATGTTTCTTCCGACCACAGCACAGTTGTGTATGATTCTAAAATCTGTTATATAATGCCTTTTAGATGAAGGCTTTAATTAATGGGGGATTTAAGTGGTAAAAAAAACCTTATAATGCAATAGAACTAGTTAAAAAGTAATTGTATGTGTGAATGCATAGAAAAATGTATTTTCTATTACTTCCTTCAGAAATATGCAGCCTTAAAATTAAAATGTTTCCTACCACTGGCAACTCTAGAGCTTCACATGGATACATGACTTCAGCTTTGCTTTATTACGGTAGTGTACGTCAAGCAG
This sequence comes from Timema podura, assembly GCA_033556935.1. Lineage (NCBI taxonomy): Eukaryota > Metazoa > Arthropoda > Insecta > Phasmatodea > Timematidae > Timema > Timema podura. The sequence continues at coordinate 87,910,316 of JAVRXN010000010.1, read as the reverse complement.
CCTTGTTGTGTCGGCACAGAGGCACAGACGTAAGCTGATACTCCGTGAGTCAACTGTTTGAACTTAGGGTTTGTTAATTTCGTTGGCTGGTCAGTGATGAAGCATCTGAGTAGCAAGGACTAGGATGTGTTGATAAGCTTGCAAAAAGAGCAATACATTCAGTAGAATTCAAGTTTTTATGATTGCAATCGTTTGTTCTGGATTGTTCTGCAAAAATTTTCGTTTTTTTCCCATTTTGATAAATCCACAAATGGTATGTTTATATTGGGGGGGCAACTTCACGATATCCCCCCCCCCCATACACTTTGGAAAATTGACATTTTCATGGTTGCGATAAAGTTTGTTCCGGATTGTTCCGGAAAAAGGTTCGTTTACTCATGAGGGGCCAACTTCATGGAAACCCCCCCCCCTCCCCCCACTTTTAAAAATTTATGGTGTTTTGATTGCAATCGTTTGTTCCTCGCTTATTCCGGATTGTTAGACACAAATTTTTGTTTGTTCAGTTTCAAAAAACCCACAGATAGTATGTTTACATTGGGGGGAAAGGGGCCAACTTCACGGTAGCACTTATGTTAAATTAGTATATTTTTAAATTATATCGATAATTTATAATGCATGGATACTGAAACCTATTCTTTTTAATCAAACAGTTGTAGGGATGATAAGATAATGTTGAAAATTAATTATGTATCCTATTGTTTGTCATGTTTGTAAAATCCACATAACCGATTAGACGCTACAATTAAACAGTGAAAAGTTGCGTTGGGATGGGAATTCTTTTAAAGTAAATTTTTGTAAATTAATATTATATTTACCAGAGTGCAAGAGTTTAGCTGTTAAAAGACTTTATTGCATAGCTATTTTTAGTTTCCATTTGTAAAGGACATTTTTGAGTTAGTCATGTGCATTCATTTCGATTGGGTGTTTAAATTCTTAGGTTTTTTATGCAACTTTGTAGCAATTTTTTTAGAATTTCAGGCTATTCTATAGATATTTTTAATCAATTTTTGGAAATTTATTCTGGGTCCTCTTAGTAAACTTTGATTTGAAAAAATTATTTTTATTGTCAAGGAATTTCTTAGTCTTCTTCGTAAGTGTCAGAGTTGGAATAATTGACATTTCCTTCCAATCATGTCTCTTTGCGGTCAACGATACTATTTACTACATCATAACAGTAATAGTAGCAAACAAAAGGAGGGTGCGATGTCAATACTTTAGGGTAACCTAGTTATGAGCTCTCTAGGGGGTGGAGGAAGAGGGAGGTAAGATTTCGTGTATATTTAGGTAATTTCACAACTGCACAAGTAGACGAAACCAATATTTTGGAGCTCAGGAGGAAGTGAGGCCCATAAAAATACTTTTCTTTACTATGAGTTTTATGGCATGCAATAAGTTGTAGAGTAAAATCTTCCTAGTTTTTGTATTTCTGACTTGCTTCACCTTTTTATTGCTTTTTTGTGCATAATGAACGAATCAAAGACAATATTTTTCATACTTTGACACAGAGGGTGGGACATTATTTATTTGATGCCTGTGTGACCATACAGGTCGCACACAAAAGGCCATCCTCACTAGTGACACTAGTTTATTTAGTGTTTGTAAGAGATCTAAGAACTAACAAACTAGAATATAATAAACAATAATCTGGAACAAACTAATAAAGTTAAAAAACCAAAAATACAAATTTTGTTATATTTTATCTAGTTGAGGTGAGGAAATGGAGCTTAGCATAGTGATAAAAAAATATTAATTTTAAAACTATCAACATGAAATAGACACATTTTTTTAAAAGATAAATTCAGAACAAAATAAAGATAAACATGTTAAGGAACTCAAACAAACTAACAACAAACTATAAACAAAAAATGTTCAAGTTTTGAAAGAATATGAGAGAGCTACTACTAGAAAAATTTATCGAGGCTTTACAAAAGTAATAAATGGATATTTTCACAAAAATAAATTAAAAATGAACAAAGAACGAATTATTGATTGCAAAGATAAAATATAGATTTTTAAAAGTTGTATATGTTCATGTGGCGAATATGGTTGCCATAAAGGCGTCAATCCACGCTCCTAGTGTAAATAAATCTTGTGTTTTCCTGCCAAAACAAAATGTGCGTTTTTTTTATGAACCATCCGGAACAAACGAAGAACAAACAATTGGAATCATAAAAATATGGATTTTTGAAATATAGGGGAGGGGGTCAATTTCATGAACGTGCAATGTAAACATACAATTTATGGGCGTATAAAAACATATCAAACTATTTTTTCTGGAAAAAACGAAGAACAAATTATTACAATCATAAAATTTATTTTGTTAATGTTTTTAGGAAGAAAGGATGGTGAGGCAGCTTTATGGAGGTCCAAAGTAAACAAATTATTTGTGAGCGTATCAAAACGGAAAAACTGATTTTTTTGCGGAACAATCCGGAACTAACGAAGAAAAAACTATTGTAATCATAAAAAAAAAATTGTTTTTAAAAGGGAGAAGGGCGAATTCATGGATGTCAAGTGTTTAAGCATAGTAATTAATTTGGGGTACATATCAAAACGGAAAAAAATAATAATTTACCAATCCGAAACAAACGATCGCAACCATAAAAATTTCAATTTTCAAAAGTTGGAGGGAGATATCGTAAGTTGGCACTACCAATGTAAACATACCATTTGTGAGATTATCAAAACGGAACAAACGAAATGTTTGTGGGACAATCCGAAACAAACAAATGCAATCGTAAATACATGGATTTTTCAAAGTGGAGGGGCTACCGTGAAGTTGGACCCTCATGAGTAAACAAAGTATCACAAGTTCATGTCCCATTTGTGCAAGAACAAATGCGGGACAAACGAGCCTTTTTGCGGTACAATCCGGAACAAACGATCACAACCATAAAAATCTAAATTTTCCAAAGTAGGGGGCTACCGTGAAGTTGTTTCCACCAATGTAAACATATCATTTGTGGCCTATCAAAACTGAACAAACAAAAATTTTTGCGGAACAATCCGGGACAAGCGAAGAACAAACGAGTGCAATCCAAAAAACTTGAATTTTTAAATGGGGGTGTGGGGGGGAGGGACGGGGGGGGGGGGGGCGAATCGCGGACGTATTTTTTTCACAGTTGGTACCTACCCATGGTACAAATGATGGGATTATTTGCATTTTGGTTAAGAAAATATTAAATATCTATCCATTCCTGTTATATTATTTTTGACGGAGGTATATTTCTCATCAATAATCTAGGTATGTCATCATCACTTTCCTATACAATTCAAAATTCTTCATTTTCTATTGAATTAATATCACAACTATCATATTCTTCAGAGCTTTGTAATTCTGAATCGGTACATTCAACATCAGAGTACTATGTCTAATAATGTTATCAATTGGGGAAGGAGGGAGTTCTTCCACACAGGACATGTACTCTGTATCACATATGTCTTCTCTGTAATAGAATAAATATTAGGGCCTAAATTATCATTTCAAAATGTATATTATTTATTCTAATAAAGAACAGGCAACTAATGATTTTTCAATAGAGATAAAGCGAATTATAGAGATAAATATGTTTTATACAGGTTTATCAATAATTTACCTATACAAATAAAAAATATATATAATTTTTACATATTTTTAGGTGGCTTTCCACATGTGTTCTCTTTCTATAGTTTCGCCATCCACTCTCCACGTAAATAGGGTGCATTTACTATAAAAATTTGTTTCCTTCTCCTTGCACCCTAGAATAACTCAAACCTCAAAACCTAATCACTAAATAATTCAAAGTGCCTAAAAACAATGAAGAGCGGTTATGTATAAATTTATAAGTTACATCTTATTTAGATAAGAATGCTTCAGTTATTTTGATTAAATTAATTCAAATAAAAATCCTTCTCTCTCCTTCTCTCTCTATCTCTCTCATGCACATTTTTTTATGAGTCATATGTAATAAAAGACATTCCTTTGTGAATGAAATAATTATTTCATTACATTATTTATTTGCAAAAAAATAATAAAAAAATTGGTAGAAAGACTGTTGTTACAATAGTAAATAGCGGTTTTTCATTTGAAGTAAATTCAAAGTGCTCACACACTTGCAAATGCAAACATCAATTACTACTATAATATCATACTTGGGCCTAAAATTACTGTCTAAGTGAGTTTGAAATACATAAATAATGAACACTATAACTTCCTATATTGTTTAGGTACCCAACAGGATATCTCACTGGTTGGCACATCATTATAGATTACTTCTGTAGGAGCTAAACTTTTAACTTGACCTGATTATACCCTTATAGGTGGAATTAACAGAGAAATTCTAAATATTCAAATATAATAGTTTCAAAAACTTAAGCCATATAAAATGCTGGAAAAATTGCCAGTTTAAACGTACATTCTTGCATTCACACTATTTTTTAAGGTGAAAAAAATCTATTTCTTATCAAGCATATTTTCAAGAGGCCACTCAATTAATAGTTTTACAGCTGTGAGAGAGAACGTAAGAAAATACAGGCTATAAATGTGATATAATGATAGTACCATAGCCTGACACGTTAGCTCAGTCGCTAGCGGGATGGTCTACAGTGCAAACGGTTTCGGGTTCGATTTCTGGTATGGACGTAATATTTATTATTTGATCAATTCTCGGCCTTCTTCTGGATGTTGTATATGTCTTAGAGTTCAATAATTCTATTTAACCGTGTAAACATGCCGTATTTCTAAAATTATCAAATATTTGAACAATATAATCAATTTAATTGTAACCACTTGACTTTTTGGGTTTGCTACTTAAGGTAAAGTGCATGTGTATGTATATATATATTAAATGCTTTCATAATCACCATTTATGCACACATTATATTTACCTATAGCCTATGCCTAACTAATTTGAGGAAAATCGTCCAGATGATTTAAAATGTAGATAATCACAAAATTTTAATGTCAATTAAAATGTAATTAATCAATAAAATTTATCATGCACATAATCACATATGAACCAATATCTAAGTATGACTGACAGTATAAATATTCTTACCTCTAATTAAAATATAAATACATATAAAAATATAGATAATTTAATTGATAATAATAATATCAGTTTCCACTAAATTGAAGATCAGGAAACTATTTTTTCCATATGCATATTAATGTATTCAGGGTATTAAGTTTTGCCAATTTAAGTTATATAAAATAATGCCTTTTTCTTCATTAACAATAACTAAATTAGTTCAAATAGCTAAGAAATTAAAACACTATAAACTGCCTAAATTACTTTTTATTTTCATGAAAAAAATTATTTATACAATGGCTGTAAAAAGTGCTTTCAAATGTTAAGTATTTATTTCATCATTCTTGATATGCAATGTGTCGAAACATCGAGCGATCGCTTACAGCCATTTATTGTTTATTAAAGTGTATATTCTGTGTTATTGATTCTGGAAACCCCTAACATATAAAATAAACATAAAGCCTATCTGCCCATATAATACACTATGCTCATTCTAGGTTTCAAAGATTGACGTTTTTCAGGTTGTGATGGGAGAAACCATTGTTTATTATTTTAATAATTATATATAAATATAAATATATATATAAATATATATATATATTATATATATATATAATAGTTTCTTTACAGTTCACAGAGATCACAAATAAAACACAAATCTATATATTACTACAACATGTTTCAATAATTAAATAACTCCGGCAGTGATATAAAGATCAATATCACTAAAATATGAGGCTAATTATTTCAAGAGACAGCTTGTGAATGATCGTTCAAACAGAAATCTCGCATGGACGGCAGATTACTTGGATTTCTGTGATAATACAGCTGGAGTAGCCGCTGTGTGTTGGCGAATTGTGGAGGCGGGCTATCACCAGTTCTTGTCAACTAAGCTACACTTCCCTACAAAGTTTTGATCTCGTTAGCCAACTTGGAATTTCAATGCATATTTTTATGTCATACGGAAATCAAGTTATTCAGTAAATCGTTTCATATTTAAATCTGAATATATATTTTATCTTAAGTATACACATCTATAAATCATATGAATACTAATATTTAATATTTATAGATTAATTAGTATTAGTAAACAATTGTTGAATTGTGTTGATTTTAAGGGAACTTTAAAATATTATATTATATATATATATAAAGTTTATAAGATATGCTTCTACCTATGGTAAAATCCCAGCTTTATCAAATGGGTATAGTATTAAAGATACTAAATTTCAATTTTCAAATTTTAATTTAATAAAGCGTGGCCTAAATCTTGCTTCTGAAAACGTAAAAATGGAAGTTTCTTACCCTCATAGCTCGTTAGCAAAAATACATAAAAATACATTTATGGGGTGTAACATTTCATAGAAGAAAACTCTTTTGAATGGTGAAAAAAAAAATTCTGTACATATGGCATACATAGGGGTATACAATAGGGGTAAAGTTATATATATATATATATATTCAAGAAAATTCACCAAAATTCTTCTATGAATAATAATAAGTTACTTTAACAAAATGTTCAAATCTTCATTTGCTTGACTTGTTAAATTATAATATCTAATTAAATGATATATTTTCTTAAGGGTTACATCATATCACCAAGGTTAAGCTTATTATTTATTTACCATAATATATAATTATTAAGAAATTAGCTCCTGCTAATAGCATAATACTGTAAAAATAAACTTACAAAATGCAAGCATGTAACAATGGTCATTGCTTTCTTCCCTCATTCACTGCAGTGCTAGCCGCGTCGATGATTGTATGATCACAAGGCATCACTCGCGTATTACATTGAATTGCCGGTAGCAAAGAGACCGGGCTCGAATCCCGGCTGGATATACTGACACATTAAAAAAATTCACCACGCCATTGTATTAGAGGTGATACACAAATATGGGTACATTTTGATATTAATTTAGTGTTTCTACAGTATTTTTTAACAAGAGAGTAGGTATATTTAGTTTAGCTACGTCCTATATTTATTTATTTAGTTATTTTACCATCGTGTTCTACTACCCACTCGGATTTCGGATTATAAGCATATGAACTAATTACGCTTATGGATTAATGATGAAAGTTTAATTTAAACAAAGTGAACCCGCATATGCATGGAGGGAAAATGGAAAACTTAGGAAAAACAACTATCAGTACACCTGGCCAAAGCCATTTGTTAATTTTCAGAATATGATATCTAGATGCGAGTAAATCCTCACTAGAACATCATAATAGCTTTGCCTATTTGATTCTTAAATATGCAATCCCTTAAAATTATGTTAATTGAACGAGTGGCAACATTAAGCCAACTACCGAGTCGAAGGTGGCTGCGTTGTCTGATAGCTCATGATCTTAATAAACTCACACATTTGTAACCGACGAATTCCGCACGTCCATCATCGACTCTTCCTTAAAATATGAGTGTAGAATGTCCCTGAGCATGAGATGATTCCTGGATAGCTCAGTGGGTAAGCATTGACGTACGAAGCCGAAGGTCCCGGGTTCAATTCCCGTGTCTAGGTGTCATTTTTCAAATTTCAGAAAAAATTAAGTATTTTTCTAGTGCAATATTTATATATATTTAATTATTAATTTCCGTATTTTCTAGCTGCACCGCTGCCTTGGCACCCCATTGAGAACGTCTGGCTTAGACTATAGAGAAGTGATTCCCAAACTGTGGTACGTGTACTTCCATAGATACGTGACGTAAAACTGAATCTTATGAATCATAAATTATTCTATGACAGTAGTAAGTCTGATAGACAAATTAACGCAGATTTTGACGTAAAGGGATGGCATTTATTTGACTTTCTTTTCTTCTATTAAGGTTTTGTTTAATTTACTGCTAGAGCTTTGTTAACATTTGGATCGACCGTTTATACTTTGCAAGACAACAGATATATATACATATGTATTTTATTTCATGAAGAGCTGGAAGGGGTATGTTGGTTAGGGGCCGCCCTTAAATTATGTTAAGCCTTTTTTCATGATTTTCGACCCCCGCTCCCTCTCCCACACCCCATGTAAGGTACCGTAAGCTTTTCCATGACACCCCCCGATAAAAATCCTTACGTAAGATAAATTCTGACTCCCCACCCCCTCACAAGAAAACTTAGTGAAATACTGAACCTCCCTCCCCCCCCAAAATCCTAAATAATTTAAGGACAGCCCCTTAGGCCATGGCCCACAAAATGGGTACACAACTGACCAAAGCTCGTGAAATACTGGTATAAATTATTTTTACAGGTTTCACAAGCTAAGAGATAATAGCGCCCCGAATCGTACCCCACGTTAATTCACATCTAGTTAGGATTTAGGACTAAGAGAACTCAACTCTATTGGGATTCAAACTGACCAACTTATCACATGTTATTTGTCAAAATGATTTGGCTTACTTGACACTGCCCGAGGCCTCTAATAGACCAATATGTCATATTTTTTTCCACCCTAGTCTTTTGTAACTATTGATAATCTCCAGACCAAAGGTTCACTTTTATTTGTTCGTGACCCTTTTTCACTAAGCAAAATAACTAGCAAAACCGGGCAGTAATAGTGTTATGTTGAGATTTTTTATACTCTAGTGTTAGTAGTTTTAGGTCAAATGAGAAATAAAAGAATCAACAAATATATGACAAAAAATCACCGCGTTTTACTTCCCGTCCGGGCTGAATGCATGTATATTAATTACGATATTGGGGTGGTGGTGATGAAGGTGTAAGTAATTACAGGAAATGTACCCACATTTGCGTGGGAAAAGAAAAGGAAACCATTGAATAAGATATATCCAAAATACCTTCAGCAGGGATTTGAACCCCCAGCTCTCCGTCAATGACAAACCAGTCTTTTGCGCTAATGCGAGAAAGACGCCTTCTTAGAGTATGTGACCACCAACACAGTAAATTGCTATTTTTGAGAACTACCAAACTACCCAAAAATTTACACTAATGGGAGAAATAAGGAAGTCAAGTGTCGCCGTATACCGGGAGGCATGTATACAATTTCAACAGACTGTATATTTCCACAAAACTATGATCTCACTTGCTCCCTTTTTATAGTCTAAACATTCATACACATAAAGAAAATATTGTAATAGTTAACACTTTTGGCCTCTAGATTCCCTGACTGGTTTTTGGCTTATTTTAGACGCGTCAGACTGAAGCGTCTTGCTGGCTGGGTTGGCTAGGCTAATTTTTCTGCTCGAGAGTATGATTGTATCTTGACGTTTCATCTCCTCACATTTAGTCCAACTTGTGTCGTCCACACATTTTACAGTCCGGTGGGCACTACACTTCTTATCTCTATCAGTTCTAGGAAAAGTTTGCTTGCGGCCTTGACTGATTACCGGTCAGCCAGCCCCCCAATTGTTTAAACAAAGCAGTAATGCTGCCAACCTGATGGCTGCAATTCACTAGTTTATATAACATTAGCAACGCCATCTATTTTGAGAGTGAAAGCTCAACACACCGCCAGAGAGGGTAGGCCAACCCTTAAGGGTAGTCTATCGATGAGTGATTGTTTTGAATTCCCAAGTTTTCAACGGATCTAACGATTTTGCTTAAAATGTATATGTAGGTGTTGTTTGACCTCATAAATAAAATTGTATGCCTGGTGTAGACTACCCTCATTTGCATGGAGGGAGAGTGAATACATTTATGAAAAACTACCCTCAGTACACCTGATCGAGATTCTAACCCCGATCTCCCTGTCATGGAAGTCTAGTCTATTGCGAGTGTGGTGCCTTAAGAGTTTAGACCATGCTACCTATGAAGCGGGTTATATAGAAACAGAACAAAAGGAATGGACGGCGGAAACATGTTCAAAAATGCACCTAATTTTCAAACTTGTGACTTGTGACTTTCAAACTTGTACTAATAAAATATTTATGCTAGCTTTCTTGACATAATAGATTTAAAAACAAGTTCATACACTTTAGATTTACAATCTTGCAAAATGACAGGAACATTATTATTTGGCGAACTGAACTCGATTCAACATAATACATACAAAGTTATCTAGTAAAATACACTAAATGTAGGCCAATATCAGCATCGAAATAACTTATGTTCTTTTAAAAACCTTTAGTAATGCTCATATTTAAATAAGAAATGTAAAATAACTTTGTTGAGTAATTTATTTGCCGTTATTAGTTGCATTTCACAGTTTGTAACAACCATAAACTCATACCGTTTGCCACACGGTCTAATAAGGCTTAAGAGTAGCTTGAATAAGAGTAAGCATTCCGACTGAGTGGATTGGGCTGATAGTTACCACCCTTGTGGTTTTTACATCTTCCTTTTACACTAATGCGGGATTATTTCATCTTAACTTAGCTCCTTATTAATAAACCATTAATAAACCTGGTGCTAACGCAACATCAACAAAATGTTCTTAGCTTCGGTGGTTGATGGTCTAAGGCGTCACTCTCACAATAGACTGGACTTGCAATGACGGGGATATCGGGGTTCAAATTTGGTCGGGTGTACGGAGGGTGATTTTTCATTAATGGTTTACATTCTCCCTACATGCAAATGAGAGTACACATCTTATAATAACATTCTTTCTGTAATCTATTAGTGTAGTTAGATTTTTTTAACACCGTGTCTTACCACCTGTTTGGGTTATACACTTATTTACTAGTTACGTTAATGTGTTAGGAATGAGGAAGATTGAATTTATAGGTATTGCACCCGAATTTGCATGGTGATAGAGTGGAAAACCTTTTAAGAAAAATCACCCTCACTGCACCTGACCGGGATCGAACCCTGATCTCCCTGATCTAGGCAGCCAATCATTGCGAGGGTAGTGCTTAAGACCATGCGGCCATCAAAGCAGGTTTTAATTAGTTCATATGTGTATTAACTGAATGGGTACAAATACACGATGACAAAATGAAAATTTTACAATCTTTCCCTAACAAGTTATACTTTTAAACTTTAATGAATGATTCTATTTTGTTGAAAGTTATAAAATAGTGGGTTTGGTAAGAAGGTATGTTGAAAGTAAGGGTGGATAAAGCCTACATAAGCTACCAACTTAGTTTCTGGCAGTTGCTATTTTATATAAGATGGTATTTCATCTTGTTAATTCTTAAAGTATGATTTTACAATTTATAACAAATGTTTGTCTCCTTTCTTCAGATCATATACCATATTGTATGTTTCAAAACCTATTATTTATTCAAAATGATAAACTAGCGTTAAAAAATATTTTTTGAAGAGTGCAAAGTGAAAGTAATATATTAAAATTAAAAACACTATGGTTTAAGTCTATACACGTATAAGTGGACCTCACCCTTTTTGGGCTAATTATATCCAGGGGGTTGGGAGGGCAGAAATTTATAGGAGGGTCAAGACCATTCTAACACACAGCTTTCTACGCCAATGTTTATCACTTTGTTAGTTTTGAAATAACTTGTCTGTCACTTGAGCCACTCTTAGCTGGATGATATCAAAGTTTGTCGAGCAGTTGGTCCTCTCGTGCCGGCCGCTTGGCTGTCTATCACTTTGTCCTCTTATATGGGAGCTTGTCTATCACATGGTCCAGCTTGTGTCAATCATTTGGTCCACGTCGTTTCTGCGTGTCTAGCAGTTGGTCTGTTTACAGATTTGTTCTCTCGTGTCGACCGCTTGGTTGTCTATCACTTTGTACTCCTATACATGAGCTTGTCTAGCAGTTGGTCCAAGTCGTGTCGGCCACTTGACCCAACCAGCCTTCAAAAAAATTGTTTTCATTTTGTCTACCGGTTGGCTGTCTATCACATGGTCCAGCTTGTGTCGATCACTTGGTCCACGTCATTTCTTAGTGTCTAGCAGTTGGCTGTCTACCACTTTGTCCTCTCGTGTCGGCCACTTTGTTGTCTATCACTTTGCCTGCTCGCCTGTCAAATGATATATTGTTTGCAGTAATCTCTAAATTACCGTCCCCAATCTATGTTCTCTGTGTGATCATGTCTTTAGTCTTTTTGTGGATTAATACTACATAAAAACCCAGGCTCTACTTACCAGTCTTACCATGAGGTCTACCATCTTTTGTGACTTAACATCATGAACACACACCAGCCAATCAGTATAATTTCTCAGTACAGCTAATTTCATAATATTTTGTATTTATTTTATTGCAAAATTAACCTGAGAGTATGGGCTCATAAAACACTTCTGCTAGATTGCAGTATCATACAAAAAAACGTCAAATTTTCATATTAAGAATTGGTGCATTATGGTGGATTTTATTGGAAATTCAATAATTAATGTTTTGAAATTGTGTGTTGTGCTTGTTTATGAAATTCCTTTATATTTTTTGTGTGTTGTGCTTGTTTATGAAATTCTTTTGTATTTTTTGAACATATTAAACATTATTTTTTGTTGAATGTACCAATGTTTACATTATTATTTTACTTACAGAATGATAGAAAATTTAAGTTATGGTCTTCATTATTTTAAAAAGAAGTAAAGTTTGTAAATCCTTGTCCCTGTTTAAGCTTATTTGATGGATTTTTGACAGTAAAATGAACTGCAAGTGCTTTCAATGTCCTATAAGGTTTATTTAATTAATACTTTCATTTAATTTATTTAGAAAGTTTTAAATTTTTGGGGGGAGTAGATTAATTGCTTACCGTATTTCACCACGTAATTGTCGCATTTTTTATGACTAATTAATTATTGGGGGAAAAGGAGGGTGCCATTATGTGAAGCTTTTTTTTTTTTTTTTTTCCTTAATACTGTATTGGCCCGAATATAATGTGATGTTTTTCTCCTAAAATTACCCTTTCAATAACAGTTCTCGTATTATATTCGCTGCCTAACATTTTCCATTTAAACGCCAGATTCCAATGTATATTTTGTAGCATGCTGGGACTGTACAGGCTGGTCTAGTGTGCTCATCTATAAATACCCTGAACAAAAAAACAAAGAGAGGGAGCTACTATAAGCAAATAAGTCTAGTCAACTCTAGGTCAAAATGAAGAGAGAAATTTCTCCCTCCTCTTTCATTCCCTGAGTGCAGCTGCTCTGGCTGAAACAGTGTGGCGAGTCTAATAATAAGCTCAAGGTCAAAAGAACTAGTGATTTTTTTCACACGCCTAGCCAAGCTGTGTGGTTTGTAGAGAGGAGTGGGCAGGCAGGCGAAATCAGACACATGATAATACTTAATTCTTCCTGCGTGAGCTAAACTAGTGAACATCTGCTTGTGATAAGCATCTCCCTCCTTTGCCTGTTTATTTTTCCTTTCAAAATTAGATGCCTTTAAAAGCTATTGAAAGTGGTCTTCCCCCAACACATTTCCGAAAATTGAATGCTCTTAGAAGCTTCGTGGAGTGGTACAAACTTGAAATTTTTTAACATCATATGCATATTTAAGATATCTGGAGTGACCCCCTAAGGCTATTTCTTTTAACCTTTCGTAGCTCGGTATTCAATTTTAATAATTACAATTATAACAATTGTACAAATAGCTGCAATAAGCCAACTACCGAGTCGAAGATGGCTGCGTTATCTGATAGCTTGTGATATTAATATAATCACACACTTGCAGCCGACGATTTCCGCACGTTCGTCATAGGCTCTGCCTTAAAATATGAGTGAAGAATGACCCGGGGAACGGGACAAATCCTGGATAGCTCAGTGGTTAGAGCATTGGCGTACTAAGTCAAAGGTCCCGGGTTTGATTCTTGTGTCCAGGTGTCATTTTTCAATTTTCAGAATATGATATCTAGATGAAGTAATCCTCACTAAACGCATAAATAATAGCTTTGGCTATTTGATTCTTAGTCGGTTATTGTTTTGCAAAGTTATAGCCTATTTTTTTCTATAAAAAGCAAATATATTTTTACATAAACATAACTTAAAATTTATAAATAATATTTTTATACATTTGTAATGGGACTTAGGTCTGACGACACATTATTTTCTAAAAAAAAAAAGAAGGAAAAAAAGTAAGGTTTATATATTTGATAGTAATTATTTAAATGTGTATGCAATAAGACAACACTACTCCATTGCCATAGTTCAACAATGTGTGGAATGTATTGATTGAGAAACAATGATGAGGCCGACAGTGTGTTCTGGTAGGAGCTTCAAAGGAAAATAAAACACTAAAATAAGTGTTATACTACATCATATTAGTCTGTGTTGACATTAATTATTAAAAACTAATCAATTTTAACTTAACTTTACCTTGAACATACAAACCACATGGCAGTTGATAAGTTCGAATGGGTTATATTACTAAAGTTGACCTTTGAATGTAGTTACAATTTTAGTGATTTGGTTATTCACTGTTTATTTTGATGTTTAATAATCGAAATGTGCTCAAAGTTGTATTAACAAACAATGCTGTATCATATGTATCAGTGATGATTTACCAATATACTTTCTTTCTAATATTGACATGTCTGGGACATTCATGTATGTTGGGGTATTGTATTCTGTAATGTTTAGTAGTGATTTTTTTGAAAAACCTGGAAAAATAAATACTTGCTTTAGCTTATTAGAATTCGTTTTTTTCTGTACGTGATATTCAGAGATATTTATTAAAAATAATTTGCATTTTACACATAAAGATTGTTTGTTCAAGACTCAGAAGGCACAGGCAGCCTCTAATGACACGACAACTTCAAATTTTTCCAAAAACCCAGTTTCTAAAATAGCTTGTTCTCTTTGACCAAGTCAAATCTTTTTCAATAGTTTATTAAATTTAGAACACTATTAATTTTTTATGTTTAGAAAATCATTAAATCATTGTGATACTACCTCTTCCCAAGATTTCACTTTAATATATTGGATTATTTCAATCATCATTCTATTCTTAAATTATATTGGTATAGACTTAGTAAACAATATGTTGTCATCCACTTTGGTGGCTAAGGCACTAATCTTGCAGTAGACTAGAATGCCGATGACGGGGAGATCGAGATTTTAATCTTGGTCAGGTGTAATGGGGTTTTTCCCCAAAATAGTTTTACACTCTCCCTCCATGCAAATGCGGGTACACTTCCTTTAACTAAAGCTTTTCTAATCCTTAAGCCATGATTGTATTCAGTACATAAGTGTATAACCCGAAAGGCTAGTAAGCTAGTAAGACGGGGTGCTAAATATATATGTTGGCTATGAATAAATCTCAATCTTTTAAATGTTTTTTATTTAAATTTTAGGATCAGTATCAATATGTTTTCGGCTTTCCATTTCACATGAAGCATACCCCTGGTTTAATATTGGTTCAAGTTTAATTGTTGAAAATGTGAAAGAAGTATGTTAATGTAATGGATGGTATTGTTTTGTTATGAATAAGTTAGAACTTGAAAGTCTGGAATAATTGAATAAAGACAAAATTTCAAATTTGGTTCAGTATCAAGTTGGTTCTGTAGTTCATTTTTAACTGCAACGAGGAGGCAAATGTTTTCTTATTTTAATAGGTTGTTGAAAACGGTAAATAAATCAAAGAAGCTCTTTCCTTTCAACATATATAACTCCTTAAACAAAGTCAATTAATTCAACTAGGGGAAAAAAACTAGTTTTAGAATGCTAATCAGTAATTAGCTTGAACAATTTTAATATGGGTTCATAATTAAAAACTGCAATAAGGATATAGTAGCAACATCAAAGAAGATTTAATTTCAGTTACCATTTGAAATTTCTATAAAAATGTAATTAATGTTATGTAACGTTACAGTTCAATTAACAATAGTCATTATTTAATGTATTGGTGACAACCAATTTTGTTTGCTTTAAAATACGAAATAAAAAATTAAAAAGATCAGCAAATTCAGGTTATTATCCACAAATTTCTCTGAGGTTTGCAAGTTACAGCTTGAAAATCACTGTTCAAAGTTAACCGTATTCATATTATCATGATATTTAAAGTTGAGTTTAGCAAATAAAATATTGGAAGTTCAAATTTAAAACAATCTTAAAGTACATATAAGTTAGACGAGCTGAGCATGTAATTAGACATGTATTGTAATGCTCGCTGTTCACAGTGAGTATCCACCTGTAACGAGCATGACAAGAGCATTCCTCTGAACCATCTGAGCCAAGCATGCCACAAACAAATGGCGTAGTGATCTCAGTTCAGTATTTCTGAGGATGCACTACAGCTAGTACATGTCTGATAACAAATAAGCTATAGCTTTAATCCTGTGCAGAGGTGCTATGCTAATTATTTCAAATCTACTTATAAAACAACAAAAGCATATATGATGGTGGCATACTGAATATTGTTTAAATAATGAACTGGTTTGGAACTACTGGGAGCTTTAAAGTTCCAGCACATTAGCGAACAGTACAAAAACTTTACAAGGGTTCCTCCCACCAGAGACTTTGAGAATTTGCTGAATAAAATAGGACTCAAATGCTTCATAGGCAAACCATCGGCAGCAGTACATTTCTGATGTGTCTTGGAGAGTATAAAAGGATATTAAAAATGGATGCTAAGTGCAAATAGTACTTTGTTGCCTGCCACTGCTTTAAATATAGATTTACGTATATCTTTCTTAGTATGGCCCTGACTTCTTTCAAAATTTATCAGTATAAATGTCTTAGTAAAAATAATATTTGTACCAATTTTATGTTACTAAATGATATCGCTATTAATTATTTTAGTTTAAAAATTACTCCCTGAACCCCGTGCCACTGAATTAACCTCTTTTGAAAATAATTAAATATGCATAGTTACCTAATGCCAGATTTGTATTTGTCTAAATATAATAGTAGTATTTTTACCAAATTAGAACCATCTATCTTACTAGTGTCATCGAACGGTCTCAATTGGAGAGCATGTTTGTGTAAACATTTTATGTCGTGAGTGGCGAATGACATAACGAATGTTACGAGGTTGTTATGATGAACAAACAAACTTGAGGAGCTGACGCAAAAGGAATGTCAGCAGTCCTGACCAAGGAACCAAGCCAGTGGCCCGGTTAGAAGAGGGAGGTCTTGAGCTCCTCGGGGCTGACTAAAGAGGATCATAATCTAGGAGGTCACGCTGCCTTTCACAGGGCCACGTGGGCTAAGTTGTCAAGTTCATCAAGTACCAGTCGGGGCTGCCGCTTGAGCCCAGGGAACCAGGTTCGATGACCGTGTAGGGACTGCCTAGCAGTCAAACTGGCCATTAGGTAAACCTCATAGCACCTCGTTCGGTCACTCGCTTCTCTATATTCATTAAGTTCTTCACTTTAACTGCACTTTTAACATCAAATTTGTAGTAGTATTAATAAACCTTTTAAAAGCCAAGTCTAACGCCAATCACAAACCAACACAAGTATTCATATCATCTCCCCCTTATCCTCGGCCAAAGACATCCTGACAGATCCATTGGTCCACAATTAGTACATAAAGAATGGAGGGGGTTGACATCACTGTAGTTATTAATTTTTTAAAAGTGTATACCTAAAACCCCCACCTTGTGCCGGTGAGTTAATATATTTTTAAAATTAGTAGGTCGATTATAATTAAATTGACCCTTTCCTGTTCCTTGAGAATTTTTCTCTTCTGATCCCTCTATTCTATAAGACGCCATCCATTTTTTTAAACATCTATTTTCCCTGTTAAAATGGCTATTTACTTCAGGTTCTTTATCAAATATTTTATACCTATCTATAGGATCCTATAAAATACTATTAATTCTAAAAAATTCTATCAACTGTAAAACCGATTCCTCTGACTCGTTCTCCATGCTTGTGAGTGCTAATACTAGTTAACGAACTGAACTAGATGATGTTCCAACTAGAGTGAAGGAACCCTTCATTTTCGTTGAAAAAAACCGACAGCTGGCGGATAGGCACAAACCGCTTGCCGATCATAGCGCGCTCTCAAGACCGTCCCAATAACACAAATATATTACATTACAGGCTTGGGTCATCTAATATACACGAACCTTTACAGACCCTAGATGCTAGAAGCTCATTCATTTTAAATAAATCACTGAAAAAAGATGCTTTGAATTGGTTTCTCCAATTACAGACACTTCTCAACTAGATCCTAATTGAATAACCAAATATTTAAAATAAAATTAAAATGGATAAAGTTATTCTTTACCTTATATGGCTCTAGGTAGTCTGCAAATTCATCTGCCCATAATGATTGGCTGCTCTCTTTTTTATTTGAATTTTGAGGCAGATTTTTTTGTAGTTCTTCCCATTGCTTTAAAGAAAATATATTTTTTTCTTCCTCAGGCCATGCTTCTGCTACATGGTTTGTTGGTACACCACCAAAAACAAAATTTTAAAATCAATTATGAACGTTATGAGATAACATAGTAAGTTTCATCTATCAAGCCTTAATTTGAGACATTAATAAGTCATTGTCATTAACATATTTAACTAATTTTGACACTTAATTTACACAGGTAACAAATACCCAATAACAGCTGTAGATTAGATAATAATGATGATAAGAATAATGATAATAATAATATTTTAAAATAGAGGGGCAACCATTACCCCTTTGTCCAATGGAAGCAATGTAAAGTGTGAACTGTGTTGTTCTTTTCATTTTAAAAGCCATATTGTGTTTGTCCCTTTTATATGTTTCTATCCACCTTTCCTATACAGTCTTCAAAATATAATATTTTAAAATAATAATAATAATAATAATAATAATAATAATAATAATAATAATAATAATAATAATAATAATAATAATAATAATAATAATAATAATAATTTGAAAAGTGTTAAATCTTATAGAAATAAATAAACTATCTTCTGTTGAGGCCTGATGGTAATCAAGTGGGCTTTCTTCATCAAATTTACTCTTATTAGATTATTTTCCCTTTTTCTTTAGTTTTATAAATTTTCATTCTTATGAAATTTTAATGAATAAGGAAAGTTTTGAAATTCACATACTTAAATATATATACACTTAAACATATATATCCAGTTACTATGCTTATTAATATATAGAATAATTGTAACTTATTATAGCTAATATATAACTAATAATAATAGAGGTTAGTAATATCTAACTTATTTTACTAATATATATTTCAAGAACGTGTTTTCAATTGCATGGTTAGTTATAATTTAACAATAATAAAAACATTCAGCTTTTTTTTAGAAACTTTTTCAGTACATGTTGATAAAGATGTGAAGCAATTATGTTTAAATATTAAATCATTTTTACATAATGAACCATTAAATGAGTTGTGTTTCAAAACTATTACGTTGATTCAGATGTATTGCCATGCGCCTGAATAAAACCTTGGAATTTAGTATACAAATAAGCCATAGATAGAAATAAAAGTTAATAAAAGTTATCTTTTAAAATACAGATTTAATAGAAAAAGTCAATTTGATCATAAATACATGGTTTTCAACAAATGAACAGACATACATGAAAATAAAACTGTAAAAACATTACTCTCTGGAAACCCTGAACATATAAACTAAACAAGATGACTTGGTTTGCCAAGAAGAGTTAGTTACAAGGTAATATCTATAAAAATAAATCACTAATCTTAACCCATAGCTGGTAAAGTGCGGGACAAAATGACTTAACTGAAATAAAACCCATAAATTCTAAATTAAATTAAATGATGACTTTCTATATTTTTAATTCCCAAAACTTTAATTTCATTCTAACACATAAATTAGATAGATATTAAATGAAAAAGTGTGTAAGTAAATTAAAGTTTTGAGGGGAAAAAAGTCTTATTTCATTTCAATTACAATTCAAGGATTTTTTTTTTCAGTTGGTTTATTTTAATCTGCACCATACCAGCTATGTGAAAAAAGGCTACCATACCAGTTAACATGAACAAAACTGTCAGATACCTGGTATGGTGTAGGTCTAAATGAGCACAGTGACTTGCTTTAGAAAAAATGAACAAAAACGACTAACGGATACCACTGAATTAAACTATCTTTGAGACACTAGGAAGGTACCAGCCGCTACATACCTCTCATGGAATAAATAATAAACATACATACCATAGAATTTTTGGGCTCATCAGCGTTTTGATGTGCATCACACCAGTTAAGGGTTGAAAGCCGTTAATGTAAGTTTTCCATCCTCCATTCCTCTTAAGTTTTTGTATTTGTATTATTATGACATAGCCTCAAATAACCCTTTGAATAAACAGTTGTATAGATATAACATTTTATTCTCAACAAAATATGCATTACTAAACAAAGATATATTATTTGTCCTACCAAGACTTCCGGCAGCTCCTACTGATTCATTGGCCTTTGATAAAAATACAGAAAAATCCTCTTCCCATATTTTACTATTATTTCCAGTTTTCACGCCTTCCTCTTCAAATTCTTTAACAAATTGTAAAAACTGTGGAGCAAAAATCAAATACAAATCAATTGAATAGCAGTATAGGATATCTGCAATGAAGAGGGTTTACTTAATCATAACTAATACTATTTTAGCTTTTATTAAAAAAAAAACCCAACAAACACACACACACACACACACTCAGACAAAGACCAACACACAAACACAGAAATCATGTTGAATACATCAAACTATAATAATGTACTCACTTTTGAATATTCCAACTTATTGTCATCAACAGTATCTAAAAGTTCTCCAGCTACTGCTTGGAGTTCATTTGTTGACTTCTTGTCTTCTGTAATTAATGGATTTTTTTTATCCTCCCCTTGCCACAATTCAGAACTATTTATTTTTAATTTCTCTTCTCCATCAATTGATTCAATGTCTACTGCCCAGTTATGTAATGTATCATTTGGAAGGTGTCTTGTTGATGCCCAATGTGAAATGCCTTCACTAGACAAAATATACAAGTATTTTTTCAGATAAGTTTCAAACCACTCAACTCTAATGCCCTAATTTAAAATTAAAGATTGTGGAATTGTTTTGATTAACATTTAGAATAAACGAATGTAATATTAAGTCTTATTTGAAAATGAAAAAGTTATATGGTAATAAAAGAGTAATGTTAATAAACTTTTTTATTATCTTTTCTTGTGCCGTGTGGAAGTCGAGCAATATTCCTTAGGTTATGGGAAACGTACATATAAATCAGATTTCTGCACAAGGCATCTTAAATTCATTAACATCCTTCAAATTTATGAGTAAGTGATATAGAACATTAAGTAAATAAACGTATTTTCAGAACAAAGCAAGGATGTTGGGATGTTTAAAACAGTGGCGTATTCTCTGGCTAGTCCTGCGCCGCATACTCATGATTATATGGACTAGTTTCTAAATTCAATGTTGTTTGTGCAAACTGTTTAAATTGTGAATAAATATACATGTATAATTTATCTATATATTATTAATGTTTAAACTAATATTTGTTCATAATTCAAGAATATTGTCTTTTAAGTAATTATTCCTCCAAAAGGGTCTTCTACCACACAGCTTATGAAGATCAGGACCTGCTGTTTGAAAACAGCAGGCAAAGTTAGAGAAGTTCTAATGACCTTGACCAATGTCAATGGGATTGCAACACCCCCCCTTGCCCCTCGCCAACAAACATTGGCCAATGAACTAGGGTGTTTAGAACCCAGGGCCTGTTGAATACTTATCGCAAGCAAAACAGTGTGCCAACTGTTGAACAAATAGTCAAGAATCAATATCACAATGATTTTATTTACTAAGCTAGTATAGCTCAAATAAATAAAATAAATGCAAATAATATTTATAAAATAATCATATAAACAATAAGCTTTAAACAATGCAATAATTAAATACATATTTGATTATGTTTATGCATTCTAGGCACATGTATCATCGTGTATTCGGCAAACATATTTACCACTATTTTAGAGTTTTACACGGGTGAAGTAGGGGTGCGAGGGTGGGGAATGAGGGGCTAATTTAACTGTAGTAGCTAGAGAGTGTTTTTGTTTTTTAGTAGTATGAAGTATTTATGGAGCTTTAACCTTGTTCTTTTGGTTGTTGCTTATAAGATTATAATTTTTTGCAGCATACATTATCTAATTATTAATCATTGTGATTTTATATAATTATACATCAAGGAATCCCAAAAGTTAGGAGTGAAATTTCACAGTTTCAAAATGATTGATCAGAAAAAGGTAAAATAAAATTTATTTTCAGATGTAAATGTCTTAGCAATAAACCAATGACATAGCGATAGAGAAATGAGCCCAATAGGAAAAAAATCTCCCCTTTGTTAACTGTTATCACAGTTTACAGATCTAAGTAGCTTCTGGAGCATTATTTGGATTTAATAGATATTTTTAGGCTCATAATTATTATTGCAACGTGAGTTGGACAATCCACCTTATTCCTCCCACCAAGTTCTGATATATATTATATTATTTTATTTGTATTTGCTACCTGTGATCCGACACTTAGCTCAGTCGGCAGTTTGCCTGCCCACTGAGCTAAAGGCTCGGTTTGATTTACCTGCATGGCCTACAAATTATGGTAAATTTGGATTTCTCCTTCCCGTGATGAGTTAACGCAGGGCTGGGTGTTGTTTGTGTTCAGATTTAAGTTAAAGGTTCATAATTTCTGATATAATCACTTGGCCTCAAATAAATGAAAAATGAAAATGCTATCTGTGTGTACTTTTAATTACACTCAACCAATTTAATAGTGTATGTCACTCTTATAAAGATAGGAGTGTGCTCATAACTCTTAGCCTTGCATTTTTACTTAAATCTTAGATTATTTAGGCATTGCAATGAACTGCAGTGTGCTGTGTTTTGGTATTCCATTACAATTTGAGGGGATGATAATCATCAGTAGTTTCACATTTTGGTGTGTTTTGAGCATAGTTCTGGTGTACTTTTATGAAGTCAGAATGTGTAATAGGCTGTAAAGGTGGATAGTGAAACAAAGATATAAATAAGTCAAAAAAGAGAGACGAGGGGAGTTGGGAAGTTTCCCAAGATAGAATGCGAGTATGAAAAAAACATAAATGTTTGAGACCCATTGTTCTAAACTAGAGGTACTCATGTTTAAATATTTCCAGGGGAAGCATCTCTTGACCTTCTTGGCCAAAGTGGTTAAGAGATATTTCCAGGATAAGCATCTCTTGACCTTCTTGGCCAACAGTGGTTGACCCCCGAAACCACCCTGCAGCTTTTAGAGTACAGCATACCTATTAATTTTCTCAGAATACGCCACTGGTTTAGAAAGAGATGGCAATAAATAAGTTTATTTTTTTAAATATTTTATAAGCCGTTTTTATCATCGGTTCAGGTTATACACACATGTAATAATTATACTAACGAGTTAGGTGTTAGAGAGGTTGAATTTAAAGGCAATTTACCACATTTGCATGGAGGCAAAGTGAAAACAATTTAGGAAAAACTACCTTCAATACACCTGACCAGGAGTCAAGCCCAGATCTCCCTGTGATCAGCAGTCTAGTCTGTTGTGAGAGTGACGCTTTTGACCATGTGGCCACTGAAGCAAGTAACATCAATGGATGGCGCATTGAATTATTATTATTAGCACCGCGTCTTACTACCCGTTCGGGTTATACGCACTTACGCTAATGTGCAATGGTAGGATGATTGTGAGATGAAATGGAGGACCTACAGTTTAACGTGGAATCCGAACCACAGTAGAGGCCTGGCATTCCTCACATTCACAAGTTGTGATTAATACACATCTTGTCAGAGGTGAAGGAAGGGTTTGGCAATCAGATAAATCTGTGCTGGGACCAAGGATTGAACCCCGGACCCTCAGCACAGAAGTCTGACACCTTACCCCTAGACCACCAGGTCACCGATGGCGCATTGAAATATTTGTATTGGTTTTCAAGGTAGGTCACTAAAAACTGTCAGCATTAGAGTAAGTTAATTATGCTTTTAAAACCTAGTGATAATGGAGGTTGAATTCACTTTTACAATATGGCACTCTAGGTAAACAGAAGTAAATTGCAATATCTGTTGAGGGTGTCCCACTAAATCTTAGTACATGGTGTAAGTTTTGAGGACTATAAAATCTTGTGAGACCCTTCACAACTTTCATTCAAAATCCTTTACTCCCCTGTGGTTTAAAACTAGGTATTTTGAATGTTTGAAAGTCTCCATTAACCTTGATCTAAACCGAGTGTGAAGCCAAACTACATTTTAAAATTCTCTGACTTCTTAGGTTTTTAGGTACCAATTTCACACTTTTTTAGTCACTAAAATTACAATATTTTTTTTTATTAATACCGCTACTTAATATAATAATATTCTTAGACAAACACACGATTCTGAAATTATGTCATTCTATGAAGGTGTTAAAAAATTTCTGTCTAAAGCAATGGGCTATTGGGTAGTGCAATTTAAGTTAGATTTCAGTGAAATTATATTGAAATATTAAAAGATTGCTTTACACCAGTACAGATTAAAATTGTTGTGAGACATAATTTTTTAGTTTCTTCTTCCTATAATGTTATAAAATTCTTGCACATGTGCATAGCCATAATTCAACTTTGGCTAAAAATGTGCTTTAGAGGGGTGGAAAGAAACATTTACAGTAGTTATTTAACTACTGGTATACTAACGGGGTAGTGGGGCGCAATACATGGAGCCTACATAGTGGGTGCCACTTAGCCTCTCCTACTCAATCCTGATCTTATCGCCAAGTGGTGTACCCGGGATCTGAGTAAGCTGGAGGAGGTTGGGTCGAACCCCAGCGGAAACCAGGTCAGGTGCAGACGAGTCAGGAGACTGGTCAGAGCCAAAACCAATATGCTTGGAACATGGTACGGCCAGTTGGCTCCCAGATGGGTGGGCTGGAAGTGAGAGGGTTGGTGATGATGAACAAGTCATCATCAGCACCAATAGACTCAATTAGGGAAGGTTACCACCAAGAGAAGGTCTGAGGACTTATAAGCGGCAGTCCCACTACTCAGGTGTAGGCCACGATAGGCTTAGTAAGCCTGTGACCAAATGAAACCAATGCCCAAGAAAACAAGGTAAAAGGCCAGATTAGAAAAATTGTTGACAACATAAGATAAGAATAGTGACCCTGAACATGGACTAACTGGAAGATTGAAGCAGAGAGAAGATTGGTGGACGAGAGAAGAGTGGATGTCCTGGGCCTGAGCAAGACCAATTGGAGAGGGAGCGGCATGAGAGAAGTATGGAATAGCTTCATTCTACATTGGATAGGGAATGATGAAGGGAGATCAAACTGAGTAGGCTTTGTAGTGAGAGAATGACTGCAGGTGGAGGTAGTAGGGATGTATGATTGAATAATGAAGATGACAATAAATGACAGAGGAAAAAATGTGGAGGTGATACAAGTGTATGCCCCGCTAGTGAGGTGTCCAGCAGAAGAAAAATACAAGTTTGAGGAAGACCTAGAAAGGCATATGGGGAATGTGTGTCAGATAGTAATGGGCGATCTGAATGCAAAAGTGGGAAAAGAAAAAATATAATTTGAGGAGGTGTGAGGGAAGGATGGGGAGAGAGAAACGAGGAGGTAGAAGGCTGTTGGAGTTATGTGCAAGAAATAAAATGAACATGGCAAACAGCTGGTATAAGAAGGAAAGAGAGTCATAAGATCACTAGATACAGTTGGGATGGGGAGCAAAAGTTTGTGATAAGACTACTTTACCATGGATGAAGAAATGAAAAGGCAGACCATAAACATCAAGGTAATATCAAGTGTGTCCTAAGATAGTGACCAAAGGAGATGGGAATGTGGGAGAAAGGTAAGACAAGAAAGAAGAATAAAAGGGTGGAGGCTAAAAATGGGGAGGAAAGAGAGATGTACCTAAGAAATGCAAGAAACTTAATACCCAAGAATGAAATGCAAAGAGGAAACGAGGAAGAATATAGGGAGAAGAAGAATAGAGCGAAGCGAGTTGTGCGGGAAGCAGGAAGGATTGGATGCAAAAATGGACGAAAATGCTGGAACAGGAAATGAAAGAAGTAAGGAGAGGCTATATATGTCAAGTAGGAAACAGGAGGAAAGAGAAAAGACAAGAAATTAAAATGATAATTGAAGAAGGAAGAATGTTGAAGACAGGAGAAGAAGAAATGGATGAGATATTTTAAGAAAATGTTCAAACCGGAAGGGAAAGGAATGAGAGTGGAACAGAGGAGTAGGAAGAAATAGCAGAAGAGGAGAAAAGCGGTCCAGCATGGAAAGAGGTGGAGGACACATTAAAGATGAAACAAGGGAAAGCACAGGGTGTGGACAAATTTGGAAATGATAAGTGCAGCAGATGAAGTAGGCATACAATGGTTATACAGGATGCTTAGAGTGGTTTGGAAGGAGAAAGAGGTACCAGAAGACTGGAAAAAGGGAGTTTTGATACCTGTATTCAAGAAAGAAGACAGAAAGAGGTGTACAAATTATAGGGGGATAAAGCAGATATGCCACTATACAAAGATATATGAGAATATATTGGAAAATGGAAAAGAGAATAAGAAACAAAATAAAAGGAAGATGGAGATAGGAACATCATGGATTTAGGGAACAGAGGTCTACAATAGACTTAATCTTTGCCATACAACAGCTGATGGAAAAGACTTGCTAACGGTATTTATGGATGTGGACAAGGCATATGATAGCGTGGATAGAAATGGAGGAGGCCAAATTGGAAAGAAGAGTTGTAATGAGAGTGAAAAGCATGTATGAGGACAACAGAGTCATGTTAAGATGGCAAAAGGAAGGACAGTGTGGTTTCAAATAAAAGAATGAGTGAGCAGGGAAGTGCCCTTTCATCATTACTATTTGTAGTGAAATGGAAATGGTCTCAAGACAAGGTGGCCGAAAAACTCGAAGGGAAAAGAATGAAAGCCATGATGTCATGACTTGATGGTATGGGGAAGAGGAAGAGAAAGTATAAGCACAATTACAAGAATACAATGAGGAAGTGAAAGAATGTTGAATGAAATTTAGCATGGCAAGGTGTGAAGTGATGGTAATGACTAGGAAAAGGGTAAGGCTAATAAAGCTATAAGGTTAGATGGAGTAGAACTGAGAAAATTACAGAATGTAAAATATCTTGGAAGCGTGATTGAGGAGTAAGGTGGAACTAGAGAGGATTTAATGAGAAGAGGACAACAAGGAGAGGTGTCTTATAGGTGCATAAGAGACATGCTATGGAGAAATAAGTGGCCTCGAAGTGTAAGGAAATGTTGTAAAGGGCGTACTTTGTACCCTTTGTCACATAAGCAGCAGAAACATGGACAATGAATGTAAGAGAGATTAGGAAAGTGGAGGCCATGGGAATGAAGTTTTTGAGGAGCATGTTAGCTGTCATGAGGATAAACAAGATTAGGAATGAAGTTATCTGGGAAAGATTAAGGGTTCAAGGATTATATGAGATAGTAGATGAAGCAAGACAGAAGATGGTTTGGGCATGTAATGATGGAAAAAGAGAGGATGCCAAAGAAAATGTTGGAAATGAAGCATGCAGGAAAAAGACTGCAAGGGAGGCCTAAAAAGAGATGGGAGGAGCAGATAACAGAAAGTGTTCAAGTGAGAGGAGAAGAATGGAAGAAAATAAAGTAGGAAGAATGATGGAAGGATAGAGGTATTTTACTAAATTTACCCTGCCACAGGCTGGAGACAGTTGTTGATGATGATGATGATGATCACTCATATTTCAACAGGGGAGTTTGGGGGAAATTAAACTGCACTGAAAGCCCCCTGTAGCAAAATAAATGCTTCAGAAAATTAAAGAAAGAAGGAAATGAAAAAACGTCAACAAAGAAGAATATATAAGACTAAACAAGTTAAAGAGAGAATCAGACAAAGCAAGGAAAGATTATATAGAGGAGACATATGAGGAGATTACCGAAACTGCATATAAAAGTTAAGTATAACCTCATGTACCAGAAATCATTATTATTATTATTATTATTATTATTATTATTATAGAAGCACCGCGTCTTACTACCCATTCGGGTTATATGCACTTATGCTAGTGTGCAATGGTAGGGTGATTGTGAGATGAAATGGAGGACCTACAGTTTAACGTGGAATCCGAACCACGGTGGAGGCCTGGCATTCCTCACATCACAAGTTGTGATTAATACACATCTTGTCAGAGGTGAAGGAAGGGTTTGGCAATCAGATAAATCTGTGCCGGGACAAGGATTGAACCCCGAACCCTCAGCACAGAAGTCTGACTCCTTACCCCTAGACCACCAGGTCACTTGTGGTGTTGGAGAAGATTTTTGAAGATCAGGTGGGTGGACAGACAAGGTGACAAATAAAGGAGTCCTAAGAAGAGTGGGTGAGAAAAGAGCAATTTTGGATGTGATTCCTCGGTACAAAGCAAAGTGGAGCAGACACATCCTTAAGAGTTACCATCTTCTGCACAATGTCATAGAAGAAAAAATTGAGGGAAAGAGGAGATTAGGACAGAGGATTCAAATATTAGATGACTTGAAGGAAATAAGAACATTCTGGGAGCTGAAGAGGCAGAGGACAGGGCTCATTGGCGGTCTAGGTTCAATGACAAAAGGAATGGACCTGTTGTGAGACAAAACATATAAGACATGTTCAAAGTGGCGGACTTAGATCTTCAGTTTACTTTTTTTCTTCCGTACAAAGGCTTACTATTTAAAGCTTGCAGTTAAATGTGCCGTATATAACATAACACAACAAATACCATATATAATATATATATATTATATATATATATATTTTATATATATATATTATTCCCTCTTTTGTTGTTGAGAATATCCTTTTTTTCCAGACACATACAATTTTTTGTTTTAGTCCTCCATGTGCATGGTAACCCTGTTTAGGTAGCATCACGTTTTATTTCGATTTTAGTATATTATTTAAGATGAAATTAAAATAAAAACATAATAATATTAGTAAATATCTAATATCTTACGTATTGTGATCCAGATGCTGCCAAGAATAATCAAACTCTTCATCTCCTCTATGTTCATTCAAATGATTCCCTTTCCATATATTATCAAATATAACATCTTTATATCCTTCAAGAGAATGGGAATTGTAGTCCAGCCCATCTTCTTTAAAAGTATTTTTCTACAATGAATAATAAATGTAATAGTTTTAAGAATGAAAATACTTAGAAATATGACAATTATATACATATTATTTTAATGAAATGTTAACTGGTTGTTTAAGAAACAATAAATTATATAGTTTGCTTTGGATGTGTTTCTAATATTTTTTTAAAATAAAAATTTAATGTTCATATTTTACCTAATACAGTACCTAGTATGGGTCTGCGAGCACACATTTTTTAATTTGAGTAATTCTTGAGCTTGGGTTGAATAAATAGATAATTTTAAAACTTAATTATATTAACTAAAAAGTGTCTCTTCTGGTGTCTAAATCCCATAATATTAATGCCTAGTTGCCTACCTATTTTATCATTTTTGGTGCCTAAGAATCTGCTCCCTAGGATTAAAAGTTAATTTAAATCTTTGTTAAAAAAAACTTACACGGTGTTATGATTCAAATCACCTAAAGTTTGGATTTTCATGTATTGATGTTGTCAGTGAATCACAATCAGTATGAAGTTCTTTCAAAACATTCTATGAAGCCGTCTTTGTTGCAGCGCCATTTTAACACAAAGCACAAAAACCTAGCAGAAATCCCTCCGGATTTTCTTAAAAGGAATGAGATGGAGCTAAGAGGTCATTAAAGAATATGTTTTCTGGAAGCAACAAAAGAGCTGTTAAGTTTCATTTTTAGCTAATTTAAGAAGAGCCGAGTGTGGTAAGCCCCATACAATTGGGGACAATCTTGTACTGCCAGGTGCTAAGGACATTGTTAACCATGTTTTGGGAGAAAAGGCACTATGCAGTTGGACTCTGTCTAACTTTCAGATAATACTGTTAGCAATAGAATTGAACTAATGGCGATTGAAGTTAACATCCAGCAAATAAAGTCTAGTTCTTTTTTTTTCTTTACTAGTGGACAAAAGCACCTATGTATCCAACTTATCTCAATTGATGGGGTCTATTGCCACTTTTTACAAGAAAATAAACTAGAAGAATTTTTTTTTATTTTGTGAATCTCTTCCTTCTATGACATCAGAGGAAATATTTAATAAAATGAACAGTTTTAGTATAAAATATATTTTGGATTGGCTGAAGTGCATGGATAAATGCTAAGCTGGAGCTCGTGCAATGACTGGAAAACATGGAGGTGTTGTGACAAGGATTAAAGCAGCAGTACCAGATTGTGTTTTTATTGAATGTACCATATAAAAGCAAGCATTAACAGCGAAAGGGATGCCAGATGAATTAAGAAATATCCTCAACAAAGCAATAAAAGTTGTAAATTTTATCAAATCAAAAGCAATGAATTTACAGCTCTTGTGCTCAGAAATAGTTAAGTATTCATGATAGCCTGTTTCTACATATGAAGGTTAGGTGGCTCTCAAAAGGAAAAATCCTAACTTACTTGTTTGAACTTCTTTCCGAAGCACTAAAGTTTCTTAATTAACATGACCCTGAAATGAGTTTGAGGGTTAATGACAAAATTTAGTTATAACAATCAACATACTACACCGACATCTTTAGCAAACTAAATTATTTAATTTTAGGTTTGCTAGGCAAACATAAACTCAATTTTCTGAGATTGACATGGTTAGGTCATTCATAAAGGAACTTCTGTAATCTACTGTTGAAAACAGCAATATGCAACATTTTCCAATAATCGAAAGCTTCGTTACCAAGAATAATATCAATCCGTATCAGCAGTGAAGTGCCAAATTTGAAGATTCTCTGTGATGAACTAATCAAACAATACAAAGAATTATGCTGAATTTAATTGTATACACAATCCATATCTTATAGAGTAGCCATCCAAAAGTCTAAATGTGGCTGAACAAGAAGATTATTATTATTAATAATAATAATAATATTTAGCACCGCGTCTTACTACCCGTTCGGGTTATACGCACTTACGCTAATGTGCAATGGTAGGGTGATTGTGAGATGAAATGGAGGACCTACAGTTTAACGTAAAATCCGAACCACGGTAGAGGCCTGGCATTCCTCACATTCACAAGTTGTGATTAATACACATCTTGTCAGAGGTGAAGGAAGGGTTTGGCAATCAGATAAATCTGTGCCGGGACTGAGGATTGAACCCCGGACCCTCAGCACAGAAGTCTGACACATTACCCCTAGACCACCAGTCTGAACAAGAAGAACTAATCGATTAATCATGTGATGGTGAAATGAAAATGGAAGCCACGATCTATGATTTTGGTGAATTTTAGGCAAGGAGATCTTCAAAATAACCTTCTCTCATAAAACATGCTTTAAAATTTCTACTGCTATTCTCTACAGTCTACAACATACCTGTGAGAGACTGGATTTTCAGAGATTTTGTAAATTAAAAACATATTTAGAAATAAACTTAATCTAGAACTGGATCTTTGCTTAAATTTAGGTAATATTGAACCAGATATCAACATACTATGCAAAAATATAAAAACACCCTTCTCACTAATTACTTTATTATATATTTATATATATATATTTTACAACTGTAATATTTTTTCCACAAATGTGTTAAATTTTCTACACATAATTTTGTTATAATTCAAATAGTAACAGATATTTTTCACTTAACATAAATCATTTATTAATATTTAATTATATTCCTTTGATACTTGTGCAGTATTATATATATTGACTGAGTAGTAGTGTTAGATAATGATAAATAAAAAAATTGTTAATTTACGAATGAAATTGTGTTATAATATCCCTAAGCACAATTAAAAATGTACCGAAATAGAAAATATTCAGTATTATCTTGGTGGTACTCAAAATTACAGAAATTGGTTGTGGTAGAATGCCATTCAAAATATTTTTGGAACCGCTACCATTGACCACTCGGCCACCAAAGCTGGCCATGTTAATATTGAAATTTTAAAGAACCAGATAAAGCAAAGTTAAAAGTTTTAAAATGAACGACTGAAAAAATTAATGGCTTAACTTACAAGCGGAAAACAATTATATTTTGTCAGAAAGTGAACTTGCCAACTTTTTGTTTTTCACCCAAATAAAGTAACTACAATAAGACAGTGTTATGTAGATTTTTTACTAATAAGACTTACAAAGTGCTTGGTTGACATGATTTTAGTCTCCATCCAATTTAATGTTTCAATTAAAGTGATTTTTCTCAGTGTCTACTGTATTGTTAAATAAGCTTTGTTTAGATTTTAATAAAACACTAGATACTTCAAGTGGGTGTCACATTTTATGTTATAAAAAACCTGACTAAACATAAGCATATTTAAAGCTATCAAAATTTTTTCTATGACAATGTTTGATAATGTAAATGTTTCAATTGGGGCTGGGCGAGTAGCCCAAAAATTGATTTGTGAGGGACTTAATTCAGTGTATAAAACCATTTATGTATTTCCAACCAAATGAGCTAATTTTAATTTGAAATAGCACTTAAATGTAAATATTTAATCAATAATCAATAATAATGGTCCCCAACACTCCTTTCACACAGAATTTTTTTCCCTGGCTGAACACTGCACAGTCCTGTGAGTTCAGTGACTATTAGGTGTAATGGAGCTGTACACATGTCACGGTCACCGTTATTTCCCGTACACGGCTGCCATTGCACTCATGGCGCCCCATTGGACTAGTCCGGTGCCGTTGTGTCTGGTCGCAGTAGGGCAAGCAAGTATATGTAGTTATTCACATGGCACGGGATTTTCCCGTATGTTCATCCGGCATCATCATTAATTTTAAGTCCTATGTCGAGCGCCAAACTACAAGTCTGGTGAAATTGCATCCCTCATTTTCAAGTTACGCCGAACCAAGCTGCCACTTAGAAGTTGTAATAGTATATCAAACTACAATTTGGACAGCCTAAAATAAAATGAAGAATTTTGCATTGTTTGCTCATAATTCTGTGAAAAATGTCACAAATGCTCCTACTCTGTCCTGCCCTACATTCAAAGGATGAACCCACCCAATTCTAAAGTAGTTTTTTTCTTCATAAATATAATAAATACAAAGTAAATGCCTTCTGTGATCTATCATACTGACTGTCTGGAGTTAGCTGATGTCATTTGGTGACTTGAAATCTTGGTGTGCCGTTACCACACCGTGTGTACCATGTCAACCTGCCGTAGCCTACACAGTGCAGTGTTAGGCCCAGCAAAAAAACCATGCTGTGTGCAAGGAGCCTAATGGCCACTAATAAAGCACCATTAGAGCATTTAAAAAAACTTTTTTTATAAGCTGTCACTGTTCACTATATTAGAGGATTATATTTTTGGGAACATTTTTGTGTTTTGTCAGACAAATATAGACATGGTGTTCAGGTAATTTTAAACGTTAACTATAATCTTGGTGAACAGTTTTTTTTAGTACCAAGTATTACTACCTGTTCAGGTTGTACACATTATGTATAGTTATCCTAATGTGTTAGGCATGAGGAAGGTTAAGTTTTGAGGAAGTGTAGCCCCATTTTCATGGAGGAAGAGTGGGAAACCATTTAAGATAAACACCTTCAATACACCTGACCGGATTTGAACCCCAATCAGCCTGTCATCCACAGTCTAGGGAGTGAGATACCTTGGACCATAGGGCTAATAAAGTGTGTTTATAGTTAAAATATGTATTAAATCCTGGTGAAATTAAATTTATTTACTTTGATTTATTTATGATGTGAAATCTTTTACAAAACAAATTGGTTTCCAAATCATAAGTACACAAGAATAATGATGCCACTAAAAATATCTGCTATTCAAATTCTCAACAAGAATTTAGTTTTCAATTTTCAAAAACATTAGGTCACTTACAATTTATTTTCAATTATATGTAGGCTGCGGATTTTGAATATATGCATTTTTTTCCCTTTGATGATTTATATATCCCATACACACACACAGAGGCATGCAGGCACGCATGAACACACACACACACACAGTGTGGCATGTATTACTACTTGTTCAGGTTATACTCATAAAAAATTGTGTGTAACCTCTAACAAACCTACCCAGTATTATGGTGTGTATTATTACCTATTTCAGATATTAGTGTCATATTTTGCTGAATATGCACATATATGCATAAATCCATTATTTTTTACTATTTCAAATAACATCTCCTTAATTCCTAGAAAAAAATTATTTATGCAGGCCACATTACACTTTCCCTTCCCTTTCCAAGGCCATGGCATGTGTTCTCACCTCTCCTTCTCGAGGCCAAATTATACATCCCACCACCTCCTAAGTGTTGAGCGTTGCAAATACTACTAAGTTCAGGAGCAAGTGTGTGATTCGTGTTTACCTTTCTTTAAGCATGTTTATTATAAAGAATGAATAGCCAGAGCTATTATTTATGCTTGTTAGTGGGAATTACTCCATCTAGATATCATATTCTGAAAATTGAAAAATGACACCTGGACACGGGAATCGAGGTCCCGGGTTCGATTCCCGTGTCCAGGTGTCATTTTTCAATTTTCTGAATGTTTATTATACATTATTAGTTTTTTTTACACTACATTTGATGTTTTACATAGTTTTTTTTAGATTTTAATTGTAGTTTAACCCATTTGCTGACATTGACGAGTGCCACTCGCCACAGATTATCAGTACAATAGGGACTTTGACGAGCGTGACTCGCGCCGTATGTCCATCCACTGACTTTGACGTTTCTTTCTCGCTGTGTTATTTCAATACAATAATATTGTTTCGTAGTAGTTCTATGAATGTCCAACAGATGTCAGAGAAATCCAGTGCCTTCTAGATATGGTTTATTTTTCTCTAATAGATGTCTAGTGTAATGTGAGCTCTGACATCTGTGTCATTATTATCGTTTATTAGGGACAAAAGTATAGTGTTTATTACTTCTACCTTATTTATGATTGTTTATTCCACTTTGTTTTTTCCAACAAAATGAGTTCAGTGCGTGATAATTTTGCAAATAGGCCTGAAGAAATACAAAAATATTTGTGTGAGAGTGACAGTGATGTAACAGACGATGAAGATTTTGAACTGCCTACGAATATTGTTGTAAATGACGATTCAGAATATAATAGTGAAAGTGAAAACGAAAGCGATAAAAATGAAGACATGATAGGTTATACATACACTTGGGAATGGAAAAATGAAAATAATAGGGTAGTTGAAATTCCTTTCATAGGTCACTCTGGAGTGAATGAAAATATTATTCAAAAGCTTTGTAATGATGGTACTGTACCAAAAGAAATTGATCTTTTAGTGAAATTTTGGGTGATGATTTTTTTGAAATGATTGTGCTTGAAACTAACAGGTATGTTCAAGTGAAGTTGGATACTGTTGACATTCAAAATCGCCAGAAATGGTTTCCCGTTACTGTAGAAGTACTAAAAATGCTTTTTGCCCTTATTGTGTTGATGTCGCAAAATCCCAAACAACAGCTGGAAATGTACTGGACAAAGAGGATAATTCTTCGTACACCAATTTTTTCAGAGGTAATGCCTTATAAACGTTTCTTACTCTTATGTAGATACCTACATTTTGCCAATAATTATGAAGGAGACGATGATAGGCTGAAAAAAATTAGGCCTATGATAGAGTACATGAATGTAAAATATGAGCATGTATACACGCCTGACAAAAATATAGCGATTGATGAAAGTTTGATGAAGTGCAGAGGACGACTGTCTTTTATTCAATTCAATCCTCAAAACGGTCCAGTTTGGAGTAAAATTTTACAAACTGAACGAGTCAAAATCAGGATATTGCTGGAAGTTTTCGGTTTATTGTGGACAGGATGATCATGGTGGTATGTTGGCCAGTGAAGCTGTTGTAATGAACCTGAGTGAGCCACTTTTGAACAAGGGATATGCCATTCATACTGACAACTGGTACAGTTATCCAACATTATTCAAGTTGCGACTGATAATAAAACATAGCATTAGGAACTATTCGTAAGCACAGAAAAAACATGCCTACAGCTGTTGTTTCAAAAAAACTGTCCGCAGGGGAAGTCGTCAATCAAAGCTCCAACAATATCCTATGTCTCAAATGGCAAGATAAGAAAAATGTCTAGATGTTATCAACAATGCACGACTCACCTCTCATGACTGAGACTGGGAAAACAAAACGGGTGAAGCGAAAGGTTGGGGGTCGTGTACAAGTCGAAGAAGCACAAGTTGTGAAACCTCAAGTTGTTATAGATTATAATAACGCCATGGGTGGTGTTGACCGCCAAGACCAGGTACTTTCAAGTTTCCCAGTAATGAGAAGATATTCAAAAAGTTATAAAAAATATATTTTTTTTACATGTTCGATATGGCACTTTACAATTCCTTTGTGGTGTGGAAAATTCTAACTGGGAAAAGGGAATCATTCATCGAGTTCCGGTTGAATTTTGTATAACAGATATTGGAACATGTAACATTACCACAATACCCAAGCCGTGGAAGACCGTCACTTGGACCTAGCCCTCTGCGTCTTCAGACCAAGAATTGGACACACTTCGTAATGAATATTCCACCAACAGCTACAAAGGCAAATCCAACAAAGAGATGTTTTGTGTGCGCCCAAAAAAAAGTGAGGAGTGAAACAGTGTGGCAGTGTGAAAAGTGTGAAATCCCACTTCATATTCCCACATGTTTTCGCGATTACCATACAAAATTAAATTTTTGAACTAGTGGGCCTATTATAAAACAGTTTTTTTTAACATTCAAACTTTTTTTATTTTATAAATTTAAGTTTTTTTAATCTTTTTTATACATAAGTTATTCATTTTATAGAGTTGTGGTTTCTAAATAAGTGAATGTTATGAGTGTTTACGGCATTCTGTTCAAACATCGAAAATTGAAATTTTTGGAAAAAAAAAAACATTCAAAATAATGGGTAATTATTTTTTTGTATATTTTTTGCATTTTGTAATAGGTTTTTACATTATAATTTAAAATAAAAAAATAGTCATTTTTGAAAAAAAAAACATCAATAAATTGGTCAGCTAATGGGTTAATTTAGTTGTGAATTACACCTAATATGTCAAAAGATAGAACTTTGAAAATTGTTGTGTCTACACAGTGGATTCAAGAGGATACCTAACGCTAACAACTGACGGAAAAATAATACATGCGTTTAATCACAGAATGGCTGTGATCAACATTTTCTAAGCTTACGCAGCCCTCTTTGTAATGTAAATAAATGTGTGTTATATGCTAAATTAATTTGGTCGAACAAAATTATGTTAATATACCATGCAGTAACAAAAAAAAAATAAAAAAAATAAACCCACACAAACAGCTACTCACATTCAAAACCAATACAACATTAACAGGCGGTCTAGGGGTAAGGTGTCAGACTTCTGTGTTATGGGTCCAGGATTCAAATCCCGGTCCCCGCACAGATTTATCTGATTACCAAACCCTTCCTTCACCTCTGGCAAAGTGTTGCTTTCACGGTTTGTGAATGTGTGGTATGCCAGGCCCCCACCGTGGTTGGAATCCACATTAAACTGTAGGTCCTCTCTGCTTTCCACCATCATCATTCTCAAGTATCATCCTGACATTTGGGGATTTTTTTTGTTATTATTTTATTTATTTGGGGATAGTGGAATTTGCCTTAATGGTGTCCTCATCTCACAAATTAATTCCTCCATATGCCAGGATGGCAGAGGTAAGATAAGGTCAAATGGCCAAGAGCTAGAGCATTAGCCCCACCCCACATTAACAGTGGAGCAAAAAGAGGAAGAGCCATTTTCTAAAAATCTGTGGGCTTTAGTATTATGATTAGAACCATTGTCAGTAAGCTATAGTAGAATTTAGTTTTATAAAATATCATAGGATTTTTTTTTTGCATGTTTTACCATTTTTCTAGGATATTTCTTCTGTTTTAAGTGCATAGATGCACACATATTTTACTAAGTTTTTAGTGCATATAAAGCCACAGCCTAATCATTTGACATGAATGTCAACTTTTTTCTTTAGCAGCGCACTTTACTGCCCATTTGGGTTGTACGCCTATGAATGTACTGTTCCAGACAAATTTGAATTGAAGCCTTTTCAGAAGTATATAACTAATTGATTACAGCAAACAACATATCATTTGTTAGGGTTAATGAAGTCAAATATTTAGGAACAATTTCAACTAGTGATAACAATATTAGATTGGAAATTAGGAAAAGAATACAGTCGGGAAATGCTTGTTATAACTTGGTCAGTAAGTTGTTGGCATCTCACCTGCTGTCAAGAAATGTAAATCTCAGAACATACAGAGCCAAAGTTTTACCGGTTGTTCTCTATGGGTGCGAAACATGGCCTCTTACCTTAAATGATGAAAAGAAATATAGGGTGTTCGTAAACAAGGTGCTTAGGAAGATATTTGGTCCAAAATGGATGAAGATAGTAGGGAGTGAAGAAGGCTACATAATGAGCTACATACCCTGTATTCATCACCAGATATTGTTAGGGTAATAAAATCTCGCAGGTTATGGTGGGCAGGTCATGCAGTGGAATGGGCGTATCTAGAACCGCGTTCATGATAATAAATGGGAAACCCAATGGGAAGACCTAGACGCAGGTGGGAGGATAAAATTTGGATGGAGCTGAGAGAGATAGGGTGTAATGAGATAAACTGGATAGAATTAGCTCAAGATAGGAATTGGTGGCATACTTTTGTGATTGCGGTAATGAACTTTAGAGATCCTAATGCCATAGAGTAAGTAAGTAAGTAATATATATAAGTGAACAATTCTATACAAAGATAATTACTGTGAATAAATGTGAGAAACTGAAACAACAAAGGTAGCCTAGAGTAGATTCACAACCCGAGTTTACTTAGATGACAGCTCAAAAAGTTACTAGAAATAGTCCCTAATGTATCCCTACGCCAAAAGCTGACATCTGTCACTTTGGATAGCTGTAACTAAAACACATGGTATTGTAGGAATGTTATACATAGTTAAGCACAGAAATTAAGGCCAATATTATTTATATTTATTTGAGGTTGGGCACAAAGCTTATTTATTGTTTTATTCCACTTAAAAAAATAATGTGAATACAATTTAATTACACTGAAAGTTTCATAAATAGATGTTTTGATTATTAAACAAGACTATCACTATTTTTTTAAGGAAAACATAGCAATTTAAAAATACTAAATGAAGAAATATTACCATTGCATTTTCTGGGTCAAAATGTTTTATTTCCGTCCAATCATGCGTCATTTCCCATGTTCCTGCTGTGGCCAATTCTGCCACTCCAGGACCTTGTATGGGTCCATGCCTCTGCAATTCGATATCACGAATCTCGTGCAAAAGTGTGTCCATTCGAAATGATGGGTGCAGCGGAGCTTGTGTCTCAAGAAACTCTTGTGCCATCTTGAAACATAGAACAAAGCTCTAATTCCTCAAACCACAGTGCCTTCACTGACCTATTCTGTTAATTTAATGTGTGTGGTATTCTTAGAAAGGAGTAAAATAAAAGTACTTTTATGTTTCACATCTCTCGTCGTAGGCTTTGTGATGTTTAGATTTTGGTTAAAATGCTACTTCCACTACCTTTTTTATGCTATTTACCATGTATGTTTTATACAATGACTCAATAGCTTTCTTTATACAGCCATCAACTATTTTCTCACCACTTTATCATCATATTTCTACTAGTGGGGAATTTAGGATGATTATTTGATTGTTACATGCCAAGTTTCAATTAACTGATGAGATTTATCTGCTCTTTTGCTTCACTTTGGTCTTCTTGTGGAGGCTAATTTAACTAAGTGTACCTAATTTATGTTCTTTGATTTTTCCTGAGTTGCTCGAGTTGCTTGAGCTAGGTGCTTGGGCTATTCCTTTCTCACCCAACTCCCTGACATTGCCTGTCTGAGCTATATGAATTTTAGTTAAACTAATAAGGTAGATATGAGGAAGATAAAGTTAATAAAAATGTACCCACATATGTAGACAGGAAGAGAGGGGAAAAGGAAAAACTAGTACCTTCACAACACCTGGTTGAAATTTTAAACCTAACCTTCCATTGCCGTCGGCAAGCCAGGCTTAATGAACCTAACATTTAGACTGAGTGCTCACCAAAGAAGGAACTATAAGCTATTAATTCAAAGGAAAGGTTCGGTGGAATTGGACATGACTGCCAAGTCTATTACATAAGGTGGAATCTGACAATTTAAGTATGAGCCAAGATTAGTTAAGTTGTAGATACAATTAACTTTTAATTGATAAGTGTAAATATAGTATTGTAACAAAAAAATAAATAATGCAAGGCAAGTTATACCAAAGGATAAACTATTTTACCTACATCATTAGCACTCATATTGCTAATATCAACTTCATGGGAGTAAGGAAATCCAAAACCCTGATCTCTGTGCGCTTGATCAGAGGTAAGATGTGTGGTCAACCGAAAAAGAGGACTGGGTGCCCCACAGTTATCTAATATAGTTTGGTCTACAGGCATCTGTAAAAAAAAACATTTAATATAAATTTGTTCATAAAATAATCCTAATTACTGTAGATTATTTTAGAAGTGATGACACACAGTATATAGTACACTAGGGTTTTAACCTCATTGGCGGCTTGTCACTTTAGAAGCTGGAAGGCGCGGCTGATTTGGCTCTTTAATTATTTCTAAAATTTCTTAAATTTAAAATAAGATAAGATATTTCTGCAATATTTGTTAAAAATTAATTGAATTAAGCTCATATAAAGAATGTCACAAACATGCAAAAATAAAAAATTGTAAATTCACTCTAAAGTAAATTGATCTGTTGTGTAAACTCTGAAGATGTTATTAATGTTCATAAATATACAAGTATGTATGTTCATTGTCCCCCAAGTTCACAGGAAATAGTACAAAGATTTTTCCATATCACAGCTGCAAAATGAGCCATTCTTTTGGTAAGTATCTTTGGACTTGTATTGCCTTTTGAAAACTTGATTTTCATTTTCTTGGTTTCTGTTTGTTCTATACAGAATTCAGGACATGACCTAACTAGTGATTTCATATCCCGTTTACTTTCTCGCTATCTTACAGGTAGAGAAAGTATTGTGATCGTCAAAAAAATTGAGCTTGTGATTTTGATGAATCTCGATGTTTCATGACCCCCTGAATCCAAAAAGGTGGTTTTTGAATTTACGTCTGTCTGTTTGTCTGTACCTCCAACTAGAGCCTAAACTATTTTACCAATCGGGCTGAAACTTAGTATCTAGGGTTTTCATAGGGTTGCCCCAAGGTGTTTTTTGGAATTGGATATCTAACCCTAAAACTAAGCATATTGCAAATATGTAGGGCTATTTATAATACAAATCTTTTATTTGAAACATATTTTTATAAAACCAATAACTTTCAAGCTATACGCAAAAAGATATATATATATATTAACTTTTCAAACACTAAAGGTAAAGTATTGTGACAGTAAAAAAAATCTAACCCAAAATGTTGATGGATGTTGACGTATCATAAACTCCTAAACCCTAAAAAGTGCTTTTTGCAATGATGTCTGTCTGTGTGCCTGTTTAACCCTAAAATTAAGAGTAGTTTAATAATAAAAGAAAAGAGAAAAATCGATTTTCTCAAAATTGGCTTTAACGATTTTGATTAAAATTTGTATCTGGAGTAGATTAAGATTATAAACAAAATTATATTTTCATTTTCCCTTGAAAATAACTTTAAGGGTACTTTACAGAAGAGGAAATTTCAGTATCTCCGCAACTATTTGAGATACTAAATAACTTTATCATTGCAAAATTGTAGTACTATTAAAAAAAAAAATGTTTACTTGAAATATATCTTTATAAAATCAATAGTTTCTGAGATATTGGCAATATATTAATACAATTTTGTGAGCTTCAGTTGTGGAGATATATTACTTAAGTTTTAATGCAATAATTATCTAATGCCATAGAGTAATCAAATACAAGTAAGTCTCTCAAAAAGTTTGCGTTATTTTTCCTTTAACCTCTTAGGATAAATGTTTGTACAACAATAATCTATCTCCATTTTAGACTCAAGTCAATAAATACATTTTTATTGGTCAACATTTATAAATGGGGAATTTAATAGCAATGTGATGACCTGAAGATGTGCAACACCTAATAAAATGTTAAGATTTTAACCAGAAGTAGAAATGTTAATACAAAGTGTTAACCATTGTGGACCCAATATTGATCTTTTTTATTGGTCTAAACATACAAACGAGGACATAATTCTTTAAAAATAAAATTATAAAATTTAAAACCGGGACTCAAAAAATGTTTAACGCAAGTATAGTGCAATTTATTCTTGGGTTTGCTAGTGTGTTATTTTGTTTCACATATATTACGCATTTTGTGTAAATATCTCCATTTCTAAACAATAGAGCGAGAAAGTCTGTGCGGAGTTCCGTACCATTTATTTTGACAAAGAGTTGATCTTGAAACATTTATTGTTTTAGGGCCAGTTTAATAGTACGCCTCAAGTGGAGCGCTATACTAAATACAGGATGACATCTATCTAGACCAGAATGGAATGGGCCAGTTTCATGTGTGAAATTGGCCCATTTCATTCGAGTCCAGGTAGGTGTTGTCTTGTATTTAGTGTAGTGCCACACTTGAGGTGTATTCAATCTGACTATTAAACTGGTCCCTAAGTACCTGAATTGCATTATTCAATTTAGCTATGTTAAATGTTACAACATAACTTAACAAATTTACACAACCATAAAACTACCCTACATACAAACACTCATACTATACACAGCAAAAAATATGTGCTTTATGGTGTATGAGCATGCAGGGTTTGCTGATGACAATATTGTTGGTTTACACTGTACAGAACACATATCTCACAAGCTTTCAACTCAGGGTGTACACAAGAAAGTACCTTCACATGGGGTAAAGGTAGAACTAGCTAACCACAGCCGGCTGGCAACCATATCTGAAGGGGTGGGAGGGTTTGGTTTCACACTGCTTGGTGCTGACAACCACACACCTGACTGCATACCATTTCAAAAGCATTGACTGCTATTACCTAAACCAAGAACATATTTTTCTTGAAACTATTGGCAAGATAAAATTGTCGTGAGAGTGTGAATAATATTTTGCAAGGTTATGATTTATAAGTGTGGGGGGGGGGGGGGGGGGTGGGCGCATCCGGCATGTAAGAGGCACGCGCCCTAAGGACAAGCCACCCCTAGTCAATCCTAAAAATTCACTAGTCAAATTACATCCCAAGTTTTCTACTGACTTAGGATGATGGTTAAAAAGGGGTTAGGTGGAGGTAGGGGGGGGGGGTTTAATAAACTTTGCTTGCTACTGCTGATAAGATTATTTTGAGTTTCAGGCTACTTACTTTTAATAGTCTATTTCTTTCACTTAGCCTAGTTTGCATTCAATATAGTTCAGTATAATAAGAGTGTAGATGAATGGCCAGAGAAAAAAAATTGGGTGTGGCTGTGTCGATGCATGGCCGAAGGGGTTTTACATGAATACGCTGCGCCCCTTCCAATTTCTTTCACCATGTTGCACTTGCTTCAACATGGTTGCCTCTGTGATTGGCTGTTCCGTCATGCCACTGGCTGGTGTCTCTGCAACCCTAATAACACGGCTTGACTCTACAACTCTCACCACCTCCTGATACCCATGTGATCCTGCTACTACAGACTGTGGGATCCCGGCTTACAACCCTCGTTGAGGAGCTCGCTGGCCGTGTCTCTTGAAATAAATTTGCGAGAGGCCTCCGGAGTGGCAGAATGGAGCAAGCAACATCATCTACAGCGAGACTGCTTGTGCACCACGTGGGCTTGAGCAGAACCAAGAGCAAGAGTCAAGCGCTGGGATTGGATCGCTGTGTGGCCTGCCCTGGACCTAGGCGACCGCTTGGTTTACCGGCGTTGAGTCAGGAGGGCAGCCAACATCAAGAAGTTTTGTACGAGGAGCGCAAAATGTGGCCATGAGTAGAATTAAAATATGAAACAGGGGTTCCGATTGGAGCGCGTGATGTGAACTGCTGAGACCGAGTGTATATACACATCAAGATTTAATGTTGTGATTGGTGAGCTTCCTGGTCACTATTTTGTGGAGTGGTTGACTATATAGACATGTAAATTATTATCAAAGATCACTCTCGGTGGCAGTGCTAGAATGGACTCATTCTCTCACCATGGACGTCATGTAAGCATGGAACTTTGGGCTTATCCCGATAATCTTTGGCCGTTATTTTCAACGTAATGTTAAGATCTTTGTTTCAGCCGTATTTGTTTTCATGCCAGAATCTTTCCATTTAACTTTTTGAACATAAGGGTTCATTTAAAGAATAATATTTGTTTTGGGCTTCTCCCATTTAAATATT
This sequence comes from Timema podura, assembly GCA_033556935.1. Lineage (NCBI taxonomy): Eukaryota > Metazoa > Arthropoda > Insecta > Phasmatodea > Timematidae > Timema > Timema podura. The sequence goes on along the minus strand of JAVRXN010000010.1, from coordinate 87,866,167 downwards.
TTGCTAGTTATTAACTTTTGGAGCTTGACTTGTAAAATATTAAACTTTGGGCTTCTCCCATTCAAATGTTTTACTAATTGTTATTAATATTTAGAGCTTCACCCGTACTCTATTAAATTTTGGGCTTAACCTTTTAAAATTTATAAATTACTCTACATATTTTTTATCCACCTTTGAGTATTGTTGTTTTTGGGGCTTCTCTTGTTTATATATGTTGCCAGTGATGATAAGCACAAGAGTTTGTCTGTTTAGTAATTAGTCAAATATTTGATCGTGTTCCTAGGCAACTCATTGATTATCAATAGCAGTCATCTTGATGGCACTTCTGTATTTCAATTAAAATTATTTGTTTTTGTTTGGTGAGTAAAGTATTTCTATGTTGATATATTTCCTGCTTCCTTTTAAATTTTCATAATATCCTCCCATTGTATTACTTGTATCTCACCCTTTTTAAGGGTTCTAGTTACACTTATTCATTCCGACACAGACATTGGGGTATTAATGAATAGGTGACGAGCCGCTCTTTCCCATCGTATACGTTCAGCATATTTCTGGCTGGCTTTCCGGCGAGTATAGGCGGACATTGTGAAATTTCTAGAATTTAAAGATTTATTCACGTAAAAAAAAACACTTTCTTACTTACTCTATGGCATTAGGAACTCAAAAGTGCATTGCTGCACTTACAAAAGTATGCCACCTCTTGAGATGCCACATCTTAAGATAGTCATATCTAGTCCACCTCATTAAACCCTATGTCTTTCAAATCACTTCTAACAATATCCTCCCATCTGTGTCTTCCCATGTGGTTTGCCAGTAAATACCCTGAACATGTTTCTAGATCCCTCATTCATGCTGTATGTACCGCCTATTATCCTAACAATGTCTTGGATGAGTGTAGAGTATGTAACTCATCATTATGTAACCTCCCCACGCCCTTGTATCTTTATACCCTTAAAGCAGCCCCTTTTTAAATGACAGTAAAAAGAAGGGCGACATCTTAACATCTAATAAACAAAGGACGGAAAGAGGTGGTGTTTGAAAATTAAGTAGTATAACCTCGTTAAATGATAACCCCATGCCAGGTTTGGTTTACTAAAATGTAGTTTTATTATAAATATGAATTAAGTTTAATGAGACAATAAATCAAAGTTAAGTTTAGAATCCCAGAAATGAAATAATAAGGAATATAAAAAAGGAAATACAAGAGCTTCACTAGGCAAAGAATATAAATCTAGACAGGTTCCTATTTTATCAAATTATTATATACATGTAGATTTAGAATACTCCCTAATGTACTTGAGCACATTACTGTCCTATCTGTTTTACTAGGCACAATATCTCTTAGTAATACAAAAATGCTGCTAGCATTAAACCTAAATAAATGTACATCTATCATAATTAGTGACAAGATTGTCACGACTCAAATTTTTTACAATAAAAATATTCACTACCATCAAATATATTCAATATTATAACTACTGGCGAATATTTAATTCTAACATCTGCAAATATGGACCTAAATATATATATATATGACCTTTAATATCTAATTTATACTTTATAACATGCGGTAGTCTGATATGCATTGTTTGTGGGTTTTTTTTTAAGTTGATTATTAATTTATTATCGTGAGTCAAGTTTTGTATCCTTTTAAAGTCTTCCTGCAACATTTGTTTAGCTCTATCTACATTTTTGTGCACCCATATAGCATTATGTCGTCAGCATACATAAATATACCACAGTTCTGTATACAGTTGGGCATTGTTCTTGTATAGATTAAGTATAGTATTGGCCCAAGAATAGAGCCTTGTGGTACTCCAATATTTACAACCAATTCTTCACTTTCTATATTATTTATTTTAACTATTATTTTCCTATTTGTTAAGTAATCTTTAAACAATTCATAAATATTACCTCTGATACCAATTTTATAAAGTGATTCTAGTAAAATATCTTTATCTATGTATCAAACGCTTTTGACATGACTATAAATGCTATAGCTATGTTCTTGTTTTCGTTTAATTTCTCTAGCATTTGATTAGTAAAAGTGTGTAAAAGTATTTCCGTACATTTTTTTGGAATCCGTATTATCTTTGGTCAATTATTTTATATATATCTAAATAATTTATCAAATAGTTGACAACATATCTTTCCATTATTTTGTCTAAAACTGGTAGAATTGCTATAGGTCTGTAATTTCCATAATCTGAGTGCTTCCCTTTTTACTTTCTCTCTATCTTACAGGTAGAGAAAGTATGGTGATCGTCAAAAAAATCAAACTCGAGATTTTGATGAATTTTGACGTTTTATGACTCCCTGAATCCGAAAAAGTGGTTTTTGAATTTCCGTCTGTCTGTCTTCTCTCCAACTAGAGCCTAAACTATTTTACCGATTGAGCTGAAACTTGATATCTAAGTTTTCATAGGGTTGCCCCGAGGGGTTTTTGGATTTGGATATCTATCCCTAAAATTAAGGGTAGTTTACTGAAGGGAAAAAAGAGAAAAAGTCGATTTTCTCAAAATCGGCTCTAACGATTTTGATTAAATTTCATTTATGAACATTAATAAATATTCAACAAAACCCACAAATGGCTTTAAGGGCTCCGGTCTGATGCGTAAATTAACATTTTTTATAATAGCTCCGAAACTATTCGAGATATGAAATTACTTAGCATTACAAATATGTATATATATTTATAATACAAATATTTTATTCGAAACATATTTTTATAAAATCAATCATTTTCAATCTATACGCAATTTTATATATATTTTTAACTTTTTGGACATTAAAGCTTAAGTATTGGGATCGTAAAAAAAACTAACCTGAAATGTTGATGGATGTCGACGTCTCATGACCCCCCGAACCCTAAAGAATAGTCTTTGCAATGCCGTCTGTCTGTGTGTTTATTAAAACTTAAAATTTAGGGTAGTTTACTGAAGGACAAAAAGAAAAAAAAGTCGATTTTCTCAAAATCGGCTCTAACGATTTTGATTAAATTTCATTTATAAACATTAATAAATATTACAAACAAAATGGCTACCCTCAATATTTCGGCAAAATGGCTTTAAGGGCTCCGGTCTGACGCGTTAATTAATTTTTTTATAATAGCTCCGAAACTATTTGAGATATGAAATTACTTAGATTACAAATATGTATATATATGTATAATACAAATATTTTATCCGAAACATATTTTTATAAAATCAATAACTTTCATTCTATACGCAATTATATGAATTTTTTAACTTTTTGGACATTAAAGTTTAAGTTTTGCGACCGTAAAAAAAACTTACCTGAAATTTTGATGGATGTTGACGTCTCATGACCCCCCCGAACCCTAAAAAATAGCCTTTGCAATGCCGTCTGTCTGTGTGTCTATAAAAACTTAAAATTAAGGGTAGTATACTGAAGGGTGAAAAGAGAAAAATTTGGTTTTCTCTCAAAATCTGCTCAAACGATTTTGATTAAAATTCGTATCTAGGCGTTGATTAAGATTATAAATAAAATGGCTATTTTCATTTTCCTATGAAAATGATTTTTAGGGTACTTTATAGAAGCGTTAATTTCTGTATCTCCACAACTATTTGAGAAACTAAACAACTTATCATTGCAAAATTGTAGGACTATTAGAAATAAAAAACTTTTATTTGACATATATTTTTATAAAAGCAACAGTTTCTGAGATATTTGCAAATATATTAATACAATTTTGTGAGCTTTAGTTGTAAACATATACTACTAAAGTCTTAACGCAATAATTCTCCAATGCCATAGAGTAATTAAATATAAGTATCTAAAAAAATTATGTTATTTTTCCTTAAAGCTCTTAGGAGAAATGTTTGCACAGAAATGATGCTATCTCCATTTTAGACTCAATAGTCAATATTTACATTTTTTATTGGTCAAAATGTATAAATGAATAATTAAATATCAATGCGATGACTTGAAGATCTGCAACACCTTATAAAATGTTAAGATTTTAACCAGAAATCGAAATTTTAATACGAAGTGTTGACCCTTGTGGAAGACATTAAACTGTTTGAAATGCTTTAGGTGGACAAAGATGCGCCTCTTTTCTCATTGATTATATATCATTGTATATTATTTTATGCATGTTCTTATGTGGAGTGGTGATGATACAATGTACATTATTCCGTTCAGAAATCTTACGAGTTTATAGAAAAAGAGAGAAAGTCTGTGCGGTGCGCCGTACCATTTATTTTATAAATGGGTCTAATAATTGTGATTTTTAAGTTTTTGCAGGATTACATCCTGTTGTATATTTAAATTAATTAGTTTTGTTATCAACAGGCTAATTTGGCTGTTGATATTTTTAAGTCTTTAACTTGATTTTATCTATTCCTCTGGCTTTTATTATATCTGATTTATCAATAATGTCTTTTATTTTGGAACATGTAGCCTAGGTATAAACATACTTTGAATTTGGTAATCGTTTCAATTATTCGTTTTGTCTAGTTGCATATTGCAAGTATGTTGTAGTTGTGTGACTTGGTTTTTGAATATTTTCACAAAAATTATTGCAATATTTTCAATTTTCTCAATTTTGCCTAAATGTGTATTTAGTACTTCATCAATTGTCATTTTAATTTTTCTACCGATAATTTCATTTATTTTATACCATATTGTCTTAATATTACTACTCACTTTGTTTAGTGCAGTTTAAAAAAAAAATTCCTAGAAATTAATTTATTGACAAAGTTTCTTTTTCTTTGGTACTCTATTTATAGGAATTTGCAGATGGGCAACTTTTCCACTTCCTAAATAATTTATCTCTGTGGCACATTTCTCCAAACAAATCTGGTGTTATCCATTCTTTGTATGCGTTTTCAACAGGATTATATTTATATTTGGAGCTATCATAAGTGCCATTAAATATCTCAGAAATGTTTAAATAAAGTGATTCAACATTTTCTTGATTTTGTAACTCATCCCAATTGACGTTTTCAAGTTTAATTTTAAGTAAATTATCATCAAGTTTATCAAATAAAATAGCGCTGCTATTATTACTTTTACTATAAAAATCATTATTTTGGTTGGATTCAATTTCTAATGCTAATATATGATGATCAGTAATTTTAGTCTTTATTATAATGCTTGTTATTTGTCTGGTTGTTCGAACATATATGTGATCCAGGCACGATTTAACCACCCTACTTTCCAATATTTCTTCCCTTGTGACTTTATTAATTGTACATTCTAAGCCATGAGAAGCAAGCATATTGTTTTAACTTTCTATTGTGTTGTCATTTGCATCTAATATGTTTATATTTATATCACCTACCAAAACCATTTGTTCATTTAATGGAACTAATTTAATTATATCACTAATATTCTGAATAAAAATGTACTTATCCCACTTTGTTGATATATAGATACCTAGTATATTAATTTTGGAGCTATCATTTAACTTGATTTTAATTAATTTATCTTCGCATAATATTTTTTTTATTTTCCAATATTGTTGTCTCAAGGCTATTTCTATAGTACATAATTACACCTCCCCCCAAGCTATTGGGCCTATTGTCCCAGCATTTATCATAACCATCAGTATTCTATTGAATAACCTACATATCATCTGATTTTATTTTTTGTAAGCACTATAATGTTTATTTTACCAATAGCATTTCCAGTAAAGTAATAAGTTCATCAAAATATTTATTTATGGATCTTATATTAAGGTGAATAATATAAAGATTATTCTCATTCTGTACCTTGCGTGCTAATAGTTCAGAACATTCATTGGGATCGTCATATTCTTGACACTGTATAGTCCTAATATCGTCTTCAATAGTTGTTATATCTTCATTTTCTTCATTTTTTTCTGCGCCGGTTGTTTGTTTTTGTTGACAGCACTATCGGCACTTTTAATTTGCTTGATCATTTTTATAATATATTACAAAACAAAAAACCAAACAAAAAACATGCTAATTTAAACTAAGTAATAATATAATAATAATAATAATAATATATATAAAGGGGTGTAAATTCATTACTACCTACTAAATATATATATATATAATTGCCATTGATGGAGGAGTCGGAGTCAGAGTCGGACAGTAGAAAAATATAGGAGTCTTAATCAAAGGTTTAGCCTACAGACTCCACAGATATTTAAACTATCTACATTAAGGCATTACCTATTAAATTTGTTTTGTACATTTGGATAAATACAGGGTGATCTGAAACTCTTAGTACAACCTTTAATGGGAGATAAGGAACCCTAAAAGAGATATTTTTTCGTTAATGAATGTAAGTCCACAGAAGTGGTGTTCAAACAATTTCGCACATCAATGTTAAAGTATGCTGGCACCCTGTCGTGTTGAAACCACATTCAATGGCAAACAGCCAAAGCAGTATTGTTTCCAGAAACTATAGTTCCAGAAATATCCGATACATCCACACATTGAGTCAAGGTGGCAGCAGGTAAGGCCCTATCAAAAAATCATTGACAATACTCACCCAAACAATGATAGTGAACCGATGTTGATAAGAATATTTCCGTGTAGCATATGGATTGTTGTGCACCCAAACATGGGTAAGGTTCCCACCCTTAGTATATAAAAATATGGGACATTATTTGAAAAAATGTTTGGACACTTTCAACAAGCCCCCTTCCTGACACTTTAAGCAGCTATGAAGCTCACTTAAGCTTTTAATAAAAAAAACAGCTGATTTTCAATACTCTAAAATGCACAAACTAGAATAGGTTCACGTTATCAGTTTAGAAAAAAAAATTGTGGGTGCATTAAATAATAATTTTAAGGATGTTAATGGATGTTTTCATACATTGTTTCATGAAATTTGAGAAGGAAATGCAAAGTTTTTTAATCATTTCCTTATGTCAGTATCATCTTTTGATGAGCTGTATATTAATTATTGTTAAATGTTTGCTCCAGAAGAGAGAGACTAACATTTCAACTGAGGCTTAAGTTTTTTTTCAGCCGATTACTATGGTCATTGCAGCTGGTGTCTACAATGTTAACACCCGGTGCAACTTTAAACACAGCTTTTCCGTAGTGAGCTTTAGCTCCCATGCACTCGTGTGAAAGGCTAGATAAGACTCAGTACCCTGCTAGTGGCAGGGAGAGCAGGCAACCGGCTCGGGAAATTCAGTAATTGGCTCACTAGAGCCAACAACTCACATGTGCTCATGTAAATGGCTACATTAGACACAATGACCTATTGGTAGCCTTAGTTCTCGTGAACAAGCTCACACAAGCTCGTATGAACAGGGCCTTATAATACACTCCATTGTATGGAAAAATACTAAATTAAAGCATACAAGTTAAACAAGCCATGGCCACCCCACTCCCATGTAGCAGATGTGTCTGAACTGACTCTCCCTCTACTTTATAAGAGAATATAATTGAGAATACAGAAAAATGAAGTGCACAGAGCAAAGAAAGGTAGGGAGACAGAGAATTACAAGAGTAAATTACTTATGAAAATCAGTAAATATTGTATTATTTAATAAGTCAGCCCAAAACATCTGCCACAGCCATGCCCAAACCTCCATGTTTTACTTGTTTTAATCGACCTTAGTGGTCTTGGGGTAAAGTGCTCGGCTCAGGATCCAATGTTTGTGGGTTCAAACCCAGCTGAGGTCGATGGATTGTTCATGAGCGATAAAAATCAGTAGCACAACTTCCCTCTGAGGGGAAGTAGAGCTGTCAGTCGATTGTGGCATGTAAAAGAACCTTGGAGGTTAGGTGAAAATATCTTTCCTGGCAAAATTGGTAGGCCTTTTGCTCTCGCTCATAGACATTCTTGTGTGCTGATATAATCAATCGGTTCAGAAAGTGCACATTAAATACCTCAAATGAAAAAAAATACTTTTTTTATCTACTCCAAAACATTTCCTTTATTAAATAAGCAAGATGCAAAAAAATAAGTAACTAAAATGAGCTTTAAATCATAATAATTGTTTGTTCACAAAAGCTGTTAGTATATGAATTGATAATAACTAAGAAATCTACTAAAAAAAGTAATGGAAATAAATATTTAGCTAAAAAAAATATAGGACACACTTCAAAAATATAGGAAATATAGGGCACAGGAAATAGAGGACAAGTGAGAACCCTGTATGGGCATTATGCACATTGAACACCCCCCTCACATGTAAAAGAGGCTTCATCTGGGAAGAGCTCATGAGATGGTTAATCAGGCTTTTCTGCTATTCGTTGCATAAACCAGCATGAGAATTCTATGCATATAGGGTAATCCCGAGGGTGCGACGACCAACGACTGGACTCTCTGAGAATGAAATAAATGTAAATGATGCTCGTGCAACACACACTATGCCACACCTAGACTAAATGAAACAGCTCGCATTCTTGTACCTGGATTGTCCTCATCTTGTCGTAGGCTCTCTTCTTCCATGTCAGGAGTGTGCGTAGTCCTCTGCCGACCGGTATCATACATGTTTACAGGATGTCCAGCTAAAGTATATTTTAAAATTCCCCGACTTTTCCAGGTTTTCCAGACCGAATTTCCAATTTTTCCAGTCTCTGTGTATTAGTTTCTTTAATTAAGATTGCATTTTATTTTAATACTATGTGTTGACACATACCCATGCTGAAATTATGTCATACTATGAGGTGTTAAAAGATATCAGCCTAAAGCAATGGGCTGCCGTAGTGCGATCTAAGTTGTGAGATGATAGTGAGGCATTATAAGATAGCTTTACACTAGTAGGCCTACAGCTTAAAATTGCTGTGCAACATATTTGTTAGTTTATTCTTCCTATAACATAACGTAGTCAATTCTCGCCCATGCCCATAACCATGCCTCAACTTTGGCTAAATACATGTTGTGGAGACAACTTGAAAATTACATGGCGACCTTGAGAATTGAGATTAGCATACTCAAGTGGTACAGATGTGTTAAAATAGACTTGGTGTAATTGGGCTCGTTCATTTTGTGGTAAGTGAAGATGCTGGTGAATTCTCATTCGAAGATCTGTGTGAATACCGCTGGTTGAAGCTCTTCTAGTCATATGATTGGTGACTAGATCTAAGCCTAAGGTTTTCAGGAACTTCCTTCGAGATATGATTGTTGACTAGAGCTAAGCCTAGTTTGAGGAACTTCCTTCGAGAATATTTTCTCTCGTGTGCTTTGAAAATGATTTGGACATTGATTGCACCAACATCAAGCAAAGTGAAAAATATTCGAAGAGGCCATCTGTATCAGACCCTTGCCACAGTATATTGGGCTTTTAAATTATCTACTACGTCTACACCACCTTTTGTAAGGTTGTAAAAGGTAATATCACTTGGTTTCTTCAATTTACTTGTAGTTTCATCAATGTCATCAGAATCATGCATCCTTGAGATGAGTATTTAACTTTTCTGTGTCCAACTCTTTGTTACATAGGACACTAAGTTAATCAGGCATCTTCACCAAAAGCAAACAAACTTGAATTTTCTGGTCTTCTTTGAGAGTTCACAACTTCAGGTGGAATTTCTAGTTTATTTTTTCTTTTTGTACCCACCAGACTAGATTTTGTTTTTTGTTTTGTCTAACAAGTTCATTCACAAGACCGACCGAAGTGAGCCAGTTATCTAATGTTATGTTACATTCACTGAATCTAATTAGTTCTTATCAACCTTTTTACAATACTAGTTGGTTTATTATCAGAAACAAATGGACCTTCCAGTTGAATACCAACATATACTTCCATTTGCAATGTGTAAAACAACTGCGAATCTACCAATGAAAAGATCTTGAGCCTATAATTTGCCGACTTTTTAGGCATGTACTGCCTAAAGCTACACCTCCCACGAAATGACTCCAACATCTCATCAATTGTGACATACTCTCCAACTAAATAATGGTTTTGACAGTGCTGAACGAGACTCTCGAATAATTTCCTGATAAGAGCTAATTTATTGATGGATTTTCTTGTGATTCTTGTTTCCGCGTTCTCAAAACAAAGAGCCCTTAGCAACAAATAAAATATTCTGTACAACATTACAAGACAAAAATTTTTAGGGGCTGTCGGGTTGCTTACCCATAAATCTTCTACAATATAATGAGATGATTTCATTTTCCCACCTGGGCAAGTATAACAAGCCCATTTGAGCTTTAATTTGATCAAAGTTGCTGTCCACAACATTACTTTCTCACGTTATCTGGGGGGAAAAAAGACACCATGGCATCCTGAGCAGTTCTATTAGCTCCGAGTGGATGCATCATGATGTTTCTTTGTCTCAGGCATGTGCTGGGATAAGGGGGATGAACGTTCCCCAAAGTGACATTATCACACCCAAAATAATGTGGTCGGGAACTTTCAGGTTGATCTTAAACTATGTCGTCCCCAGACACTTCAGAATTACTATCATGTTCACTGTTGGCTGGTTGCTCTGTCTGAATCTTCGGAGTCGTCCTCATCAAGTGAAATATTGAGGTCTTCGTCCGAGTCTTCAAACAGCCACTGATAATTTGACCTTCCTGATCCATTTTCAATCAAAAATTCATCGTAAAAATATATTACAGTAATAGTTTAAGATTAAATAATAATACAACCAGTCAAGGGTGAGCGTTGCACACCCTAATATGACTACAATCAGAGAATGACAGCCAGTATGACAGACTGAAGGTCTCGTGTCATATTTTCATAACTGTTCCCTCACTCTGAACATTCCAAAGGGCAGCTATACTGGAATGTATTGTTCATACGCTGTTTCATCGCACATGCCAGAAAAAAGTAGGCCTAGTGAGTAACGGAGGGTTAATATATATTTGGGGCTTTGGTTGTAAATATGATGTAGAATTTGAGCTTTTAGAATGTAAGCGGTAATATTCCTAGCGTGCGCCCAGTGATTCGACAGCCCTTCTCTGTGACGTCACGGAAACTGTATCCAGGCCTGTTGTATCTCGGAGGCCTCGGCTTAGATCAATTTGTGGAAATGGGACTCGGATCCTTAATCACATTACCGCACCCACAAGAATATGTAGACTTTAATGACACAAATATTTATAAATTTTAAAAACTTTTGATATTGCAGCCAAACCAAACTTGACAACAAAACACCCAAATTAGGCCTACTTTCAGAATGTATATAATGTTGATAAGTAACTTTCCCATTACATTATGCATTAAAATGGCTCTGACCTTGGCTGATGTGTACTACCCATCCCCGATTAATTATTATTTAAAAAAATACATTTAATACTGGTAGTTTATTTTAGCTATGTCTATAATAATTAAAAATTTATTTTATTAATAAATGAAAGGTTAGGTTAAACTAGATTGGGAAAGTATTTTAATCAATATATTATGGTCTTGGCCATAAACTTAGTTTTCTTATTATTTCCATGATGCCATCAATAGTCTATGTATTAGGTAATATGACTTTTTTTGATTGGTTTTGTTAAATTTAGTTTAAATGTGTGGCCGTCCAGCTTTCAAGGCCATGTTTTACAATGAAGCCTAAAGGTCATTTAAGAGGGAGAGAATTTTCCGTATTTAATTTAAAATTTTTATTTTTGTTTGTTTGTTTATTTGATTATCCATGATTTTATGTTCACTAAGGCAAATATCCATATTTTGTTTGTTAAAAATCAGAAATAGGACAGTGGTGGTTACCATCTCCTAAATATCTATTAAGTTTGCACACTGTAACTCTTTATTTTGTATGTTTCTATTCATATTTTGGTAATAAACTATCAGTGTGTAATATAGGAGATTTTCCCTTTGATTTTCTTAGCACCCCCTCTTATTACCCATTTGGATTATTCACCGGGAAGGTTGAATTAAGAGATGGTGTACTCGCATTTTTGGAGGGAGTGTGGAAAACCATTTAATAAAAACCACCATCAGTGCACCCAACTGTGATCGAACCTCGCGAACTCCCCGTCATCGGCAGTCTGTCTAATGCCCTAAGCCATGAGGTCACCAAAGCGGGTTTGATTTTTGTTAATTTTGTTTTTGTACCCAAACAATTAGCATAAGATTGCAATGTTTTGGTATATTATAACTTTTAATTTAATATTGTTTTTGTAAACAAAAACTTTACTCATGTAGCATGATAAAGTGAAAAAAATCATGAAACTGAAACGTTTTTTTTTCTTTAACCCATTAAATTACTCATTATGCGTTCACTAACAGTCACTATATTTATTGTAAATATAAAACGTGCACTAATACTCTTATTAATATAATGATAAACCATTTAATACATACATTTTCAAGAAATAATTTGTAATGATTGGAGAAGAAAGAAACACGTATTAACAAACATGAAACCAGAGATGAATGAAAAATTGTTGTCAAACACGGGAAAGAATACCCATAGAGCACCCTTATGATATTCCACTTAAAATCTATTGTAAAAGTTGTTAAGAACTGGAAGCTTTTTAGTTGCACGATTTGCCGCTATATGAGAAAGCGTTGTGATCATTGCGGATCGTTGTGACGTTTTACAACAACAGCTGTTCAGACAGACGGAGATATACAGTTCAGATTAATAAGATTTTATTAATGCACAATGGCTAGACAAGTCAAAATTAAGATAAAGGTATATTTCCGGGTTGTTTTAAAACTGACGCGACAATGTTTATTAAGGTAGACCAATGTGTGGAATAAAAAAAACTTCTGCTATATTTGGCTGTATATTGATTTATACCAGTGCTTTTTCTAATGCCTTAACTTTATACATTATTTATAAACCAAAAATGAAAAAGTGCATTTTTTTAATTGAGAATAGTGCTCTAAAATTGATACAACACTTTGTTTCCTCAAAACAGCAGATCAATAAGACATTTTTATTAGGCCCTTACAATTTATACTTGCAAGGAAACAGCAAATCAAATGATAACTTACTATATCCATATTTAGGTCTATATAGTAAAATTTTATTTTTTATTACTCTAACATCTCACTAAAATCAAAATCCAAAAACAGAGCCTTAAATGACAAGTTGTTTATATTACCACTATTGGTAGAAATTTTAATTTATTTGCTCATGAAAATATAAGTAAGAAGGGGACGATGTTCAAAAATAATACCCATACATATAAAACTTTTTTGTAAAATATTTAAACACTCATAATTTATTATATCAATACACTCACAAAGATATGGAGAATCAAAAGAAACTAAAATTATAAATATTGACTTTTTTTTATTTAATAAACAGTTGAAAATCAAAATCAACAAATTCAAGGTTGCTTGGCCATATCAAAATATTATAAAGGATAGAACACTTAACAAAAGTATTCAAACTTTGATTCTGCTTCAAGGGGGACTTGGCACACCCCTAATAACTTAAGAAACAATGGTGATTAGAAAAGATGACATCATAACTTATAAAGGATCAGGTGTCAAACCAAGGGGTCGTGTCATCTGTTAACGTATTTGGTCTTAATTTTGCCATGTGGTCAAAATATTATAAACATAATTATTATTTAAAGGCTAAAAAATCAAATATATTAGGCCTATTAGGTTTTTAACCAGGTCTAGTGCACTCAAACAAGAACTTTCTTAAAATACTTAGGCCCTATCTTTTATAACTACACCAAACAGTGTTATTAATTATATTAAACATTTAAAAACACCTGACGTTTCAATAATAAAACTACTCAGATCCTAAAAACTAGAAAATAATTCATTTTCTCGTATACTTGACTATCACTGTGTTAGCTGTACATTCAGAAGTAACGAGAACAAGATGCATTAATATTTGAATGTAGCCTATAGCTAGTTCTAAACAAACATACTTTAATTAAAAATCCAATAAAACATTAAGCTTAGACTCTGACTTAGCTCATGGGTTTCCAAATTAAAAGTGCCTGGGAGCCACAATTAAAGCCACAATTCTAGGGGTGAGCCGCATCACAATCAGCAAATTTTTGTGATTTATGAAAAAACATAAGCTATCATCAAAATAGGACACAAATTTACTACTGAATTAACTTTTATCTAGTTGAAGCTTTGATAAATATTCTCCATGAAAGTCAAAAGCTACGTATTTTGGAAAAAAACCATGTTTTTTTTTGCATCAGATTACTTTTCCTAAAAAATTAGCGGGCCTCATGAAAGAGGCTCAGTGGCGGTCAGTGGGAAACCCCTGACTTAGCTAGTCATAATTTTAAAAATAAACAAAATATTGAATTATTGTTCACACTTATTTCACGTCTTATTGCCTAGGTTCCATAATTAAAGCCGCACTTGTCTAAGACTGCAGTCCCATTGAACATATCAGATGTTGGTTTTCACAATATAGTTGTTGAAACACCTAAAAGACAATTCAAGAACGCCTTTGAAGAAGATCTTACTAATAATGGAACAAATAGTAAATTAGTAAGTTAATTTAACCACAAAGATGTCATATCCTAATATAATTTATATATTGTGATATATTTATGCTATATTGTGTAAAATTTTGTATGTGTGATAGATAAATAGCTATTTAAGCACTGTTAACTTTCATCATATTTGTTCTAAAACTAATATGTTTCTTCTTACATTTTTTTTATTTTGATGTTTGGCACTTTTTTCAGACCAACTATAAGAGAGTTCGTTTATTTGAAGTACCACCACATGAAAATATGTCTGATTAACTACTAATTGGACAGGTTGGTCTGACTTTCATCCTATGTATTTTTCATGCTATCTATTTAAAGGACTGACCTAACTATTTTTGACAAAAGTACTATTGTTGTTGTTCACATATATAACAACTTATTTAATAGTCACTATAGCCTCTGTAATAGTTGTTTTATTATTTTTGACACTCATGTATTTTTCAGGGTACTCTTTGAACTAAAACGTCTGGTATATTTTTGAAGGAATGTCTTTGAACTACAGACCTTATGAAATAATCCATCAAATTCTCTCACAAAATGCTCCAAAGTAAAATAAAATAATCCATCCACTTTTATCATCAAGAACTCCAAAAGGTAATGAAATAATCGATCCACTTCTATCATCAAGCACTCCAAAAGATTGTGAAATAATCGATGCACTTCTATCATCAAGAACTCCAAAAGATAGTGAAATAATCTATCCACATCTATCACCAAGAACACCAAAAGATAATGATGTAAGGCATATAGAACAGGATTGTGATGAGAACATTGCACCAGGGCAACATTTATTTGACAAACTAACAAGCCATGCTATTCCACTTCCATAAGGCTGATATCAGCTCAATCATAATGGAAAAGAAAGATTTGTCATTTTGATACCCCCCCCCCCCCCATCCCGGCCCCCCGGGGATTATATCGGGGAAAAGATACTGGAAAATCAGGCGAGAACATTACTTGATTGTAACAATGTAAGATAGTTTATTATGAAAAATAAAAAGGGTACATAATAAGTTCACAGATACAATAACACCGCGTGAAGCGCGAATCTCTTGCATGCAAAGAAATAGTTCCATTAGGGTATGGAATACATAAACGTTACAATGCTAGAAAGCCTAAAACAATACTAAGTGCAATAAATGTAACCGACATAGAAGCATGATGGATACCATCATAAATCTCAAGTAACATTATATAAATAGTTAATCATGGAGGTCTATGGTTCTAGGTTGGTATGCCTCATGCATCAACCTGGAATGCACTAATTCTATTATTGCTCCTAACAAATGTTTCCAAATTTATACCCTTTGCGTTAACGTTAGAGGTTACCCTAAGTCGCGCTTTGAAAGTGAACGCAACAAACATAGCTCTTAAACATAATATAAAAATAAATCTCTCAATTAATATGTTAACGTTTGTAATCTTAGCAAGAAGTTAACTATAGATGCCCTCTCTGACCAATGTATATCAACATAATGTACAACAATGTGACAATACCTAGTACCCTGAAAAATACATGAATGTCAAAAGCAATAAAACAACTATTACGGAGGTAAAAATGACTATGAAATAAGTTGTTATATATGTGAACAACAACAACAATAGTATTTTGATCAAATAAAATTAGGTCAGTGCTTTAAATATATGTCATGAAAAATACATAGGATGAAAGTCAGACCAGCCTGTCCAATTAGTAGTTCATCAGACATATTTTCATGTGGTGGTACTTCAAATAAACGAACTCTCTTATAGTTGGTCAGAAAAAAGTGCCAAACATCAAAATAAAAAAAATGTAAGAAGAAACATATTAGTTTTAGAAGAAATATGATGAAAGTTAACAGTGCTTCCATAGCTATTTATCAATCACACATACAAAATTTTACACAATCTAGCATAAATATATCACAATTTATAAATCATATTAGAATATGACATCTTTGTGGTTAAATTAACTTACTAATTGTTCCATTATTAGTAAGATCTTCTTCAAAGGCGTTCTTGAATTGTCTTTTAGGTGTTTCAACAACTATATTGTGAAAACCAACATCTGATATGTTCAATGGGTCTGCAGTCTTAGACAAGTGCGGCTTTAATTATGGAACCTAGGCAATAAGACGTGAAATAAGTGTGAACGATAATTCAATATTTTGTTTATTTTTAAAATTATGACTAGCTAAGTCAGGGGTTTCCCACTGACCGCCACTGAGCCTCTTCCATGAAGCCCACTAATTTTTTAGGAAAAGTAATCTGATGCAAATAAAAACACATGCTTTTTTGCCAAAAAACTTAGCTTTTGACTTGCATGGAGAATATCTATCATAGCTTCAACTAGATAAAAGTTCATTCAGTAATAAGCTTGTGTCCTATTTTGATGATAGCTTATGTTTTTTCATAAATCACAAAAATTTGCTGATTATAATGCGGCCCACCACTATAATTGTGGCTTTAATTGTGGCTCCCAGGCACTTTTAAGTTGGAAACCCATGGGCTAAGTTAGAGCCTAAACTTAATGTTTTATTGGATTTTTAATTAAGGTATGTTTGTTTTAGGACTAGCTATAGGCTACATTCAAATATTAATGCATCTTGTTCTCGTTACTTCTGAATGTACAGCTAACACATTGATATTCAAGTATACAAGAAAATGAATTATTTCTTATCTTTAGGATCTGAGTAGTTTTATTATTGAAACGTCAGGTGTTTTTAAATGTTTAATATAATTAATAACACTGTTTGGTATAATTATAAAAGATAGGGCCTAAGTATTTTAAAAAAGTTCTTGTTTAAGTGCACTAGAACTGGTTAAAAACCTAATAGGCCTAATATATTTGATTTTTTAGCCTTTAAATAATAATTATGTTTATACTATTTAGACCACATGGTAAAAATAAGCCCAAATACATAAACAGATGACACGACCCCTTGGTTTGACACCTGATCCTTTATAAGTTATGATGTCATCTTTTCTAATCACCATTGTTTCTTAAGTTAGTAGGGGTGTGCCAAGTCCCCCTTGAAGCAGAATCAAAGTTTGAATGCTTTTGTTAAGTGTTCTATCCTTTATAATATTTTGATATGGCCAAGCGACCTTAAATTTGGTGAGTTTGGTTTTCAACTGTTTATTAAATAAAAAAAGTCAATATTTATAATTTTAGTTTTTATCGATTTTCCATATCTTTGTGAGTGTATTGATATAATAAATTATGAATGTTTAAATATTTTACAAAAAAGTTTTATATGTATGGGTATTATTTTTGAGCATCGTCCCCTTCTTACTTATACTTTCATGAGCAAATAAATTAAAATTTCTACCAATAGTGGTAATATAAACAACTTGTCATTTAAGGCCCTGTGTTTGGATTTTGATTTTAGTGAGATGTTAGAGTAATAAAAAATAAAATTTTATTAAATAGACCTAAATATGGATATAGTAAGTTATCATTTGATTTGCTGTTTCCTTGCAAGTATAAATTGTAAGGGTCTAATAAAAATGTCTTATTGATCTGCTGTTTTGAGGAAATAAAGTGTTGTATTAGTTCTAGAGCACTATTCCCAATTTAAAAAAAATGCACTTTTTCATTTTTGGTTTATAAATAATGTTTAAAGTTAAGGCATTAGAAAAAGCACTGGTATAAATCAATATACAGCCAACTATAGCAGAAGTTTTTTTTATTCCACACATTGGTCTACCAATGTGGAAATAATTAAAAGAAAAACTAACCTTAAATTATAAAAGCAATTGCACACTAACCTTTTGCAAAATTCTTCCCTCACTATCTGTTACAATCCACTCTTGTAGAATATCTTTTGGCCAAAAATGTTTTCCACAAAATCTATCATTAAATTTTATACTAAAGTTCTCTTGACCATAAATCTTCCTTATAGTATTCTCCCACAATTCACGTCTCTCGAAATCTGAGGGCGTAATAAACATTGACGCCTCAGTCTTAAAACAACCCGGAAATTTACCTTTATCTTTATTTTTGACTTGTATAGCCATTGTGCATAAATAAAATCTTATAAATCTGAACTGTATATCTCCGTCTGTCTGAACAGCTGTTGTTGTAAAACGTCACAACGATCCGCAACGATCACAACGCTTTCTCATATAGTGGCAAATCGTGCAACTAAAAAGCTTCACGTTCTGATTTACTTTTACAATGGGTTTTAAGTAGAGTGTCATAGGAGTGATCCAGTTATATTATAGATATTAATGGCTTCAGTATGCTAAAAAGTGAATTAAGGGATGGAGAGATCTAGCGAGGATATTATGTAAATTTCTCAATTAGATAATTACATATTTGTGAAACTACTCGGGTAAGGTGTCTACAGTGTATAATAAATTAATTCCCTAATCATAATTAAAATGAAACTATTTGATAAATTATGTATTATAATTAGGTACAATAACGTGGGATAACTTCTATTTGAATGCGACCATAAAAAAATGAATTTAGTGACAGCCAACATAAGGAAAAAGAAGCTATAACCTAAAATGATTTTATTCTAATAATTCGGTCAGTGGAATACTTCTAAATAAATTATTTTCACAAAGAAACAGTAATTTTTTTAAAATAAGGATTTATTGTGTATACGAGATAATAAAAGAGTATTATAGTCAAAAGTATAAGGTTGATGATTATCTTGAAAAATGGCAAAGCTAGTAACCGCCAACATAAAGAAAAAAATCACCAGAATCTAAAATTATTTTATTCAAATCTTCGGGCAATGAAATACTCAGTGGCTCACCCATGAGCAGGCCCACCAATAGGGGGCAGTGGTGGTGTGTGGGGGCAGAGTCTCCGGGGCCCGGCTCAGCTTCAAGACTTTTTTCATCATTTTTTAACGAAAATATAAACGTTTAAGCGAAAAGGAAGAAAAGTGCAATATAATACGGAATTTAAATTAAGTACACTAATTACCACTATTTAAACTTGAGTGGATAAGCAATTAACAATATTAAAGTTTACACCATTAAGGCTATTGAAATGTTGGTGACCTAACGGAAGAAGTCAAGTATCTTAATGTTATACACAAGAAAAACATTTCTAAAATTTTAATCTACTCGGCAGTCCCTAAAACTGCTCAACAAAATAACAGAATTAAATATGGCAAATGCATGCAAATGCGTCGCTTTGCTCAGAATCTGCACACTTCCTGTTTCTGTTGCTCAAGCAGAACGATCTTTTAGTGTACTTAGCAGAATAAAGAACTGTTTGAGATCAACAATGTTTTTAAAATAGTGTTAAATAGTCACAACATTTTACCGTTCCCCGTTCACACTGTCTGTCTTGTCCAATCACCCAATCGCAAGTCACCACTATATTGTCCCTTTCCCATACTGCGTCATTCCCGACTCACAGATCATGATACTTTTTACTCGTCAAATCAATGCCACAAACTACACCACTGTAATATCCCACATCTTCCCCCCTCTAATTTCACAACTCTTCGATAAGTCTCTTGACTGGCTTTATTTACCGTCGAAGGCGCGAAGCTGGTGGAGTCGAACCACGCACTTCCAAGCTCTGCTCTCTTCCAAGGGAATCGTACCTAGAGTTTCCTCATTAGTTAGGTCCACAGCTGCAGGGATTTGGGGTTCTTGCTCCAGAACCAGGTCACTCGGTGGGTCCTCAGGAACGGGTTCACCATTATTTGGGTATTGGTCTCTAAGCGGTGCCTGCCCTTGTTCTTCATCAGTACCTCTAGGTGGCTTTCTTGATTGACCATCATGTTGGATCCAGGTCATATCTAGGTGTGGAACATAAACCCAAATACGCCGCGGTCCGAGTATTTGCTTAATCTTTGCACTGACCCATTTAGACTCGTTTCTCCTATAATTCTTCAACCAGACCTGGTCGCCCACAGAATAACGTCTAGTGTTAGAACTAACTCCCCCATACGCCTCCCTCTGTTTTTCTTTAGCTTGCTGCACTCTGATCAGTGTGAGGGGGGGGGGGGCGGTCGAAGTAGGTCCAGACGCTTCCTCAACTGCCTTTTCATCAAAGCTTGAGCTGGTGAAATCCCGGTGGTTGCGTGGGGATCATTTCTATAATCGAGTAGGAACCTTTGTAAGGCTGCGTCAAATTGGAATGAAGGAACATCCTCCTGGGCCATCTGGAGACAGCGCTTCACGGTCTTTACCGTATTATCTGCGCACCGTTTGTTTTTGGCCAAAATGGGGCTCCATGCTTCCATTGGACTCCATTTTTCCTTAGGAACGTTTGGAACTTCTCACTTTCAAAGGATGAATAGTTGTCCGAGACATAATATTTATTTTATTTATTTATTTATTTATATTACTTATCCCGATTCCTAGCATGTAGCTCAGGATCTAGGTCTACATCTTGAATTTACATTACATCTTTTAGCTACGTTCTTTTTTTAAATACAATAATACATTTAAAATATACACTTAAATCTAAAAGTCCTATTTGTCCTTCTTTCCTATACCTAACCTACTAGTTGGTACTCCCCGGTATATTACGCCCCCGGTACCCTGCCTTGCTGGGTGTCCCACCGCGCTCTGGATCTAATAGTCCCCAGATCGATGAGAGCCCCAGCGGGGACGGACATCCCTTCCACGCCATCTGGGGAGGCGCCCTATAAGAGGTTTCGCTCCACTTACTACCCACAATATCACCACCTATGGACTTACAACTAACTTAACCTAAGGATTTATAAAAATGCTTAATGCTAACTTAACCTAAAAACAAGTCCTTCTTATAATTGGCTGCAGGGTCTTTCTGTTGATTTCGCCAATCCATTTTCTGAACTGAGAGCAGCCATCCGATGGATCGGTGGACGGACCAGATGCCCGACAGCTCCAGCCCAGCATCACACACTTGTCACCAAGTGGGCTGAACCCTATGAGTGAGGGGTTGATTCTCCCGTCTGAAGATGTTGTTATCTTTTACTCCCTAGCTGGTATCAAGGCGCCCTCCAGTTCATCAGCAGTTCACACTACTGGAATCCAGATAGCACTCCTTACCTCAGCTAGGCTCCGGTTCGCCTGGAGATCCCCACCACATTCTACCCAGCCAGCCGATAATCCAGTTTGTCTTTGTTACACTTATTGACTTATTCACGTCATGTGTCATCCATATCTGTTGAAACGTCACTGACTACTGTCATGTCACTGTCACTCTCCGTCTTGTACCCTTGTCTTAAGTTGACCAGTATATGTTGTCCTCTATTTTTCATTGCAGTTAAATACTTATCTCTTTCGTATTTAGACACGTTATCCACGATTGCATCCAGGAGACTCCATCGGTCCACGTCACGCAGTATGTGATAAACCGTGCTCGCTTGCAACGGTATCTGTAGGTTCATTCTATCTTCAAACGTCTCAATGCACTCCAGCACGACGTGTTCCGGCGTCGCTTCCCTACCACAATCGCAAATTCCTGTATGCGTGAGCCGTCTAGTGAGGAGAGCGGCCTTATATGGACCATGCCCAGTAATAAAATGTACTAAACCTGGAGAGGGCTGCAGGTACTCAATTCTCAACCGTTCAGAAACGCTTGGAAATATCTTATACGTTCTCCTACCTGTTTGGCTCCGCTCCCACTCGTCTTGCCACTCCTCTTCCAGATATTTCCTGACCTGAAGTCCCGTTGTTATCCCTGCTATCGTAAGATTAGCCACTTTCTCCATATCCCCCTTCCTTATCCAATACAATGCAGCTCTCCTCCTCACTTCTATGTCCAAGGGCCAGATACGCAAGGCTACACACAACAATGTGGCAACAGTCTTGTACGCTCCAGATAGCCTCAAAAGTACACCTCTCTGAAGGCTTCTGATTTTCTTTCTGATTCTTACCCGTCTGAGCCGATGAGCCCACGCACCAGCTCCATAACCCACAATGGAAACCAACATAGCCTGGTGATATAATCTGATCAGCCTCATAGACAGTTTAAATCTGCCCTGCCCTATGTTGATGATCTTATTCATAGCTCTCAAAGCCTTTCCACATGCGTTCTCCACGTGTGTCATAAAGTCGCGTTTCTCATCCAGCACCACGCCCAGGTATCTCGTGTCCTTGCTTAGTCTTATCGTCTGTTCGTCAATCTTAACCCTAGGGTTTCTCTTGAGTACCCCCCTGAATAGCACGTAAGTTGTTTTTGCAGGAGCTAAACTCAGTTTTAGCTTTTTACACCAAGAGTTCAGCCCAGTGAGAACTGCGTCACTCTTGTCTTCACATTCTCTTCTAGATGTTGCTTCAACTATTATGAGTATATCGTCCGCAAAGGCAACCAACCCCGCCGTTTCAGGGAGTGACTCAATCTCCACTAAACCCGGTTCGAGTGCTACGTCCCAAAATATCGGCCCACAGACCGACCCCCGAGGACACCCTTTCGTAAGTTTTTTGCTTACTGTCATTCCTAGACTTCTCAGGTTCACGTATCTTCCCCTACACTAGTCCATAAGACTCCTATAGAGGTTCCCCGGACATCTAATTTCTCTCAGCCTCCCAAATAGCGCCGGCCACTACAAGTTGTCACAAATATCCCCATTACGTATTTGTCTCTAGCCCTATCTACAAGACTCATGGCCTCACAGATAGCGTCCTCTATAGACCTGCCCCTCATGAAACCGTACTGCTGTTGATACATCTCCACAGCCTCTCTATGTTCTTGCAATCTATTGCACGGGATCTTTTCTTGCAATTTCCCCTATACGTTTAAGAAACATATTGGTCTGTACGATTTCGGGAGTTGAGGATCCTTATTCTCTCCCTTACTCAGGATAACTACCTCACTTTGCTTCCATACATTTGGTACGTGGCCCTGAGCCACACACTCATTTATCAATCTAACTAAGAAGAGCGCTACCTGCTCGCTGATCTGTTGAAGGATCTCCACCCTGATTCCATCTGGTCCAGGTGCCTTCTTCTTTTTCATTTCAGCCACAAGTCTTGTTACCTCATCCTGGGCTACTGGATCTGTCACCTCATAATTGTCATAACTATTCGTCATATCCTGTCTAGCTATCACTTGTCCTTTGTCGTCTTCTCCGTCTTCGTCTGGAAGTAGGGTGTCTATCAGCAGCCTCGCTGATTCTTCCCAGTTTGATGTAAATCCTCCTCCCGGCTTTTAATTCCTCCTGCACATATCGTTCCCAGCTTTCTCTCTTTACCGTCACCAGGGTGGACTCAAACTCTTCTTTTTTCCGTCTATACCCATTGAGGAGCAGTCCACGACTAGCAGGATCTATAGACCTCTGATATCTCCTTCGTGCTACCCTCATCTCCTTTCGGAGTCTACCAAGTTGTTCGTTCCATGGTCGATTGTTTATACTCAATGTATCCTTCACCATTGGGATGGATGCCCTCATAGCTCTCTGAACTGACCTGGTAAACTCCTTGGCAGTGATATTGACATTTCCTCCTTCAGCCACCTCAGGCGGAAGCATCAGCAGCCCCTTTAGCCTGTCCCAGTTTGCCTTCCTTATGTTGTATCTTATCCTTTTCTCTATGTCTATTTGATATTGCTTCCTACCTTTTATTTCTATTTCAAAGGTGATCAAATTATGATCATTGATCGTCACTCCGTCCAGCACTTTCCAGTTAGCAACCATTGCTCCAGCTTATTGATTTTGAAATGTCACGTCTATGTTGGAACTCGCCCCAGCTCTCCCTTGGTATGTTGGTGGATTCCCTGGTAGGCTCGCCACTATAAGTTTTCTCGCCGCAATTATCTCCTTCAATTTCTCTCCCCTCTTATAGGCACGATGTCCTCCTTTCCTTCCATCCACTCTCCTCCACACATCGCTGAACCACAGGGTTGACCTAGAATACGTATCAGCTAAGTAAATAATATACGTCATCTACTGCCTCAATAATTCCTAAATATGGTTCTATATCATCTCTATACTGGAAATACATATTGACAAAAATGACTGTTCCTATACTCGATCTTACTTCAACACAAGTGACTCTCTCGTTGCATAATTGATCAACCCTTGTGATCGTTAGATGCTTATTAAAGACCACTACTGCACTCATGGGTGACTTCCCAGATACCACTATTCTCGCATTCACCGGCATCTGTGGTATCTTCCCACTTCGGGTACTATACGGTTTCTGCAGACAGACTATGTCTAGCTGCAGGTCCTCTGCCATCTTCCTGATCTCAGCCATTACCGTCGCACTCCGCATAGCATTCAACTGCTCAATCTTTAATTTTTCAACTATATCCATTATGGGTTATGCGTAAAAACATAACATTTGGGCCAAGCTTCCTTCGAGTCAAATGCTATGCAACCATTTGTTTTTAAAAAATTCCGGTAAAGCTCCTCTACATCGATCTTGTCGTCCCTTCTTTCAAAAACCTTGTGTATTATTTCCAGTAGTTGTCCCGCCTCCGTAGGTAGGTTCATGGCCTTAAGTTGTATTCTGTCCAAGGCCTCGGGGGTGGCGAAAGCAACAGAATTACCTTTCTCATGGCCAGTTCTTATTACGTGTCTCATGGCCAGGTGGAGGGTTTGCTGCTCTTCCAACCTTGACAGCTGTAGAGTCTCCTCAAAGTTATTGTATATCTGACCAGGATCGACCACATCCTTCAACCTATTCCCTTTTTCTTCCTCCGCTGCCTTCCCCTCATCCCCGTCCGCTGTCTTCTCTCTCTCAGTGGACGCTTCCACTGGCTTCAACTGGTGCTGCTTTTTACCTGTTTCTTCCTTTTGTTCCTCCTCAGCTTCTACAACTCTCCCATGTATTATAACCGGTCCCTTTTTCCAAAACTTCCACCTCTCGATGTTCCAGAGCTTTCGCTTATACTCTTCCATAGTTTAAGTTGAAGTTACTTCCTCTATCTCTACCTCTACCTTCTCCATTACCTGTTGTTCTGGTTGGGTGCTTATCTTCGCCTAGATTTGCCTTCTCTATACCTTTCTGCTCTCCTCATATTCCTCCTCCTTCTTGAGGCGGGATTCTTCTTTTTATTATCAGACTTACCTTTGCTTCCCCTATTGTGTCTGTTCACGTCCATCTCATTTAATCCCTCCAGTATTTTCTGTAGCACCGTCATTAGAGCTCTCATGTCGTTACTCGGCATAGTCTGTACTCTGTATCTGTCTATCTAAAAGCAGTTGGTATGTGGAGCACTCTCTGGTGTTAGGATGCTTGCACTTATCTTTTCCTCTATTACCACATGGTATACAGGTCTGAGTTTTTGCCTTACATTCCTTGAGTTCCCACAGTGATCACATACCGACTCCTTTTTAGGGTAGAATTTCACTCTGTGCCCTAAATCCCCACCCCTGTTGCATTTCGTAGTGACTAAGTAGCCCTTCACCGAGACGCTACTGAAACGTAAGTAGACACGACCCCCAACCTGTAGGTTCCGGACCCTTGCGGATACCTCCACCACATGGTTGGTGACCCATCTCTCTCTCAATCCTGTTTTGAACCTAGGTTCAAATCCCTCTTAAAACTCCTTCTGGGTGATTCTGTCCTCTAGGTTTTGTTTATAAATTGTCTCTCCCAGTTCCTCCACTGTCATGTCCAATGGTACGTCAAATATAGTAACGAGTAGTCGTCTCTTCCTCGGATCTTTGCACTTGAGGCCCTCAAGTAATTGGATCCCTTTTTTTTAGATATTTTCTGTGTCCTCAATGTCCTCAGTCTCTATTACAACCATCTTCCCTGTTGGCTGAATATACCTGATCCGGATCTTATCCTTGGCAGGATTGAGGTTGGACATTACCTTTACTTGTATATCCTTCGTATCTTCCCCTTTGCTGAATGACATGAAAGCTTTGGCTGTTTTGTTTCCCATATCCCTATTGATCCTCTGTGCCAGAGCCATATTGGCAGCCGGTCCGCCTGTTGCCCCAGCGGTGACGATCTGGGCGAACGTTGGTCTTCTTTCTTCAACTCCTGCTCTGCTTTTCTTCTTTTCTTCCCTAAGTCGTGTATTCTCCAACGTCAGTTGCTGAATCTGCCCCTCTAGGTTCGCGATGACCAACAACAAGTTGTTAACCTCCAATTTCAAACTATTGGTAACCCCCGCGCTCATCTTTCTGTCCTGGTAAAGTTCATCAATGAACTCATTCATCGCTATCATCCTTCGGCTTGCGTCCTTCTTTTCTTCTGTCACCAAATCTTGTACTTCTTCCTCGAACTCAGAGGAGTAAAGCTCCTCCATGACTTTAACTGGTTTTTTTCTTTTTTTACTTCCTTAGACATCTTCGTTTGCGAGTGAAACAATCAGCCTACCGAATTTCTTGTTCACTTTACGTACTTAAATGACACTTTTAAGCCTTCAGAATGACAACCCACAAATGCTGATTCACTTATTCTACTTGTTCCCTTATCTACCTTACCTCTATTTTAGAACCAGAATTTTACAAACCCCTGGTTTCTTGGCAACTGAAGGTTCTTGATGACCTATAGATGCTCTAAACTTAAACGGTGACTATTAATGGACCGTTTAGTGAGCTATTATTTAATTGCCCTGACTCGTTCCTTCTCTATCTCACCACGTGTGTTGCAGTTGCAAAGGGAATTTCCACTAAGGTCGTAATGACCTTAGCTTCCGGTACCCTTGAAATTAGATTGTTTAGTAACTTTTGAACCATTTGGGTTACGGAGTCCAAACTTTTACCAAAATTATCGGAAAATTTAGCTGTTTTTTATGATATAAGAATAATTGTTGTATTTTTAGTATAATTGTTTAGTAATAGGAAAACGTGAATAACCTACCCCGGTTTTAAGTTACACTCTCACAACCTCTTACACGGATACCCGAAAACTCCCTTCAATGATTGTACCACTTTCCGGAATAACTTCCCGCGTTGTTCCCGGATCTTTTAGCACATTTCACGGAGTGACCTCAACACGCGACATGTCTATCAACCACACAAGTCCGTATTTTCTCCGAATAAGTAAGTGTGGAACTTCTTAACACCGAAAATGAGCCCCGCTCCTTCCTTGTGCAACTGACTGTAAGATTCTTCAGCTTTGTATAGAGAGTGGTTTGCAAACGCCAGCGGCTTCTCTTCACCGTTAGGATATCTTTGTGAAATCACTTTATCGAGTCCTAGGTCTGAACCATCAACCGATAGACGAACCGGATACTGTGGGTTAAAATGAGCCAGCGATCGGTTAGCTTGAACTACCTCTTTTATTTGGCAGAATTCCTGTTCACAACGCTCTCTCCACTCCCACGGCACGGCTTTATGCAATAATTTATACAGGAGACCCAGAATTGTGGCTAAATATGGAAAAAATTTGGACAAATAATCAATAAATACTAAGTATGACTTTCAGCCCCTTCACGTTATTCGTTTGGGAGCTTCTAAAATTGCACGAACCTTGTCCTCAGTTGAATGCAAGCCATCTGCGTCAATCCTGAAGCCGAGATATTCCACTGAAGATCTACCTATCCAACATTTCTTTAGGGACAATGTCAATGCATAATCTCTGATTATCTCCAAAACTTTGGTGAGTCGACATTTTAGTTGTGCTAGGTCTTCAGCCCCTATTAAAATGTCACTAACTAGCGCAGCGGATCCTTCCGGACTACCAAGTAAAATTCCCATTATTTTTTGGGACTTGGTGGAAGCACATGCAACACTGAAGGGCAAACGGGTATATTTGAACAGGCCTTTTGGCATGGATATTTTCGTGAGCAATTGAGATGTCTCCTCTAAAGGAAACTGTAGATAAAAGTTGGCCAAATCGAGTTTCGCAAACAACTTGGTGCCCTTGACTTTGTGAAACAGATCCTTTATCTGGGGAAGAGTGTGCTGATCCACTTGTAACCATGGATTTAACGTCAACTTATAGAGTATACAGATTCGAATCCCCCTCTTTTTTCATCACGGGAAATATAGGCGAACAAAATTGACTATAGTCCACAGGCTCTAGTATCCCTTCTTTCAAAAGTCTGTCAATTTCGGCAGCAGCCCCCTCTTGAAGAGCAAGTGGGATTGGACGATCAATAATAAATTTGGGCTGAGCATCCTGCTGCAGAGACAACAACAATTTTCCTTTGTTAAACTTACCCAGACGGTCTGTGAAAACTTCTAAAAAATGTCGGTAATTCCTTGAAGCATATGCTGTGTGTTGTCTTCTAAGAAGAACACCAGTTGCACCATCTTATTAGGTTGGTGTTTATAATGTGAAATCACAAGTCACTAAACCAGGCCCTTCCCAGCAGCGGTGGGCCCTCCGACTCCACTACAAAAAATTTAAGGTTCAGAAAAATTATCCCATTATATTCGACCTTGACAATGATGAGACCTAACGGGACTAACTTTTCTTGAAATACGAAACAAAGGTTTTGGAAGTTGGTGTTAGCACTAAATTTGGGAACTTTTCACTAAACAGTTTCAATAGTACTATTGCTCTCAAGCAACCGGTATCAAATTGAAATTTAATGCTTTCATTGTTAATCTTCAAAACAACATATTAACTCACGATTTCTTCTTCCGCCTCATTAATATTGTACAGGCTATCACTATCAACTTTGATATCTTCAGATAAAAAGTGTGTATTTTCTTGAATTTTCCCCTTAAAACAAGACTGCTTCTTATTTGTGCTATACGATTTACCCTTATTTCTCCATGCCCTTGCTAAATGTCCAATCTGTGAGCAAATATTGCATGTGTGATTACGATACTTACAAGTTTCTGAGGTGTGGTTATGACCTGTGTAAACATCACAACGAACCCCTTTAGAGGAACCAGGCGGGTGTTTTAGTATGCTAATTTGTCTACTTTGGCTAGAAAAACTGGCTCATTTTTTATCTTAATATCTGTTAATCAATAATGAAGTGAAGACGCTTGCTTAGCACTAGATAGATCCACTGCTTTGTCAATCGTAAACTTAGTGGCGTTTTCCTCAAAAAGCCTATCGCGAATGGGACCTTAACTCATCCCTAAAACAAATTTATTTATTAGAGCAAAGTATAGATGGGTATCAAATTCACAATTCGCCGCCAATTCCCATATTATTGCCAACTACTCATTTACGTTCTCTTCAGGCTCTTTACTAGCGTTGAAAAACTTAAATCTCTCAGCAAAAACGGACTCCGTGGGCAGAAAGTACTTGTCAAACAATTCAACGAGTGCATCATATTTCAACTCCTTAGACTTTTTAGGTACACTTAAGTTATTCACTAACTTAAAGGCATCTTCATCCAATGCAATGAGTAACATGCCTTGTCTTCTTGCTTCACTTTTGATGCGATTAGCTGAACTTAAGCATCCAAGTTTGTTAACTGTCTTTAAGTTAACTTTATTTTTTTCTGGGTCTTAGTACCCTAGTCTTAGTACATTAATAAGTAGTTTAAGAATAAATGCCTCTGCATTTGTTTGTAAGGAGAGAGGGAAACCAGCTGGGAAAACTAGCCTTAGTACGCCCAACCGGTACTAAAACCCCGATATTACCATCACCAGAAAACCATTATAACATGAGAGTGACTCGTTATAATATTTGTACGCTACACTAAGCTACAAGAAAAGAAAATCCTGGTAAGATAGACAATTTTGTAAAGGCAGGCGAAAAAATCTAATTAAAGACGAAACTTAGTGAACCGTGGTACTACTTTTTCATGTTTGTTAAGTGTTTTTTCCCCCTTTGGTTCTTTGGTAAACTTTTAAACCCTTTATTTCAATATTTTTCTACCATAATTTATAATATTTCGTTTCACTTACATTATTTTTTGTTCTTAGGTGGGGCCTCTAGAATTTATTTGAAAACGTAGGGGGAGTGGGTGTGCTCAACTCGGGCAGATATTAGACCCTGGAGGACCCTAGAAGCTGTTTAAAATGTTGAAGTGATTATTATTTATATGCTAATTTTTTTTATCACTGAGTCTTACTACCTGTTCAGAATATAAACATGTATTTTTATCTAAGGCTTTCTTGGCCATAATGTACAGTACAATAAGAGCATAGTATGAAGGGAAACATGGGATATTTTAAATCAAATATAATTTAGTCATTTAGTAACTGGCACGGAAATTAGAATGTAAAAATTTTTTTACTGTATCCCTATCTCCCCTATGTCACTGTCTGTGAGTGCTTTCATTAGGTAGTCAAACCATCTCAAACTTTAAATAGTGATTACGCTACTGATGTACACACTGGACAAAGACTAAAATGTTGTATGCCAAAAGCTCCCAAAGTTTTAGGTTAACCTAACAATCATAATATTAGTTGGCCTTACAAGAATATTTTTAAGTTTAAATACATGTGTTTTTTTTATTCAGTAAACCATAAGCCTATTTTAACAATATTTTAATAATAAATAATACATTGTTTTAATCAACACGCCTATTTACAAAATATTCTATTTTGCATATGAATACAAGAAAGTAAATCAAGTAGTTTTTAAAACTGTAAGATAGGGCTCCGCGAGCTCTTTTGTAGTGGGAGAGGGGGCTCAACTAATAGGTTGGTCTGAGGGTCCTTCCATGGTAACATTTTAAACCCTGGATAACTATTTAGCTGTTTGAATGTGATCAATTTTCCATGGGTAGTATTTTTTTATGCTTTTCTTTCTCATAATGTGTAGTAGGAACACGATAAAGAGGATGGATTATAAAATACTATTTTTTTCACGGTTAACAATTGTTAAAAGTTATACTCTATTTTTATTATGTTGGTAAATATATTCTCCAGTGTTTGTAGAACTCTAGTTGTACTGTATAAGGGGCGTGGGTAAGTCAATTAAAAAAAATAGGAGCTCGGATGCGCTTTCCCAGAAATGTTACTAGCCTGGTTCTCACGAGGAAATTTTTGAAAATTAGAGTCCTCTAAAAACTATTTGAAGTGGTCATCCTTTAGCAAGTTTTTGAAAATTGGATTCCTCTAGAGTCTAGACTCTATTTGTATATGGTTTTTTGAAAGTTAAATTCACCTGAAGTTATTTGGTGTGAGCTCCTACAGGCAATTTGAAAATTAGATGCCTCTAGAAGCTATTTAGAGTGGGCCTCTACTGGCAAATTTTGAAAATTTGATTACCTCAAAAACTATCTATAGTCGTTCTCGCTTAGATTTTTTAAAATTAAAATTCCCTAAAAGCTATTTAGAGTGGGCCTCTAGAAGAAAAATTAGCTATTAATTGAATGGCTCAGATATTTGAAGTGATTTTCAGATATCTGGAGTTTGTTTTTAATCGTATTCATAGTTGAGTTTGATCTTCTTAGACACACAACCAAATAATTAATATAATAAAATTATAAAAGTTATTAATATAGTAATATTAATAACTTTTAAAATAAATAATCAATACATATAAAAATTATTGAACACGTTTTAATAGCATCGTCGCTGTTTTAATGTTTTTAAAAAAGTGTAAAATTTCTATTAATATATTTTTGAAAAACTTGTTTTACGATAGCATTTTTCAATAATTTTTTCAATATATAACATTTTCAAAAAATAGTCTTCGATTAAATAGCTTCCGGAAAACTCGCAGTTCGCTAAATTGATTTTCCGAAAAAAAAAATCAAATTGCAGTTCGAAAAATTGACAGTTCAAAAAATTCATTTTCGATTATTTGACTGTCGAACAATTGATTTTAGGTAAATTCAATTCAGAAAATTGATTTTCAGGCAGTTGATTTTCGAAAAATGTGGTTTCGACAAACATATCGTTCGGAAAATTGATGATTCGAAAAATTGATTTTCTACAAAATTACTTTCGATGGTTTTGTATTCGGTGAATTGATTTCGATAAATTGATTTTCGAATAACTTGTTTTCGAAAAATCAACCTAGACCCCCTTCTGACACAGGTATCCACGCTAATCTGCAAAAGAGGTGAAGGATCTTCATGGAGGGGGTAAGAACTGTCAGACGAGGCCACAGATTTCATGCTTGAGTGCGTCAAGTTAAGATGCAACCCGCTTCATAAAATATCTTCGAATTCACCAAATAAGCAACGTAGTTAATCTAAATATGTTTAACGTATATCATTTAACAAAACTACTTTAGAGGTTGAGGAATAGCCAAAGACGGCCATGCCTAACCTCTTTTCACTTACTACTTCAATAAAGGACCCATTCGAAAATAAGCGTTAATTTAACTGTATCTTAAATGAAACTTGAATTTAGTAAATAAAGTTTTGTCTGTACTATTAAATCAAATTATATTTTTATTTGGTTCCGATTTAATTATTGTCATTAATATAATAATGAACCTACTTCTCAATAACAGAGTGGAAAATGGAATATTTCTCCTTTATTTTAATCAAAGAGACAATCATAGTCATTGACGTTAAAACAAGGAAAATTCGTAAATAATAAACAAGCATGGCTATCACAAGGCATTTCAAACATGAAGATTAATGCAAAATCTGATTATTTTCGTCTGCTTGTGTACTGACGTTTAATTGGCTATAGCCTCTCCTCGCATTCTCATTGGCTGATACGTCTCAAGTTCAATGATTATCTATATTACACTCCATGCATAACGTATAAGAAGTTAAAGCTTAACCAACTTTATGTATTGTACACTATTCACTATGTATCGATTATTAACGATATCATTGAAAATAATGTACTTCAACTTCTTGCGCACAATGTGCTAAACACTATTCTTTATTAGTTATGCGCTATGCATGAATATAACTTATTAGCACAGCCTTGTACAACTATTTTCAGGCACGAATATTATATCAAATAGTTATTTTTACAAGCGATTGTCTATTTTCATTTTATTATCTAATTTTTGGGTTGCTGTAGGTTAACTCTCTTTAAGATGAGGATATTAAGAACAGAACACTGGGCTAGCGTTGACCACTTCATGGGTAGATACTGGTAATTCGTTTTTACGAATTTCTAAGCATTGAGATTGTATTTATAAATTAATAATAATAATAATAGTAATAATAAAAATAATAATTACAATAATTATTCTGTAATATTTCTGCAAAAAGTATTAATTAAATATCCAAATTTATATTTGATTTCGAAACACGAGAAACTTTATACTAATTTAGTTTATAAAATTTTGCGTTTTATTTTCCAGGCACCAAAGGAGAAAAAAGAATGTTAAAGTAAACAGACAAGATATACAATGTAGACTCTACAATTACAAAAAATTTCCATTAGATAAATTACTCATTAAGGTGGGATGGAAGGGGATGCGAGAAAAAGGCCAGTGTTTTTGCAGTTTTTATGGCAAAATATTTTTTTGGCCAAAATAATTAAAATATTGCTTCAGTGCAAACATAGAATTTAATTTTCTTCACATAGCGACCTCAAAATTTCTTGAATATCTCTCAAGAGTGCCCTAGAATTTAATGACAACTTTTTATCTTCATTTAAAAACTTTCTCATCTAATGCCGCTATGCTCATGCCAGATATTCAGAAAGTGTTGTTATCAACATGTTGAGAAAATCAAGCTTTATGCTTGTACTGGAGCAATATTTTATTTATTTTAGCCAAAACAAGTTTCACCTTAATAATGAAACAAGTGATGAGTTTTAAACACAATGCCCCAAAAAATAATATTACGACAATAATTTAGAGATTACTGCGAACAATATATATTTTGACATGGTTAATGAGTTTAAATATTTAGGAACAATTTTAACTAGCAATTAGAGTGGAAATTAGGAAAATGATACAGTCGGGAAATGCATGCGATTACTCAATCTGTTCGTTGTTGACAACTCGCCCGCTGTCCAGGATTTTAAACTAAGAAAATACAAAACAATTTTACCGATTGTTCTCTATGAGTGTTAAACTTGGTCTCTTGCTCTACAGGACTAAAATATATTTAGGGTGTTCGAAAACAAGGAAGGTGCTTAGGAAGACATTAGGTCCAAAACCGGATGAAGATACTGGGGAGTGGATTAGGTTACATAATTATGGGTTACAAACCCTGTACTCATCACAAGGCATTGTTAAGCTAATCAAGTCTCGTAAATTACGGTGGGCAGGACATACAGCGTGAATGGAAGAATCTAGAACCATATTCAGGGCATTGACTGGCAAACTTAATGGGAAGAAACCATTGGGAAGATCTAGACACAGATAAGAGGACAATATTAGACTGTACCTGAAATAGGTAGGGTGTAATGAGGGGGACTGGATAAAAATAGCTCAAGTACTTTTGTAAGTAAAGCAATGAACTTTCGAGTTCCTAATGCCATAGAGTACGCTAGTATGAACAGTACATTAGATACTGTACCTTAACAATGGTATGAAAAAAGAATAAAATATCAATTTTGATTCCTTATAACTCATGAACTGTAATTATTTGAAACAAATGAATCACTATTTATAGCTCATAATTATACAGTTGTTATAAGTGTGAAAAACTGAACAGGTAGAAAGACGCGACTAACTAGCACGCCATTTCAGCCCAATTTGACATTTGACCTTTGACCCCGACGTGGAGAGTCAGTGTATTGTGATGATTACGTAATGTTGTTGTCGCTCTCTGATTGGCTGTTGGCTTTCCCTCTCCCTCCCCCTTGAACCCATCCCCTCCCCCTGATTCCCTTTCCAGTGTTCCAAACATGTTGGTTCTTGTCCAAACTTGCTTTTTTATACCTGGGTAGGATTGGGACAGGTGTTGGAGTTTATTTTTTATTTATTGGCGTGCAGTCCACGGCGTTGGGCGCGGGAGCACGAACATCTTCCGATGGCAGCGTAGTGTAGAATGAGACCGGCTGGCAGCTGTTCGCCGGCCTTTCACTTCACGGGACAACCAGCACGAACCTCCCCTTACATCGCCACGGCACAGAATGAACTAAGCTACACTGCTCCCTCGTTCTGCTGATGTGGCTTTCACTTCACCCCTCCCCACCCCTCACTTCGTCATACCCCTCCTCACAAGTTCAGTGGGGGTTGTCAGATGGTGGAAATTTTAATTTCACAACAACCCTAACTTGTTTTAAATGTTGAAAGAGAGTTCCAACGATTTGTTAAAGTGTCATAAACCCCAAGGCCGCTTGGCACATCGATCGTGGCCTTCTGAAGGCCGTAGGTTTAGATGTTCTTTCCCCCAGCCCCAAAGCCACCTGGCACCTCTTAATTCCCCCCCCCCCCCCAGAATTAGATGAGCCACACATTTAGATGGAGTGCACACCGGGATTCAAAACTCGATATCTTTAGCACAGCTAATGTCTATTAGAACGGCTGTACTTCCGGCACCTCACCATTTTGCCAGCCAACCAGATTTTTTGGACCAGGTAGAATGTGTACCTGAATTAGCTTCAAACCTCGATCACTCTGTCACCGGCCATCTAGTGACGCCTTAGACCATGCGACCATCGATGCATGTATACAAAAATTATTATAAAATGCATTACCACTTATAACAACAGTAAATATAAATTAATGTTCTCATCTATATTTTGTCGAAATAATATATAACTCTTACATTAATTCATAGGTAATATTGAATTTAATATTTGAAACTATATTTTAACGAGATAATATATAGCTCTTACATTAATTCATAGGTAATATTGAATTGAGTAACTTGAATTTAATGTTCGCAACTATATTTTGACCTGATAATATATAACTACATAAATTCATAAGTAGTATCAGGGCTGAGGAAGATATAAAATATACTTGCATTTGTGTGAAGGCCGAGCGACACGGTCGACCTGGATTCAATACCCCCTACCTCCGTGCTAATAGCCACGAATTTAAGCTTATCGGTATTTAGAACTGTGTCTTACTACCCGTCAGAGGCACAAGCTGTGGACGATGAGGGGGAAACCGGCCTTAGTACACACGCACGACAGGGATTCTAACTAAGCTCTTCAGGCAAGCGAGAGATAAGAGCTGAGGTTGACCAGGTGAAATGTGTAACAGAATTTGCCAGGATTGAAATCTGTAGTAATTAGCGTTTGTTATCCTTTAAGGGACTTGAACCCTTACGTCACAGGGCGAGATGTGTACCCACATTTGAGCGTCATTGACAACTGAACCCTCCAACACCGTCTGGATATCTTTGCCCGTATGAGAGAGACAGAATAATAAAATTAGTGATGTACCGTCATTTGCACAGGGCTTTATGTGAAAACAGCCAAAGCTATTATTTATGCTTTTAGTTAAGATTAGCGTTTTTCGACCTTGCAGGGACTCGAACCCCCTACCTCTTCCCATCACAGGGCGAGATGTGTACCCACATATGTGCTGCTGAAAAAAAAACAAGACCGACAGTCCTCGGATCCCCCCTAGCCAGCACCGGAGAAAGGCGTTCATCCCCGGCGGAAGATTTACCGCCAATGAGAGATAACGGTGTATAGATGCCTATTTACTTGGATCGGGCAAGCACCAATGCGGAAACAATATTATCGACCAATAAGAAGCCGCCACCTTTACATGCGGCACCCCCCCGTTGAAGCGACTATAAATAGACCTTGAAATCATTACATTCGGTCATTGTGATTAATAATTGACGTTAGTAAACATCATAATGAGTTTCAACGCGCTGGAAAATTGGATAAATTCAGGTATGTTTTAAAAGTGTTTTGCATATTTTAATTACTATTTTGATTATTACGTCTTTGGTGTACAGCGGTATTTGTTCCTTTGACAGACCGTCAAGAAGAAGACGCACCTCCTCCACCTGCAGCGTCGGTAGCACCGGGTAGCCCGGACCTTCTAACTTTTTTTAGCGAGGACGGAATTTGCCTGGCGGATAGCGACTGGTGCATGGGTAATTAGCGTCCTGCTATAGATTTGAGCGTGATTGGCCAGTGGTTTGTCCCCACGATAGTAATCAATATGTATTTATTTAATTGCAGATTACGGGGATCCAAATAGGCTGGACGTCTGCCTAGGGGCTGGCCCGGAAGGATCAAGGTGGCTCGACGACGATTTATAAACACCTCCATTGTCAGTGACCAGTGAATGGGGGCATCCACACCACCCAACGCCCGTTCCACTTTACGTGTGGGCCCACCCCCAGAAAGCACTGATTTAGAGGTGCATTCTGTACCGGGTCATCTTATTGAGGCGGTCAAAGCATTGCCACCTGCCGCATTTTCGAGACCATTGGCCTCCGTATTAGTCTTTGGAGATGCGAGCAACAACCTGCTCTAAGTTTGCAACGGACTGGATGCGGTTGATCGCCATATATGTAAGTTTGCGGCTCTTTAATTACCATAGAACATGTTTTAAATTTGTATAAAAATGTACCGTCTACAAGTAACAATACTATATAGCCACTAGGTTGGAAATAGACAGCTTATTACGCAAGAGTTATCCCCGTCATCTCTTCCTCCAAACCAGCTTTGTTTCGCACATTTTGTCAGTTGACCGTTTCGAGAATACTAGCTCTTATATTCATGGTACAAACAAGAAAAAGAGAGAAAATTATAATTGTTGCTTTAGCCGTGTTTGTAATGTGTTGGATCAAATTTAATCGTCACCTTAGCGTATACGATAGCATGTATGTATACTAAACTATCGGTCCCGAGTTCAATTCCCGACACAGCTAAAAATGTTGGTCTGATAAATTAACAGACAGTGGGCCGGATTTTTAGATGTCCTAGTCTTTAAGTTATGCGCATAAAAGTGACCTGAGCTTTAGGCTGGAAAACAGTAATGGAATTAAATTAGATTATAATATTCAATGAAAAAATGCTTTATTTAATTCTAAAACAAAATTATTTCTACCGATAGAAAACTTAATTCTGACCATTAAAAATTACTTTCTTCTGATTTTACTAATTTGTGTTAAGACATGTTTTCTCCAATACTTTGTTTAAAACTAGATTTCTTCAATCATTAGCGCTGTGTGGTAAACTTGTTTACTTATCGAAATAACAGATAGCGTTTGCAAGCAATTTAGAGCCGAAAAAATGTTGCGCTCGCTCTGCTGCAATGTAGTTTTAGTGTTTGTATAGAGATATATTTAAATGTATTCAAATATATACTGGCATAATAACTAACCGGGGAAATTATATTGTTGCTGTAGCCGATTATTAAAAAGAGAGAAAAACCCTATATATTGGTTTGCTGAGCCAGGGGTCCCGGGTTAGATTCCCTGGCATGGGTTAAAATGTGGGTTTAACCTTTCATAGTGATAAATTAACTTCCATGAACTGTGTTTTGTACATGTTCTAGGGTTCAAGTGTATTTATTACACACACTTTGCGAATGTTGGTTTGTTATGTCTAGGAAAAATTACAAAAACATATTATATTAATACCGAAAGTAGTTTGAAATTGAAAAGTATTATATTTCGTGGTATCATTTTAGAGAGAAAAAATACGCGTATGTTTGGAACAATTATATTTAAAGTGTTTACTTTGACACGTGCCTTTGTGTTATAGTTCAAATGGAGGGTGGATATATCGGCTCCATCCTCCCGCCACCGGCTGTGAGACCCCTTCATCCCGCCGCAGGAGTACCGCCACCAAGATAGGGAGACGGTGTTCCAGTCCTGGCTGCGGCGAGGCAGATGGGGTCCGCAGTCCTCCCGCAGCCCGTGGAAGTGGCGACAGCTGGACAATCTTCGGGAATTAGTGGCCCGGTAAACCAGGTTGGTGGAGCTTTAACAAAAGGTCTCCCTCTTCGAATCTTCGAGGAGAGAATAAAACAATTGAGGCGTTTCTTTTATACTGGTAGAGAATTTATCGTATATCTCGGTGCTCTAGCAAGCGATCGTGACGCATTAAGCTGACTTGAAGAACAAATTACTAATTTGCTCAATCGGCTGCAGGTCCATGGTGTCAGCGCCGATGATAATGTCGGCTTACTTTTGAATAGCACGGACTCAACGTTGAATCCTGTATTCGTCTCTTTTAGGGGGCGGATAAGTTAGACTATCGAGCCGTGCTCGATAACGTAAGTCACGTGTCGCAGAGTAATAGCTTGTGCTTAATTACGGCACCACTGGACGCTTAACTCAGCCATTTTAAAGAGCCGCGCGGGAGGGGTAGTCACGAATGAGATAAACTCACTCCCGCTATCACATATAGCCGTAATAACACAGGAATCATTACGATTCAAAATGGCGACGATATAATTTGTCTTGCCCGTGCATTGGTTGTCGCGAAGGCTGTGTGTGACGTTAAAAGAGAACCAGGATGCATGGACGTGAACACCTTTAGACAAATCAAATTAGGTCGTCCTATTCAAAAATACAAAGCAGAAGATTTATGCCGTGATGCCCGTGTGAATCTTTTGAAAGGTGGTGGAATAACTGAACTGAAACCATTTGAAACATAACTCTCCGAATACAAAATCACAGTGTTCAGGGAATGTCGGGGGAAACAAGTCCTATACGAGGGGCTTACTCCTCCTGAATATTCCTTTAAGGGCTACCTTGATTTGAATTTTCACGACGATAAGCAAAACCATCTTGATTTAATAACATCCTTGACAGTCGCATTTAGGTTCACGACGATAAGCAAAATCATCTTGATTTAATAACATCCTTGACAGCCGCATTTAAGTGCTCGTACTTTTTTCGCGAGTGTCGTGTGTCCTTTGATCATAAGAACGAGCACAAATGTGAATCCACGCGTAAAAAGTGCTCCGCTTAAGCGGCCTTAAGTGGAGGTCAAACTGTGACCTGTAGAGACTGTGGGCATTGGTTCACAAACCAAACATGTTCTGATAACCATAAAGTCCCGATTTTTGCAGAGGTCACATGTCGGTCTGTGAAGTCAAAAAGTTTTGTGACGTATGCGGGCAATTTTGCAGTTTGGAAAGATCAAATTATTCACACAGGTGTTATGAGAATTTTTGTAGAGTATGCGATACATATTGTCCTTTTGGCCATTTATGTTATATGAAGCATGCCCCATCTAAGCCTTCACTAAAAAAGAGCAATTTCATATTTGTATTCTATGATTTTGAATGAAGAAAAGAAATGCTTCTTCAAGGTGCGGTCAACACGTAATTGCATGAACCTAACCTCTGTGTCGTGCAGACGTGTTGCAAGGCCTGCCTTCATATCGATGTAAATGACCATCATTGCACCGAATGCGGGGGCGATAGGACTCGCATATTCAAGGGTGATACCACATTGGCCCAATTTTTCGGATTTCTAGAGCAAATTAAAGCAACAAAATTTAAGGATATCACCCTTCTAGGCCATAATGTAAAGGGCTATGATGGAAATTTTATTTTTAAATACATGACGGAGGTAAAAAAATGGACTCCATAGCTCATAATGAATGGTGGGAAAATCATGTCCATGCATTAGGGTTCACTCAACTTTATTGACTCGCAGAACTTTCTCCCGATGTCATTTTCTAAGGTGCCCAAGACATTCGGCTTGGACGAGTCTTTGGCCAAGGGACATTTGCCCCATTTTTTCAATAAAAATCAAACGTGGAGTATAGGGCTCCTTGCCACCAAAGGAGGATTACGGCATCGGTGAGATGTCGGTTGAGGGAAATGAGCACTTTGAAAAGTGGTATGACACGTTGGTCAAAGAAAATGATATCTTTGATTTTAATCGTGAGTTGGAACTGTATTGTGTGAAAGATGTAGAGATCCTACGGATGGCCTGCCTAAAGTTTAGAGACATGCTTATGGAAAAAGCAAAGGTGGATCCTTTCAGAGAGGCGTGTACGATCGCAGGAGCAGCCATGTTGGTTTACCGCTGAAGTCATATTAAGGAGAATACCATCGGTATCATCCCTAACGACGGTTGCTGGTGTGCAGACCAATAGTCGCACGTCACCGTACATTAGTTCTGCTGGGAGGCCCATCAATGGGGTGTGTCTATCCTCCATGCGGGTAACGGCTATGAGGAATATGTGTTAGAGCGACGTGTAGACGGCGTTGTTAAAGCTGGAGATACCACCACCATCTTCCAGTTCTGAGGCTGTTCTGAGGCTCTCTTATCCTAATAGGACCACCCTTATCAAAAACAGCCCCCACGAGACCATGGAGACGCGATATGATGCGACCATAGCTTGCTTGCAAAAATTTAAGAATGCCTGCTACACGGTCGTAGAGATGTGGGAGTGTACGTTTATTGCGATGAAACGCACAGACTAGGATTTAAAACAATTTGTACTCTAGCACGAGGTGTACAGCAAGGAGCCCCTCAGTCCCAGGGAGGTACTCTTTGGCGGGCGTACAAATGGTATCAAACTCTTCCACGAAGCAGACCTCTATTGTGGAGATAAGATCAAGTACTTGGGTGTGTGTTCGTTGTATCCTTAAGTTTGCAAGTACAAAAAATATCCCATCGGCCACCCCAAAATTCACTTCGAACAAAATTGTCCGTCTATAGAACACGTATGAGGCATAGCCAAAGTTACAGTGACGCCTCCGCGGGATTTATTTATGCACGTATAGTCTACATGGATGCACGACAAGTTAAAGTTCATCTTGTTCAGGAAATGTGGGGAGGAGAAAAACCAAGGCGCATGTCAGCACAACGACAAGAAATATTGCTGGTCGACAGGTGTCTGGGTGATTGACGAGTTCCGGAAAGCCGTTGAGAAAGGCTACACCGTTGAATACGTACACGAATTATGAGAGTACAATGTATCTGTTTACGACCGTCAGACACGTTCTGACGGCTTGTTTCATAGATACATTAATACGTTTTTGAAAATTAAACAAGAAGCCAGCGGATGGACAGAATGGTGTACCTCACAAGATGAGAAGTTATCTTACATTCAAAATTATGAGGAAAGGGAAGAGGTAAAACTTGATTTCGGCTCTGTTTGTAAAAACCCTGGTCTCCGCACAATGGCTAAACTTTTTTTAAATTCACTTTGGGAAAAGTTTGGGCACAGACCCGATTTACCACACGTAGCCGCTGTCAACGACTATCAGGGCATCCACAAGTACCTGACGGATCCATACATCACCGTGGAGAGCGTCATTGATTTAAATTATGATTATATGTTCCTCAATTACAAGGATGCGCGTGACGCGTTGGGCCCTAACCCTAACATGTGTGTGATGGTAGCATACTATACGACTGCTATGGCTAGGTTGCACTTATACAGCATCCTTGAAAAATTGGGGTATCGCGTTTTATATCCTGATACAGATAGTGTTCTATTCACGGAATGCTCCGGCGATTGGAGTCCACCGACCGGAGACATTTAGGCGACCTCACTGATGAACTTCAAGATTACGGTCCGGGAAGCCATATTAGCGCCTTTGTATTTAGCAGTCCCAGGAATTGTGAGTACCTAGTCATTGTTGGTGGCGATCCTGCCAAAACAAAAACGGTGTGCAAGGTTCGCGGGATCACCATAAACTACGGCAATCGGAATGACGTTAATTTTGACGTTTTGAAAATGATGGTATATATATGGTATATATTTTAATTCTAGTCAAATTTATTTATTTTCTTGTACATATTTTATATTGAAACCATCTGATTGTGTACATATATTCAAATACTCTTTAAACTGGACTATGTTATTTAGTACCGAGGCCACTATTCTCGTTATGAGCTCAGGAAATTGATTATTGTTTCTATAATATATATTTTATAACTAACATTTTTTGTAAATATATATTCCAAGTATACTTTTAGTGGTATGAGATATATTTGTAGAAACTTTGATTTGTGTGTATATAAATATTCCAAGTATACTTTTCATTGTATGAGATAAATTTGTAAATAAATATTCAATGTTTACTTTTCACGATGTGAGATATATTTGTAAAGAAATATTATAAAAACCGTAATGTTTATGTTTTAACGTCCACACCCCCTCCCTCATATTCTATAAATACAAGTTCATTTAGCTTATAAGCTCAATCTCAAACATTATGGACAATTTGAAACATCCATTTTCGGCCATCATTAGCAGCTCTTCCGGTTGTGGAAAGTCACATTTTGTGGCCGACTTTATCCGTAACCTGGACACAATGTGTGACGTTAAACTTGATAAAATCACCTGGTATTATTCTTTATGGCAACCGGGATTCTAACAAGACGAGTCAAATCTCCACATCATATTCTGTAAGGTCTTGCCGGAAATGGATGAAACCTGTAATGATTATTCACAGCTGATTATCCTAGATGACCTGATCCGTGAAGCCAACGATGTGTTCGTCGATATTTTCACCAAAGGATCCCACCATCCAAATAATAGCGCCATGTACCATACACAAAATATATTCCACCAGGGCAAGGGCCAAAAATATATTTCCTTAAACGCACATTATATCGTGCTTTTTAAAAATCCCAGGAATAAAGCTCAGA
Organism: Timema podura; assembly: GCA_033556935.1. NCBI lineage: Eukaryota > Metazoa > Arthropoda > Insecta > Phasmatodea > Timematidae > Timema > Timema podura. Next base: position 87,822,714 of record JAVRXN010000010.1, on the reverse strand, counting down.
TTCAGCACTTTTCACGTAAAATTTGTCCTGAAATCCCCCGTGTTTTACAAGAGGCTTACGCTGACGCAACAAGTACTCCCCATGGGTATTTATTGTTAGATTTCAATCAAGGTACACCCGAATGGTTCAGATATAGAACCCGCACAAATGTCGGGTGCTGCGTATACCTACCACGCAAAAGCTATAAAAACACCGACACTTTCCGATTACAGATTATTTCATAACCATGAGTCCCAAAGTGCTGAAGCAGGCCCCTCTGCTGCGTGTGCTGCATCGCATGAACCCGCAGAAACGTGTCGCCTTGTTGACAAAGGCAGATAAGAAACTGATTGACTCTGTTTGCGAGTGTGCCTACAACACTTTAAAAGGGCGAATGCCATTGAAAAATGCGCAGAAGACAAAGTTACGTGCTCACAAGGTGTTGCGCATGCTGGTCAAACGAGGAGAGTGCTAGAAGAAGAAGAGACGACTATTCGTTCAGAAAGGAGGAGCGTTCCTCCCCTTACTTTTAGCCTCATTAATCAGCGGTGTCCTCGGTTCCTTATTCAACAAATAGATAATGGAACACATGAAAAAGATGATTTTGGTATCCCAGGAAACATAACACCGTTACGAGCAACACCACCAAAAAGTAGCATCGGCCACAAATCTAGTGGTCTCCGAGCTGGACAAGGAAATGGAAAAAATCCTCGCTTCAAAACTTGACGACAAGTCTAAATGGACTTTATACATCAACAAGTGCTACAGCGCTATCTGCACTTTAGTCAACACCCTCCACCACCTAAAAATACCAATACCACGACCACCCCTGAAGTGTCTGTACTTCCCATCTCTGCTGTACTCAATACTGTACCAGTACAGGCACGTAAAATAGCCAAGATTTTACTAGAACATATAAATTCCAAGCGCGGTATCTCTTGGAACGGAAACGGGGAAGTGAGTATTCACGATACGCCTCTCCGTGGATCCAATATTGTGGAGATCGTCTCACGGCGCTTAAAAAAATAAACATCCCGAAAGAATTTATTGTAAATACAAAATATTTGGTGCCCATTAGAGATCCGACGCCCATACCACAACCACTTACACCGTCGCAACGCCCTAAGAAGAAGAAACTGAAAAGGGTGGACGAACACAGGTGGCTGCTGTTCCGAGCTTAATGGCCAGTTTAGCCGACATCTACTACGACCTTTCTCATCCTGCGGGGTTTGCAGGGGTGGAGTCGCTCATAATGGAGTCCAAGAAAGATCCCGAAAAAGTACGAAAATGGCTTCGAGCGCAGGATGCTTATACCCTACATAAACCTGTGATAAAAACGTTTCCACGCAACAAGTACGTGGTGTCAAACATTGACGATCTCTGGCGAGCCGATCTTAACGATACGTGAAGTCTCGGAATATACAACGACAGTGCCGTGTACTTGCTCACCGTCATCGACGTGTTTATCAAGATGGCATGGGCGAGGACGCCTCCATCCAAAAAGGGGAGCGTCGTGAGAGACGCCTTTCAGGACATTTTCATACAAAGTGGACATAAACCTCTAAGTTTACAGACGGACAAGGGGACAGAGTTCACGGCACGACTAGTTAGGAAATTTCTTAGTAAAGAAGGTGTGTATTACTACCCCACTCATAATCCGGACGTGAAGGTAAGCATCGTGGAACGATTCAATAGAACTCTGAAAGGGCGCATGTGGCGCTACTTTACCAAAAATACCACATATCGCTATGTGGACGTCTTCCAAGACCTCGTAAACGCTTACAACGGTGCAAAACATTCCAGTATCAAGATGGCGCATGCCGACGTTTCAGAAACTATTGTGCTCTAAGTCAGAGATAATCTGTACGGCAGACGGCGCTCAAAATTTAATAGTAAGCCAAAACTCAAAGTCGGTGACACGGTGCGTATTAAAAATCCAAAATTCTTTTTGAAAAAGGTTACGAAAGCAATTGGAGCGAAGAAATTTTTAAAGTCAGCAGTGTCGTGTTGCGACAACCAGTCGTCTACAGGTTGACCAATCTCAACGGCGAGGAGGTGGAGGGAACGTTTTACGAACTCGAATTTTAACTCTTACGTCTTCCCGAAACTTTTAAAGTTGATAAAATACTACATGTCAAGGGTAAAGGCGCCAGTAAGAAAGTGTACGTGCAGTGGAAAGGCTATCCCGCCAAGTTTAATTCCCGGATTCCTGCCAGTTTCGTCAGCGCCCTACCATGAAGGACCAATTTTACATCACTTTGCCAAGCGACAGCTTTATGGGATATTTCCCGAAAAATACCCTCACTAATTTAACCAGGCAACTACCCTACCATCTTACACTTGATGGACAGTGGGAAGTCGCTCTCGCTGAGTTCCATTATCCGTGTTCTTTCACAACCGTACCCGAGGGCCAAAATATTGTATGGTACAACTGGGTTGACGCTAATGGTGTGGAACAAATATTCAAGGATCACATCCCTCCTGGAAACCACAGCACTATCCATGAATTTGTTAAAGTCCTAAACGAAGTAGAGGCGTTTAAAGGGGTTTTCGGCGTTGTATTCAAGTACACAAACCCTAACAAAAAAGTGGACGTTGTTTCTTTTGCACCAAATATACAGCTGCCGACTCTATCTAGTCAACCAATTCTACAGCTCAGTCTCGATCCTCAGACTAATCTGATTAAAGTCCCAAAGTCACCGTACGCCGCCAACATTCTACTAGGCTTGCCCTCGCAAATGTACGACTACACGGATATCATCGATCCTCAGCCCATGGGTGACATTGTGGCACCGCTCTTACGTATCGTCGGTATCAACAACATAAACTATCTCTACAGCATACATAAGATAGCTATGATCCGATGCACTACGTGCCCGTACTTAGAAGGGAAATTGAAAGCCTGGAAATCAATATAAGAACAGACACTGGTGAACCTATACCATTCGAGTTTGGTAAAGTGTGCGTGAAACTTCATTTTCGACGCTGCTAAACATGAACTGTCCCTACCAAACATACTACATTAACCAGGCTGGAACATGAATATCGTCGATCTACTACGGTGTTCCCTATCGACGCGAGCATAGAATACGAAGTTCTTTCAGCGGCCTCTTCAGGAGCGTCGTACCGTTGCTGAGAAGTGGCGCTAAATCCATTGGAAAACAGGCGCTTCATACGGGCATCGACGTGCTCTCCGACGTCACCAATCAACGTCATCCTTTCAAAGAGGCCCTATGGCAACGTGTCGGCGAGGTTGGAACAAAGCTGAAACGAAAGGCGGAGCAGAATATCAACACGCTGATGACCGGCTCAGGCTATAAATGGCGTCTCAAGAAACATAGACGTCAATCTTATGGCGTTGCCCGACATAAAAAGGTCAAGAAAGAAGCGGTAGATATTTTCAGTTGAAATGTCGTTTCTACACCCCCAGTCCTGCGAGTGTGCCAGCAGTGAACTCGATCTCTTTTCCGTCCTACCCACGCAAACAAGTCTTGAAAGTGGACAATGGATCCAGTACAAACCTGTTTCTTCCCTCACTGATGATTCGCCCATCGAATTTACCGTTACCGGTCAAGGCGAGTTCTATATCGATCTTTTACAGACCATCCTCTATCTCAGAGTGGCTATCATGAAACTCGACGGTGGCGCTTTCACCGAGGTGACTCAAATCACTCCCGTCAACAACTGGTTGCATTCGCTATTCACACAAGTGGATGTGTTTTTAAACCAATAAATAATCTCACCACCCAGCAACACGTATGCTTATAGATCGTGTATTGAAGCGCTGCTCAATTACGACAGTGAAACCAAAATAACACATTTGACTTGCGGTCTGTGGTTCGTAGACAGCCCCGGAACCTTCGAGGAGGTATACGCCGGCAACAAGGTATTTGAGGCCCGTCGCATTCTCGCGGCAAAAAGTAAGACGGTGGATATTTTGGGGCATCTACACGGTGATGTCTTTAACCAAGATAAATACCTTTAGAACGGCACCGAACTCAGAGTCAAGTTGGTCCGTTCCAGAGACGGATTTAGTCCTATAGCCGTCCCTGAAATCCCGCACTTTAAGGTGCACATCGTTGAAGCCGGTCTTCTAGTGCGGTGTGTCAAAGTAGCACCTTCTATACTGTTGGCACATGTCAAGGCATTAAACGTCAGTCCTGAAAAGTATACCATCACCCGCGTGAAAGTAAAAAACTTACACTATTCCTACGGGTGTACAAGGGAAATCCTGGACAACGTATTCACCGGACAATTACCCAAACGATGCATCGTGGGATTTGTATCAAACACCGCATTCAATGGAGACACCACCAAGGACCCGTTCAGCTTCCAAACCTATGGCATGAACCATTTCTCGCTGTACGTGGACGGGGAACAAGTGCCGTAAAAACCGTTACAGCCCGATTTTTCAAACAGCAACTATGTCATGTCCTACCACACACTGTTTACTGGAACGGGTATCCATTTCATGAACGAAGGTAGCGACATCACACGGGAAGCCTTCCCTAAGGGATACCATCTCATGGCTTTCGATCTCACACCTAATATATCCGCCCACATGACATCGCATTGGAATTTGATGAGGCATGGCTCTCTGAGCATCGAAGTGAGCTTCACCAGAGCTCTCACCGAAACCACCAACTGTATTGTGTACGGTGAGTTTGCCTACATCATCACCATCGACAAGGACAGAAACATCTTGACCGATTATGGGAGTTAATATAAGCGACTTCCCACCCCTGAGACCCGTCATTTAAATCATGGACGTCATTGTAGATTTCCAGAGCTTCATCAATATACAGCAAACAGTTTATCGTTAAGGAACTTAGTGTTTTATCTGTATGTGATACATTACTTCAAAATTGGGTGTTAAAACCACCATTCGGTATCGAGGAACTTTCCGCCGCTGATAAGAAACAAGCCGACTATATCGTCAACAAACTGCACGGTATTCCCTGGGATAGCGGTGATGTTGATTACAGCCTGCTTGAATCCCTCATATCCCATACCACAACGCGTGCAAATACCGTCTACGTCAAGGGGACAGAAAATAATATTTTTAGCCAAATACACACCTACGCCCGTCGTAGATCTGTACGACAGAGGTTGTTCTTCTTTGAAAACACTTAAATTGGGCCGCACCATGTGCATGACACATAGTTCTCTATGGAATTTCTGTTCAGCCTCCATCGCTTGGGGACTTCGATATTGGATGATTGGAGATGGACACGCACACCATAAGATGTACGCTGAAAACAAACCCGTGGTTCCGTTCTGTATGGTTGGATATTTTCCATGCTGATCAACTACCCGCAAGAATAGTGCGACCTGCTGCTCTCATCATCATCACGTATCCACACACTAAGCCTGGGAAGCATTGGGTCGTCATCTTTATCGACAAAAACAGCGTGGGAGAATACTTTGACATTTATGGTTTTGCACCCGTATAAAGTCATATCTGGCATTTATACGCAAAAAACTTCCCGCACGTCTCATAACACGCTACAACTTCAAAGCATAACTTCAGACGTTTGCGGCCATTACTGTCTCATGTACCATCTCTATCGCGCCCAGAACATCCTGATGAAAACTTGCCTAACCCTATCCTCACCCAGCAATCACACAGGCAACGACGCTAAGGTGGTGAGATATTACAACACATTTTCAAGACTGTGGGGTCCTGCCACCCCTCAAGAGGCTGCGTCCAATCAGCGTGCGCCTATAAAAGGGGCGTCCCGAAGGCGTGCCAGCCATAATCACAATATTCGTTGAAGCGATCAAACATCATGGAAGGTCAAGACGTTTGCATCCACAAAGCGAAGCCGGTGAAGTCGCTCGCCATCACCAGTATTTGCAAAACTTTGTTACCGATGGACGAAGTCATCGCCAAGCGAGTCATCGTTGCCATGAGCGTCAAGAACAACTTTACGCCCTATGTACAGCTATAAAAATGTGGAGGAATCTGTGCGGTGTTCAACCGTACAGAGTGGCAAGAACTTGGCAGCTACAAGTCTGTCATATCAAAGTTTTCAGCAACACGCAGCCTCCTCAGAAGATTAGTCTGACTAATCATGAGATCTCTCTGAGACGCATGTGCGGTGACCGTATGGTCGTCATCAGCGAGAAACAAGATGCTGGACTCAAACGGGTCGCCTATCTAGAACCAAGCTGGGCACGTCTTTGTGATGTGTGGGACCTCATCGACGTCACCATCGACCGACGGGATATGTGGTCGACACCCATCGCACGATATTCCAACGATTTGATCGACACACTCGTCATGGATGTATGCAACACGCAACAGAATCAGCGGATTTCATTGAAAGCCTACGGTGGAAACGCACATCAGAAACCTGAATCATATCAGTTCTACCTATTATACATGGCAAGTAATTTGTTTGGACTATTACATGCTGGATTGTGAACTAAAACTATTTTACTAACACATCTAAGAGACACTGCAGAAAAACGTATAAACGAATATATGCGTCATTTCTGTAAAAGTGTATAATAAATATTATATAGTCTGTGAAACTTTTAATGTATGTCTGTAAAACCTTTAATGTATAATAATAGGTTTTATGTATGTCTGTAAAGCCGTTAATGTGTGTCTGTAAAACCTTTATTGTATATATAAATATGTTTTGTAATATCGTGTTTTATTCACGCAAAACCTGTCTGTTCCTTACACGTAGTGTAACCATATACGAGTCTCGACTTGTCGAGCCGGAAAACTGGCACCAAACATGAACAGGGTCAAAGGCCTATTGTACCAGCTCATGGTTTCAAGGTCACGATCTATTCTGGTCTCGACTTGTCTTGTCGAGCCACCAAACTGGCGCCAGTCATCAGTGTTGCGACAGAGCGATGCCATCATTGGGAAAATCCATTGCTGAGGGAGGGTTGCCAGGGTCAATGACCTAGCTCACGGTTTCAAGGTCACGATCTATTCCTGTCTCGACTCGTTTTTTCAAGCCACCAAGCTGGCGCCAGTCATCAGGGAAAACCCATTGCGACATAGAAGGGGAGATTATGACATTATTCAGGGTCGTGATCTATTCTTCTCTCTACTTGTCTTGTCGAGCCACCAAACTGGCGCCAGTCATCAGGGAAAACCCATTACCACATAGGGGGTTGCGACACAGGGAAAACCCATTACCACATGGGGGGAGGGTTGCGACACATGCCTTGAAGGAGGGGGAGTGAGGGGAAGTGTAATGGGTCTCAAGGCAGGGGAACCATTTCTCACACTCTACCCCAAACGGTCATCAGGAGAGGTTCGTGATGTGTGTTCCGGGAAGTGAAACGCCGGCGAACAGCTGCCAGCCGGTCTCATTCTACGCTACGCTGTTGTCGGGAGATGTTCGTGCTCCCGCACCCGACGCCGTGGACTGCACGCAAATAAATAAAATAATAAACTCTAACGCCTGTCCCAATCCTACCCAGGCATAAAAAAACAAGTTCATACAAGAACCAACATGTTTGGAACACTGGAAAGGGGATCAGGAGGAGAGGTTCAGGGAGTGGTGAGGGGTTCAGGGGCAAGGGAAAAGCTAACAGCCAATCAGCGAGTGACAACAACATTACGTAATCATCACAATACACTGACTCTCCACGTCGGGGTCAAAGGTCAGAGGTTAAATTGTGCTGAAAGAGCGTACTAGGTAGAGACGTGGTAGTGAAATAAAGTTTAAAGAAAATTGTGCAATAAATTTTTAATCTTCAGCTTTTAAGGTTATCATTTATTTTCCTTTTCTTGAATCGTTGCACCTTTTACGACAGGTTACCTATGCACGAAACCTCTCCACAATATAGTTAAATATTAACAAATTATAGTTAATCGATAGACGTAGGAGTGGTTTATTTTTATCCTCACTGAGCCGCGCTAGAAGTATTTAACCCATCACAATGAGGTTTAATCGATTAAATCTAAAATCGCTGTACGATATAATATCTCAACACCATCTAATACTGTCTTGAACTCAGCATATTTTCTTGGTTGACCATCACACTGACCGTGGACATTCTTCTTCGACCAAGTCGGCACCAGAAATAAGGAATTCGAATGGAGCGTCTTGTGGGCCGGTCGTATACGCCAGATGTCCTAGTCTGTGCGCGTTACACCTTCGACAGCACCAGGCCTCTCTCAAACCATCTGGCCTGTTCTCTTAGGGAAGAATAATTATGTTTCTTTTCTCTCCCCTCCTTTTTCCCAGCACATTTTGTTATTATAAATTGGGCTGTCCAAAAAACCATAACACACTCTTCGTCTTATCCTCGACTGGAGAAGAAATTCTTTTTAAGTCAACTATCAGCTGTCTCTACTAGTCTAACCACCATGCGGAAACGAATGGTCTCGGTGGCACGACGCAGAAGGGTTAAGACCAGTAACTATAGATCGTGTACTTACTCTATGAAATCCGTGTCCGGGTTAGAATATTAAATTTGTTAGGTTTTATTATATTTCAATAACATGTAGGGTCTACTTTTAACTATTCTATCCAACCCAGGTTCGGGTTAGAATATTAAATTACTAGTTTTATTATATTCTGATTACATGTAGGGTCTACTTATAACCACTCTATAAAACCCGTGATTGGGCTAGAATATTTAATTTTATAGTTTAACAATGTTTTGAAATGGTGTGGGGTAAAAATATTATACCTAACATTACATATATTTTGTAAAGGTCCGTACATGCATTACTTATTTATGTTTATATATATATTTTGTTATGGTGATCACCTAATTGATTATTTAGGATTATGTTGGTGTTAATTGTTCATGACACTGTAATGTTACTTCCTTGTTAAGTCGTTCGTGTACATCGCAAACAAATTTATAGTTTATGTCTCAATTTTTCTCCCTCTTTCTCAGTAGTCACTGTCTTCCTGTGTTGTTAAGTGAATACTGTCAATGTACTATCACGGATTTATTACAGATGAAATTAAACTTATAAATTGTCATCAATAATCTTTCGTAATCTCTATATACTTGTACATTAAATTTATCTTCTCTCAAACTGTTTACTAAGTCATGTAAACTTCCCCCTTGTCCCACCTGCTGTTGTTAAAACTTTGGTAGGGCTAAGAAGTCGCCTCTTCGCCCCTAATAGCACAGTGGTGCAAATGCACCGACGGTGTATGTAGTGCAGGCGGTGCACCGTAAGGAATTCACCTGCAATATTTAGTTGATAAAAAGTATGAACTAATCTACGTGGTAATCTATATGTTTATTGATTTTGAAAGGAATTAATTTAAGATTTTAGGTTTTGTTTATGTAAAATCACAGTATCTTTAAATGATTATAACTATTTGTATTAATTAGTAGGTAATAGCTTTATTTTCCGTAAATATATTATACCTAACATTACATATATTTTGTAAGGATCTCAACAAATATTGAACATTTCTTTAGTATTCATGATTTATTGTTTTAAATTATTGTTAAAAATGGTGCCTGTATTTGTACTGTGCAGTACATATTCTTATTTTAGTATGTATACTATATACTCTATATTATTATTTTAGTAATAATACATTTAAAAAATACATATATTTTTATCTTAGTAAGCTAAAAGCTCCTCACTTTAAACTGAAGAAAATTAAATTTACTTTACACATTTATTTAAAATTTGACTAAACCACTATGTATATTATGATAAAAGGTAGCATCGTTTATTATATCAATAAAACAGCTTAGAAGAATAATAATAAAATAATCTAAATAACCATTATTATTATTATTATTATTATTACTGTAAGAACATTTTTTATTACTATACTATTTACATTCACAACATTTCTTCATATCAAAAAAATATATATGTCAATGTCATTCTTTGCTTCCTTATTACTTATATATCCCTACTAAACGTGGTAAACCAAACCAATTAAAAAAACCTTACATCTTTTTGAAATAAAGTTAACTACCCAAGTTTATATTTTTATATACATTTTGTATATTAACTTATTTTCATACATATAGAATGCATATACTCTAGAAAAGGTTTTAATAATAAGTACTTATAATGATGATTACTATAATAAGTGATTTAACTTAAATTGTATTACAATTTTGCATTGCGATAGAGTTAAGCTATATCATTTTTCAATGATTTTTATATTTGATTTATCTCATAACATTATTATCTGTCAATTTTTTTTTGTGACACACTGGTATTAAGATACGGATTGAATGAAAACAATATTTTTGGAATAAAGGTTTGATTTTTAACTTGATAACCATTATAATTACAACATAAATACCTTTCAGTCAACAATTCTTCGTTTTCTTTGTTTCTTGCCTGTTTCTGGTCGATTCTAAATGATAATGATAGAAGCCTGTGCTTGTGAGGAACTTTCAAGCTATGTCTGGGGTGACGTATTTTAGGGGTGAGAACTTTTACTGTGGATGATACATTAAAATTTTCTTTTGAATAATCATTAATCTCATGGAGTTGCTGCTCTTGTAGATTCTGATTATTGGGTCTTTTTAATCGTGCATTTTCTTTATGCTCATCTTCCTCTACATTCACTACGTAGTTTATTAATTTTTCTCCCTGCGGTGGGTCAATTTGATCAATTGTTGGGTCATCTGAATTTATTTTCACTATAGGACTATGTGGACTGAATCTATTTATATTTGTCATATGCTGAGTTAGTGAATACCTTGTCTGGTAGAGCAAAGCAGCATCAACCATTTCATGTTCTGGCATTTCAATGGTAAATAAATCTATCATAGGGAACATGAGTGAATCGAGATAAATGGTGTTACTTCGTCTGGTATTGGTTTCATTTCTTGTGTTTTCCAATATGTAGTCTCTGGCAGCGTTGACCAGGAATCCAGGAATCGGTCGTGCTGTTGCTAAAAAAAATATATATATTGTTAATATATTATTAAATCGTACTATTTATTGCCATTACATTTGGAAACAATTGGTTGCAAGAGATATCCTTAGTATGGAAATCGGGTGACCTGGTGATCTAGGGGGTAAGGTGTCAGACTTCTGCGCTGAGGGTCCGGGGTTCAATCCTCGGTCCCGGCACAGATTTATCTGATTGCCAAACCTTCCTTCACCTCTGACAAGACGTGTATTAATCACAACTTGTGAATGTGAGGAATGCCAGGCCTCCACCGTGGTTCGGATTCCACGTTAAACTGTAGGTCCTCCATTTCATCTCACAATCACCCTACCATTACACATTAGCGTAAGTGCGTATAACCCGAACGGGTAGTAAGACACGGTGCTAATAATAATAATAATAATATAGTATGGAAATCGATTAATCCTAAGATACTCCTTGTGAAACAGCATTGAGGTCAACCTCTCATTCTGTTGTTTTTCATCGAATAGTTCTTGACCTCAATTATTGATTTATTAATACGTAGGCCTCAACAATACTTAAATAAAATAACCTTTATTTTTTTCCTTCTCTTGAGGTGTATATATTTTAAACTCCCCTGAATATGGTCTGTAAATTATATTTATTGAGATAATCCTTGGCTACATGAGCTGACATCCAAGGCAAGGAATAATATAAAAACCATCTACTTCCTTGAAAGAGGTATAGTAACGTTTTGGATGCTATTAGGAAGGGAAACCAATGAAATTTACTTTGGATTAAGATTTATTTTTAAAACTCCATGTTCTCTTTGTATGAGAAGATCTTATTATCTTTTGTAGACAAAAGACTAACATTTTGAACACATTAGTTCGCATTTTTTTCTACGAAATTTTTAATTCAAGAAAACATACAAAAATAGTAAATTAAGTACACAACTCTGTTAACCAGCCACGTGGTGTAGGGGTCAGTGCACCTGGTTACGAGCCTAGGGGAGCTGGGTTCGATTCCCGGTTAGTATCTTAGGTATTTTCCCCTTAGGGGGAATGATCCCAATAGTTACTAGGGTTTTGTTAATTAGGCTTAAACTAGATTAAGACCCACGCAGTTTCCACAACTTCATAATAACTATCATCACATCATCTCATTGCGGGTTTGACGTTTAGACAACTCCAAGGTGTACCCTGGGTAAGTTCTGTCACCAGAACGGCAAATAGTCTACACATAAGGCGACCCTCCTGGTCATATATGTCATATGATAAAAACAAACAAAAACACTCTGTTTTAAATTTCACTGTTTTGCACCTCGTATCTGAAGGGTGCTTCATACGATTAAAACCAGCTCGTATTTAACTAGAATAGGATTACCTATAACAAGGATCATGTATAATTATTAGTACTATGTCACCATCTGAAGAGGTTGGGTCTTCGTACAAAATAAGCTTAAGGAAACAACTTTAAAAACTGTTGATGTGACCATAAAATATTTGAGCTTTGTTCCAGATTTTGAAAGTGCGATATTCTGCAAAATAAAATAAGTAGGAATATAGCAGTATTTTCTGAGTGTGGCTCTTACGACGTAATTTTCATTACAATTTTGACTTTGCTATCACTTGATTTATAACTATTTAAGTTGACCTATAGGCGGGATTACACGTAAGTTTGTAGTTTAATAAATAGTTATTTACCTCGTTTTATTGTGTGTTTTTATCCATCATTGGTAGAATGATGGATTTTATCAAAGAAATTAACCACAAATAAATTTAATTTTATGTGTGGCTATATTTTAAAGCCTATCTTAATATCTGAATACATGATGTTTTAATGTAACGATATCTAATCCAATTGCTTTAGTATGTATATGAGTGAATTAATTTTATCATATTTAAATTTAGTGCAAGAAAATATCTAGTAAAATAGAATTTATTTGTATCACTTGTTCAAAGACCACCTTCTTCTCTTTGTTATCACTACCATAATAGAGTTTAATAAACTTTTACAGCTTATATATTTTTTTAGTGAATTTTTATGTTTATTTATAAGTTATTTATATTTGCATATCAAAATATATAATATTGTTTAAATGCATCAGTAATTTTAAAATATATAAATAGCAAACATTGACTAAGTTAGCCCAGAAAAGGCGTAATAGACTTTAATCGGGTAGTTTGAAGTTCTAATCCTGGATGTATGAATCAAATTTAGTTCTCAATTATTAATCTGGGTGAATGGCACTGTGATTAACCCTATAAATACTCTTAATAATTCTCATGATTCCTTCCCCTTACAGTCATGAAGTCATTAATAATCTTATATTAAACATAATAATAATATCAAGTTAGTAAGGAACACACACAACTACACAAATAAAAAAATTGTCCTTACATTATTAGCCTTTACCTCCAGCAGTATCCACGACATCAGGCCCTTATGATTTAGAGCAGGCATATCAAAATTGTTTGATCGTAAGGACCACATTGGAAATTCAAAATACTCAGGAAGCCACATTCCAAAAATGCAAGTATATTGTCAATAATTTAAGTAAAAAAATTCAAAATTCACATTAAAATGATAAAACAATAAACCCCCGTATACAACAATAAGAATCACCCCACATTTTCTACAAAAAATTGAAAATTTTACTTGCGGAAATGTTGTAATTGTTGTGTGATAAATCTTGTGCCAAAGTAACTTTTTAATAGTTGAGCAATGTGTGTGCGCAATCCGAGATCTATCGTGTTTTTGGTTTCATTTCACGTGAGAAAACAACTTTGACCCACTTAAGTGATACCAAACATGTCAAATATTGGGTGCGCAAATTCAACAAGTTTTGGGAATTGATCTATGTTGAAGAAAAAGTATTAATACGGCCTCCCAACTTCAGATTTCTCCAAATTATGCCAAATTCTCAAATTTAACAATTTTAAAGAAAGGGAGTGTTTATACTACGTTTACAATAAGAAGAATAGTCACTTACGTTGGTACTAGGCTCAGTTTATCAAATGGTCCATGGGCCACACAACATCATGGATAGAGTCGCAAGCGGCCTGCGGGCTGCAAGTTTGACATGCCTGCTTTAGAGCGTTCATGAATCATCTCAGGAAACCATGATGGTTCAAATATTGTTGGGGCTTATTTTTTTAATTATTATGGTATGCGTAGGCAGGTTAGTAATTTGCGATTAAGAATACTCAAAAAGTGAAATCGCACACGCTGTTAGCTCTTAGCTTGTGTAAATCTGTAAATGAGGAAGGGCATGCTTTTTCAATTAGGCTTAAATAAATAGTATGGTTATTTCATTAAATGTGGTTTTAAATGCAAGGCTGGCAAAAATAAAGAATGGTTTGCTAAGATTTATTTTAAATCTTACTTATAAAGAAAGCTATACAACTCCTTGAAAGTTTTTTAATAAAAATTTCCCTGAGAAAATAACAAATGCTGAGCAAACTTTAATGTTTGACTAATTATCTTATTTAGAAACAGAACATACCAAAAGACCAACAACGTTAACAATTCACCAATAAAAACATCATCAACCTACATTATACCAAAATAGTCCATTAAACACCAAGAAACACAAATACTTTAGAAACACAATTATGAGAGCCAAGAATGAGGCCATACAGTGAACAAAGAAATAATTACACCATCCAAGCTCATAATGACTAAAATGTAGGTTCAACAAAGTAAGATGGAATCTAATAAGAATACCAAATAAATTAAACTTTGGGCAGAGTGTGAAATGGCTTATCTCTTAACTTCAAAGTTGAACAGGAGATGACGATTAAGTTCACCTTGCAAGTCGCAAGGTCAGAAATATAATTAGACGGTATTTAAATGATTTGTAGGCCTGCTAAAACTTTTGATTTAGCTCTGATCACAGATATTTCCAATTTGGGATCAAAATCAATTGGAAAGTGAGAAATGATGCTGCCCAACCTTCCTATTTTATTAATAGAAAGTACTGTCCCATAATTAATTTCCTTGAGTTATATTATAAAACAGAAGAATCCCTAATTCCAAATAATATGACTATAAAACCTTTTTATTGACTCATTTCTAACAAAGTATATATTAGATAAAATTATATTTTTATAAAGAGCCTATTGTAAAAATCTAAAATATATTTTTAACATTTTTGACTTTATATTGCACATCCTTCAAAGGACTGAATAAATTATTATAGAAAACTGATTGTGAATTTAATAGATGTATATGTTTTTTCTAGCATTGTGTCTTACTGCCCGTTCTGGTTATGGGCTTACGTACTAATTACACTAATGGTTTTAGGGATTAGGAAGGATGTGTTCAAAAGAAGTGTACTCGCGCTTGCCTGCAGGGAGAGTGGAAAACCATTTTGTAAGAACCAGCCTCAGTACACCCGTCCGAAATTCGAACCTTGATTTCCCCATCATCGGCAGTATAGTCTACTGCAAGGGTAGCGCTTTAGACCATGTGGCCACCTAAGGGCATTTAATATTGTTATTCAAATTACATTTATTATAATGGCCTTCCATTAATATAATTTTTTATGGTAAATGGATTTTTAACAGCAATAATAATATATAATATAGATTTTAGATCAAACACTTCTAAATTCAAGAGAACACCTTTACTACGTACCACTACTAATGTAACCATGTTACAAAAAGAAGAACAACAAGCTCAATCAAATGGGGGAACACTCACCCTCTGCCCTGTTGAACTTTAACACTGGAGCACATGTGCCACGCAGTGGTGGATTTACCAACAGGCTGAGTTGGCTGGAGCCTAGGGCGGCAGATTTTAGGGGCGGCAAATTTGGGGTCAAATTTTTTTTTTTTTGTCTTATAGAAATTACAAAGATTCATATTATATACCTAAATGTTATTAGGTCCACACAAACAATTCAACATGTAATATGTTTCACCACTTAGATACATTTTTCTACAATTTGCGTAGTCGCGTTTGGTTGCGGCGCGGGAACGAGTGACTTGACCGTTCGCTAAGTGTGTCTGGCCGAACCTGACTGCACGAGCGCGGCGTGGTGCGCCGGAGCCGAAGCGGGGTCGTGCTGTAGGCATACGCCGCGTGGTGTTGGTGGCATTGAGTTCGAGAGAGATAGATATAGAGCGGCGATACAAACGGGGAAGTCCCGTCCCGTATTTACTTCAAAAATTATTTAATTACGTTTACCGAATGTACATTATTGTGTAAGTAGTATTAAGGCATACCTTACCCCGCTTTATTAGTAGTACATGATTGAGCTTTTATTAGCTCAGAAATATACCCAAAAACTATTTCTTATGCAATCTTAACTAAATCATTGGATTGTAAAAATAATCTAGGAACTGACATATTGTAGAGGTCTCTAGGGGCGGCAAAATTTGAATAGCCTACTGGCGGCAAATGTGTAAATCCGCCACTGGTGCTGCGACCTCCTCTCCCTAGAACTCAATCCCACAGACTAAATGGAGATACGATCCAACAGTCCGCTCGTGAAGGGAGCCCTACCCAGAAACAAAACGAGTGACGGCAACTCCACCAGTTTAGTTTCCGTTTCCACAGCCTTGATGGTTCCAGGCCTTTCTACGAATTCTTTATGAATTCGTGCCAGCTATATATTGCGATGTTTCTTTTACATGGGTATTCATTTCATCACTGGCTTACTACTAAGTGAGAGCGGCAAATTAAGCTTAGACTTAATTATTTTCTTCAAAATTCTCTTTCGGTTATATTATGGAGAACCTTTCAAAATTATTATTTTCAGACTTATTAATTTAAATTTCTATTACGGGATGGTTTTTTTTTTTATCAGCATGGTTAATTTGCAACCACGTATCTATTAGTAATTTTCCTACTAGGGGAACTTTACCATTCTTCTATGCAACGTAACTTCTGTTTCGACGCTCGGTGGCTTGCGTCTAATTGCGCTCTTGCCATCTGTCTGATTAGCAGTTGATGTTTTTTGGGAATATTTTGAGTATGTTTTACTTAGATAGTTTAAATTTACATATTGTTATGTGGGGACCGAGCACTTTAACTTTCAGATATGTGCTTTTAACTTTAACTGTTTCAATCTTATGCTATATTGTGGTGATAAAACCATATAGGTTTTGTGTGATTAAATAATTCCTTGATAGTCTAAATTTACATTTTATCATGTGGGAATCAAGGACTTTGACTATAAGCAATATGCTCATTACAATTATTGCTTGGAAATTAATATTTGATAGCATGAGAAGGAAGCTCTTAAACTATTAGCGTAGCGCTTTGTATCTTTGAGAGCTTTGAATTACATTAGATTGCTATGGTAAAGCGGAACATTTTGGTTCCTTAGATTTATGGCTTATTGCTTTATTTCTTTAAACTTCAGATTGGCCTGAGCACATATATATTTAGTACTGTTCTATTAAACTTTGATGTAGTTGAACATTGTTAGGATTGTAAGATCCATTATGTATCTTAACTTCAATTACGTTAGAGTACGTATTATTAGCGCATGTGTGTAAGGCGCTTAGTAAATTATGCTGACAATGCGTCCTTTTGGGACTTTAATTATTGCAAAGTCCAAAAAATTATAGCCGTTAAGTGGCGGGTTTATTATATTTGGAAGTTGTTACTTTTTCTCCAAAAAACATTATGTTAGGACAAATGATTGTCACCAAGTGACTAAATATTTTAAATATAATTTAATTCCCATTTAGACCTTTGAGTCGTAACTTGTTGTTTGCGATGGTAGTTATAGTTGTCTCTCACTTTAAACTGAACTTAACGAGCATACTAATTAAATGATATGTTTATATTCAATTCTAGTCATTTTTATTATATATTATATCTAACTACAATCTTCGGCTTGGCTCACCTTGGGTGGTACCACGGCATTTGTAAATATTTATTGTGTACCATCTATTTCTAATATGTCAAATAAAATATATACTGTTATTCTCTGGTAATTCCTTGCCTGTTATTTATCACGCTTCCATGAAAAGTTAAGGTATTTACACTAATGTTAAAACTATCATCACCAACATTATTATTAATATATTATTATTATAATCATCATTACCACACACACGCACACGCAAACACATATTTATATAGGCCTAATATTCTGGTTGTATTAATACTCCAAGCATGTTTTTAATAAGTGGGAAGATATTTTTTAGTGAAAAGAGAAAATCCACTAATATACAATTTTAAAAATTCCATAGAAATGATTGTCTACTTTTGCGTTTCTTAAATAACAAGTTCAAGCACGATAAATTAAAATTGTTAGAAAATAAAAGGAAAGTTCTCTCAAGCAGTTCAAGTTATGCCAGCATATTTTAAAATATATTTTCAGTTAGTGTTTTAGTGATGGGCTTAGTGGGAACACTCACATGCCTCATTTGAGCAGTCCATGAAGCTAAAATACTTGACAGCAGGGAGAACTTGATTGTCTTCATCTTCTACTTGAATTGACAATCCGAAGTTCTTGCCAGACTCGCGCCAGACTCGGGCCGCTGACTTCACATTAAATTCAAGCCACTCTTCACCGTAAATAGACACCATCCGTGAGTCCAGCAACTTACGCTTAACTGCAATCAAACATACTGAACCATTATTTCCCATAAATGTGTCATATTTATAAACAAAACTTTTGCATTTATTTCAAATAAATACACTATGAAAAAACGAAATTAGTTTTAGTTTGGATTAGGGTCAAGCCTGTTCAAATTATTAAATACACTTTAGGATTTTTAAATCAATTTGGGGGAGTTTAATGCGAATGTTATAAACACTGAATTATATATAAACACAGCTTGACAAGGTTGTTCAACCTAGAAAACTTTGTTATCCCTTGTCTCCTGGTACTAACCCCAGAAACTCGACTAGCTAGATCAGCGCTTTTCAACAATTTACATAGGTTTTGTGAAGACGGATAGTTTGTTCGTCCACACTAGTTCGCCTTCATGGATTTTCAATACTCGTTTGGAAGTTTAGTTCCAGTTCGGAAACTAACACTTTCTTTGTTTAAACTTTTAGCTCTAATACCCAAGATATTTTCCACTAATGTAACCAACCCAAATCTTTATATGACCTGATTAGACGATGAAAATACTTTGTTACTAAAGTATCAAGTAAAAAAAGTTTTACAAAAAAATATTTAATAATTTCCCTTGACAAAGGTGTTTCTTTCTATTATTATAGCCTTAGGATTGAAATATTATTAGTATGATTATTTACCCTGAGTCCAGCCACATTGTGTTTATACTTTAAGTCACCGATGCTTTTCTGAATGAACGTAATCTAAATGGTTACCATGACCAAGAAACCCAATAATGTTAACTCCATAAAATAACGGCTAAGACTGAATTTATTTTAATTGCATAACGCATAACTTAAATAAAAATACATATTACAGAGAACGTAATGATTTTAAGCACATTATTTTTAATGACGGCGTTCATAATCAATAACTTTCAATGCGTTATGCATGGACTTGAGCATAGAAAGCCCTTCTAGCAGACAATGAGAATACGAGCGTAAGCTCTGGCCAATTAAACTCCAGTATGCACAGCAGACGGACATTAGCTTAGGTGTTCTTGTGTTTGAAATGCCTTTTGTTAGACCCATTTTTGTTTTTAATTGATTTTCTTTGTTTTAGAGACAATGACTACAGTTGCTTATCTGATTAAAAATAAAGGGGAAATAATATATTATTTATTCTGTTATTTAGACATAGGTCTACTGTAATATTCATGATAATAAGCAAATCAGAACCAAATAGATATCCAATTTGATTTAATAGTACGGACATCATTTAAATTAGGCTAATTTCAAGTTTCAAAAGATGAAATTTAATAAAACGTGGTTTCTCGAATGAAACCTCTACACAAGTATTTTAGAGACTTTAACAAGATATTCAAAGGGGTATGATACCGTTATTACACCTAACAGTTGGGGGGGCAACTATGTTGATCTCGTTATTACGCCTAACAGTAAGGGAGCCAATCATGGCGTTACCAAAACTGTATCGTGATATTGGCCCCATGATGGGGTGTCAATTAAGACAATCATATTCCCCGGGCTGTGCGGCAATTATGGCGTTACCATTTAATATGCACTATTCGTCCATCTTGAGTTGCTGATTAATGATTATTATACTGCGCAGTAAGCACACAGCCGGGTGATAATTGTGACTATGTTATACCTAATCGGCTAGAGTGTTGTAGGGAATTGGTTTAATAAGTTCCCAGGCTAATTTAATTCAACACGAGTGCACTATTTATTAAGTTGAAATCACACTTTTATAAGTGAAAATTTTACATTGCATTGAGACAGATTCTACTTGTATAACCAACTGACGTGGAAAGCCAGAGTCAGAGTAACGCAGAAGCTGCTCCAGCCCCTTATATATGACCTACCCCTTGCTTCTTAGACCCCTTGTCTTTAGTGTTAAAACCAACCGATAGGAGAGCTCGTGGCAGTCTGATGTTTTGAAGGATAGCTTCCTATTGGTTGTCCTAACACTGTTTGACCTAAAAGGTGGACAACTCATCACCAAATTTTTAAATGGAACGAAATAAGTTGTTAAACAAAGAAAGGTTTAAAACGTAGTGTATTTGAATTTACTTCTGAAAATGCCTTATGGGCTTGAAACTCAGTAAAATAAATAATAATTAATTAAAGTTGTATTATTGATAAAGATATAACTTGAATTTAGAATCTTGTACTTAAAATAAAATCGTTCAAATTTGCCTGGCCATCCATGGATGAAGAATTAAAATGAAAATTTACATACAGTTCTTTAAAGAAAAATATAATTAATCCATGACTTTTCAGATAAATAAGAGGGGCCCAAAACAGTATCGTTACAGAGGTTAGGACAATTTCTATGAATAAAAGACAATCGATTTAAGTAGGACTTTAAATACAACGTTTCATTATAAAAAGGTTGAATTTTTCTTATGAATTGGGCACTTTACGCTATTCACTATTTACTATTAGATATGCATTATGCATTAATATAAACCCAGCCTTACATTAATAAATGTTAAAAATTTTCTAGGAATTTTATTTAAAAAAATGCATTTAAAATGTTTCTATTATTGTACTTCAAAATGCGGGCTATCTTGAAAATTTATTTAAGGAACTATTTTTAACATTGTAATATATTGGTGGAAAAAAGTGAGTTACGTTGGAGAATGAGTGGCTGGTATTGAACTTTTATTCAAAGTACTTGAATTTACAATGGCTAGAACAATGTAAAATAACATATTTTATAGTATATTTATCACAGCGGATACCACAATTACGTATACAATATTTACAGCTGACCTAACCAATATTTATACACGGAACAAATTAGTACAATAATTAATCTTGTAAATATTTATTAATTTTTCACGTGGGTCCATAAGAGAAATTAGCAAGATGGATATGAGTTTGAAATCTAGCACATAATAATCTAGCGTGAGGATTACTTAACTCTCTAAAATATATCGGGCCTCTTGATGTTTTCAGTGTTGTCATAATGTTTATGACGCCAGAGATAGAGAACGTGAAACATCCTATGTATATCTTTGATCTTGTCCAATATGAAGATCGTCATGTTGCCTTCACATGAGGTAGGCTCATTTGTGTATACATTTCAATATAAACAGAGAAGTAAACATGGTGGAAGAATCTAATAATTACAAACGTGTAAATTATGGTTCCATTTGTGAGGATCATTAGAGTTTGTAAGCATTCCATAAACTGTATGTGCCCTTCGTTTACCTTCAGAACGAGCAAGCTTACCTTGATTGGTTTCAATATGTTGCACGTCAAGTGATAGGGCCATAGTGTAATCCAGGGGCTCCCAAACGTTTTAGATCAAAGGTACCCTTGCACCAAAAAATATATATGCTCGAGTCCTCATATATTTTTTACACTAATATTATTAGCATTAAATATTCGTACATTCTGAACAGGTAGTAAGACGCGGGGATAAAAGAAACCATTGAATAGCAACAGTAAGATTTTACAAGTCCTTTAAAACTAAATACTTGAATAAATATTAAAAGCAAAAATACATTTCACATTTTCTTACTTGGGGAAAAAAGGTTCAAATTGCTAAATGCAAAATATAATTCAGTATATATTTTTTGTGGCTCAGGTGGACCTGCTTTTGATCACAAAATACCTCAATATTTTAAATTATGTTTTTCACCTCTAAGTTCAGATCATCTTCCATATTTAGCTTGTTTTTAAATTTAGTCTTTGTAGCAGTATAAAATGAAATTGTTTGTTCACAAAGATATAGGGCAGCCATGGTTGGAAGGGTGGTTGGTAACAGCTAGCAGAAGGTTCTTCATCGCAAACATTGACTGAAAGTAGCTAGTGTCAATATATTCGGAAATAGTTAATATTTGCCCTATATATTTTAGCGAAACGCACAACAAATTTCAAAGTTCCTTACTTTAGGTTATCCAAAATTTTGTATTTTCTTTCCCCTAAAATTTTGTTTTAAAAGCATAATTTATTGAAATCTCTTTATTGTTCTTTCTCTTTTAAAGAAAATTCGTTGACAATGGCAAATGTCCATTAATCTGGTTTGAAAAAATTGCCAATCCTAATTTCTAATGCTTTTCTATAGTGTAAAAACAAATAAATAATATTCTAAAACAACCTCATGGAGCCTAAGATAAGTATGGAGGAGCCCAAAGACTCTCTGAGGAGCACAGTTTGAAAAACGCTGGTGTAGTCCATCAAGGTAAGATTGCGCTACCTTTCAGGGCAAACGGAGTGTAGACCTATAGCACAATCTTCATATTAAACGACAATGTGGGTGCTTTTAATTTTATTTGGCAAATTATTACTTTTATAAAACAAATAAATTAAAAATTAAATTTAAATAGTAAAAGCTACAAAAAAGATCGAGATTATATAAACAGATAGTATGAATATCAATATAATTTTATTTAATTTTATTTGAATTTATTCTACCATTGTTTTAGGAAACTGTTATTTTATCCATCCATAGTAGGCATATATTCCCTAGTATTAATACAAAAAGATACACACTTTGTTTACATTGAAAAATAACACCTTACCCTGCTTGATTAGTGATTACACTATGATGTGGCACATAAGATAGTTCCATGGTGTAATCTGTCAAAGTAAGTCCGCTACTTTTCATTGGTAACTAATAATAGATGCCATGTGGGATACCATATTATACAAAGTGTTGTAAGTTGATTAATATAATTTTTAATTAAAATTTATGTATTTCTTAAAGGAATATATTTCAACACAGATTTTTTCTCGCGTAAATGAGCTAATAGCGTTTGCTTTTAAGAAAGGTAGGCTTAATATAAACACTAAATATTTTGTTTTAAATCCTAAGCTAGTGTCCAAATATACCATGTATAAATGTCCCTAATTTTAGGAAAATTTATAAATGTTGTACTTTGCTAACTTTAAATATAAAGAATACTCCAATAGGAATACGCATCCACAAATCTCAGTTGGGAAAATTGCTTGTTTGGATAAGAATAAACTAAAATTGTCACTTATAAAACTTAATATTATGACGTGTTCTATTATTATTATTTTATTTTGAAAATTCTTAGAAATATTAAGCTATTCTATGCTCTTTTTAATTTTAAAACACCAAACAAAATATATTCATTCATTCTTTGATCAAGTTATTTTATTTTGTTGGTATTTCTGAAGGATAAGCTATACTTTAAATGTTCCAAGCTATATTTTATTTTGAAAATTAGCTTACAAGATATACTTACCTCTGTTTTTCTTAAGGGAACGTGTGTACCAGTATACGGACACTCTAACCTGCTTCTCGTCTTTATATCTAGGGGTGACTGGTAAGGTTGATATATATTGTGATTTGGTCTGACCATTGCCCTGTTGAAAGTCTTCGGTTGATGTTTGCGCTAGCTCACTTAATGCCAGAGTGGCACACGTCTCTCCCGTAGCTGTATGGTCACCCTTAAAAAAATATGAATGATTATAAAGATTGTACAAAGAAATGGTTTATGGGTCAAACACAAACTAAACGTTCTGTTATAACATTATCACTTAGGGTGACCTGGTGGTCTAGGGGTAAGGTATCGTACTTCTGTGCTAGGGGTCCGGGGTTCAATCCTCGGTCCCGGCACAGATTTATCTGATTACCAAACCCTTCCTTCACCTCTGACAAGATGTGTATTAATCACAACTTGTGAATGTGAGGAATGCCAGGCCTCCACCGTGGTTCGGATTCCACGTTAAACTGTAGGTCCTGCATTCATATCACAATCACCCTACCATTACACATTATCGTAAGTGCGTATAACCCGAACGGATAGTAAGACGCGGTGCTAATAATAATAATAATAACATTATCACCATCTTTCTTCCTAGAAAATAAATACCATTAGTATAGAAATCCATCTCCTTTTAATCCCAATTTCCCACTATTACTCACTATTACTGAAGTGTGTCTACGTTAACAAGTTTTTAAAATATATTTGTTTGATTTAAACATATGACTCAGTTTGAGATAAATTGTGCTCTATAAAATCCTATCTAATTGAAATTTTAATTAATTTGTATCACAAACTGACACGTGATGATTGTCCAAAAATCAGTCCTGATAGCTGAATAAAATTTAATCAAGAGATATTAATCTAAAGTTTCCCATTCAATTTATCAGATGAGGCATACTCGTATAGCATTATTACAGCTTGTATTTTATAACATGAACAAAATGATCTGCAGCCTTAGCTGATTCAGTGAAATCAAGACACAAAATTTATCAAAAACAAATAAAAAGTTTGCTAAAATACACATTTATGAAAAGGAAACAAGCCCATCCCCATGGCTGAGTGAGTAGCAGGTCTGATTTACGTCTATGAACCTGGTCCGATGAGAAACATAGTTTAGTACATTTGTATTTGTGCTTGGCAAGGGCATAAGGAAATAGGTGAATGGGGAAACTTTGGGGACTAAGCGCTCAACATTTTTGAGCACATTTTAAATTTCTAATAAGGGGGAATGTCTAAATGTGATTAGGTTTAAATAAATTAAATACCTCCACGGTCTAGGGCTTTATTCTCATATGTTATAGTATACTGGGGATAGGGAGATAAGGGTTAGAATTACAGGCGTTTGTACAGCTTTTCCTCAACAGTTCATCAATCTTCTTTCACGTTAAAGAGAGTACATTTTCTCTCAAACAATTGGTGACCTACTCATTCCTGCCCCATTAGTGTAGATGTGGGGATAACTTGGATGGGTAGTAAGAACCTTTCACTATCAATGCACCAGTTTATTTGTATCTAGTGAACTGAGTTTAGTTTCTTAGGAACATGTCTTTAATATCTGGAGGCATGCCGGGACATCGTGTTTAGCCGTTGATGGCAATCTTGAGAAAACATGAAGTGCCAATGCGGCCAACTTTGGAGCTTCAAAATGCTACAACTGTTAATAAACATATTCGATTAGACACAACTATAGTTAAATATAATTTTCAAGAAGTTAATCCTGGCTATGGTTCTTATAAATGATTTAAGACTGAATTAAACTTGATTAAAGCTGGTTATTTAACTAATTTGACTAACGTTTGAGATGGAGACCAAACTTGTATAAACTATAAAAGTCAGACATGTATAGGCTTAACGCCTGATACTGTAAAATTGGACCCAAGATAGACCATGAACTACAGATTAGTAATGTCAAAACTTGATACGAACCAGTTATAATTTTGTCAATAATGCAAGGAACAACTATGAAATTTATACGCACCGATTTAACCAGATTATTATGTCTTGTAGGGGCTACAAAGTTTAGTTTAATCTATAAAAACAAATCTCATAAAACAAAACAAAACTTACATTTGAAAATAAGTCAGGATTCACTAAAAAATTAATTGCTTTAGCCTTCCTGTTTCGTTTTACTTCAATCCATGACTTACAATTAAAATGGTAAAATATTATGTTTTCTTAGTGTTTTATATCAATTTGAACATCATACGGTACAACAACAGTAGTCTAGCGGGCCCCATCAGGACACTTTTACCCCTGAGAGAGTGTGTATTGTGACGATTCTGTCAAATCAATCTGACCTTGAATTAGACTGTAAACACGTCTCGTCACTTGGTGGTTTATACACCGTTTATGCTAAGAAGGGAGAAACTGTGAGGTATAGTCCGAATGTCCAAATTGTCAATGTAAAAATACCTAGATGGTAAAAAATGTTATTCTCTCCTGATGTTTTTTATTAGGTAAAAGAGTGATTATATGTTTTTTTTTATAATTCATGTTGCACTCTAATCATAATTGGTCACAAGACCTAAAAAAAAATTACTCTATGTTGTGTCTGCGAGTTATGAATGTTTTAAATTAATTAATTGTTGATTGTCAATAAAAAACTAGCAATAAAATGTTATTATTTTTTAAATCCCTAAAATATGTTGTGACAATATACACGTGTCAGCAATGCCAGAATGGTAAATGTGAGTAGTTTATAATTTTAAACTAATGTAAGGTGTCGCGCATGCGCGCGCAAACACACACATACACACACACACATATTCATTTATAAATTATAATTTCTGTGACGTTATATATATTGCTACCCCGCCAAATAGCTATTAGTTCCTTCAATTATCGAAAACAGATATTGCCTCAGGCAGCCCATTAAGCTTAGGCTATGAAGAACCAACCATACGTTGTTTTCGCCAAGAAGGGAGACTGTGAAACTATATACATCGTTTTCGCTAAGAATGGAGAATTAAACTTTTCAGGGAACCCCACTGGGTCAAAACACTTTTTCCAGGTGTGTGGCCCCAAATTGGCTGTTTGGTGGGGGTGTAAAAGAGACAGACAGGTTTGTGCTAGAATAAAACACGATATTACAAAACATACATTTATTATACAGACATATTATACATTTTTACAGGAATGACGCATATATTCGTTCATACGTTTTTTCTACAGTGTCTCTTAGATGCGTTAGTAAAATTGTTTTTAGTTCACAATCCAGCGCGTAATAGTCCAAACCGACGACCTGGCGTGTGTAGTAGGTATCACCGATAAGATCCAGGTTTCTGATGTGCGTTTCCACCGTAGGCTGGTCGAGATCGATGACGTCTGCCGATTCTGTAAGCGTGTCGCATACATCCACGACGAGCGTGTCGATCAAATCGTTGCAATAGCGTGCGACAGGTGTCGACCACATATCCCGGCGGTCGACGGCGACGTCGATGAGGTCCCACACCTCGCAAAGACGCGCCCAGCTAGGTGCTAGATAGGCGACCCGTTTGAGTCCGGCGTCTTGTTTCTCGCTGATGACGACCATGCGGTCACCGCACATACGTCTCAGAGAGATTTCATGATTAGTCAGACTAATCTTCTGAGGAGGTTGCGTGTTGCTGAAAAACTTTGATATGATCGACTTGTAGCTGCCCAGTTCTTGCCACTCTGTACGGTTAAACACCGCACGATTCCCTCCGCATTTTTCTAGCTGGACATAGGGCGTAAAGTTGTTTCTTGACGCTCATGCCGACGATGACACGCTTGGCGTCGACTTCGTCCAGTGGGAACAAAGTGTTGAAAATACTGGTGATGGCGAGCGGCTTCACCGGCTTTGCTTTGCGGGTGCAAACGTCTTGACCTTCCATGATGTTTGATCGCTTCGACGACTATGGCCTGCACGCCG
Source organism: Timema podura (assembly GCA_033556935.1). Lineage (NCBI taxonomy): Eukaryota > Metazoa > Arthropoda > Insecta > Phasmatodea > Timematidae > Timema > Timema podura. Next base: position 87,795,223 of record JAVRXN010000010.1, on the reverse strand, counting down.
TCGGGGCGCCCTTTTTATAGGCGCAAGCCGATTGGACGCAGCCTCTTGAGGGGTGGCAGGACCCTAGCTTCTTGAAAAATGTGTTGTAATATCTCACCACCTTAGCGTCGTTGTCTGTATGATCGGTGGGCGAGAATAGGGCTAGGAAAGTTTTCATCGGAATGTTCTGGGCGCGATAGAGAAGGTACACGAGACAGTAATGACCGCACACGTCTGAGGCTATGCTTTGAAGTTGTAGCGTGTTATGAGACGTGCGGGAAGTGTTTTTGCGTATAAATGCCAGATGCGACTTTATACGGGGTGGAAAACCATAACTGTCAAAATATTCTCCCACGCCGTTCTTGTCGATAAAGATGGCGACCCAATGCGTCCCAGGCTTGGTGTGTGGATCGGTGTTGATGACGAGAGCGGCAGGTCGCGCTATTCTTGCGGGTAGTTGATCAGCAGGGAAAACACCCGACCGTACAGAACGGAACCACGGGCTTGTTTTCAGCGCACGTCTTATGGTGTGCGTGTCCATCTTCAATCATCCAGTCTCGAAGTCCCCAAACGATGGAGGCCGAACAGAAATTCCAAACAGAACTATGTGCCATGCACATGGTGCGACCCAATTTAAGTGTTTTCAACGAAGGACAACCTCTGTCATACAGATCTACGATGGGCGTAGGCGTGTATTTGACTAGAAACTTTTTCTTTTCTGCTCCCTTGACGTAGACAGTTTCTGCACGCGCTGTGGTGCTGGAGATGAGGGATTCGAGCAGGCTGTAATCCACAGCACCGCTATCCCAGGGAATACCGTGCAGTTTGTTGACGATATAGGCGGCTTTCTTTTTGGCAGCCGGTGAAAGCTCCTCTATAGCGAAGGGGGGTTTAAACACCCAATGTTGAAGTAATGTTCCGCATACAGATAAAACACTCAGTTCCTTGATGATAAACTGTTTGTCGTCATCGATGAAGCTCTGGAAATCCACAACGACGTCCATGATTTAAATGAGGCGTGTAAGGGAGGGAAGGCGCTTATATTAACTCCCATAATCGGTCACGACGTTTCTGTCCTTGTCGATGGTGATGATGTTGGCAAACTCCCCGTACACGATACAGTTGACGGTTTCGGTGAGAGCTCGGGTGAAGCTCACTTCGATGCTCAGAGAGCCATGCCTCGTCAAATTCCAATGCGTTGTCATGTGGGCGGATAGATTAGGTGTGAGATCGAAAGCCATGAGATGATATCCCTTAGGGAAGGCTTCCCGTGTGATGTCGCTACCTTCGTTCATGAAATGGATACCCGTTCCAGAAAACAGTGTGTGGTAGGACATGACATAGTTGCCGTTTGAAAAATCGGGCTGTAACGGTTTCGACGGCACTTGTTCCCCGTCCACGTACAGCGAGAAATGGTTCATGCCGTAGGTTTGGAAGTTGAACGGGTTCTTGGTGGCGTCTCCGTTGAACGCGGAGTTTGATACAAATCCCACGATGCATCGTTTGGGTAACTGTCCGGTGAATACGTTGTCCAGCGATTTCCCTTGTACACCCGTAGGAATAGTGAGTGTTTTTACTTCCACGCGCGTGATGGGATACTTTGCGGGACTGACGTTTAATGCCTTGGCATGTGCCAACAGTATAGAAGGTGCTACTTTGACACGTCGCACTAGAAGGCCGGCTTCAGCGATGTGAACCTTAAAATGAGGGAGTTCAGGGACGGCCATAAGACTAAACCCGTCTCTGGAACGGACCAACTTGACTCTGAGTTCTGTGCCGTTCAATAGGTATTTCTCTTGGTTAAATACGTCACCGTGTAGATACCCCAAAAGATCCACCGTCTTACTTTTTGCGGTTAGACTGCGACGGGCCTCAAATCCCTTGTTGGTGGCGTTAACCTCATCAAATGTTCCGGGGCTGTCTGCGAACCACAGGCCGCAAGTCAGATGCGTTCTTTTGGCTTCACTGTTGTAATTGAGCAACGTTTCAATGTACGATCTATAAGCATACGTGTTGCTGGGCGGTGAGACTAGTTTTTGGTTAAAAACACATCCACATGTGTGAATAGCGAGTGCAACCAGTTGTTGACGGGAGCGCTTTGATCCACCTCCGTGAAAGCGCCACCGTCGGGTTTCATTATGGCCGCCCTGAGATAGAGCATAGTCTGTGAAAGATCGATATAGAACTCGCCTTGACCGGTAACGGTAAATTCGATGGGTGAATCATCGGTGAGGGAAGAGACAGGTTTGTACTGGATCCATTGTCCACTTTCGAGACTGGTTTGCGTGGGCGGGACGGAAAAGAGATCGAGTTCACTGCTGGCACACTCGCAGGACTGGGGGTGTAGAAATGACATTTCAACTGAAAATATCTACGGCTTCTTTCTTGACCTTTTTACGTCGGGTAACTGCTGAAGACTGACGTCGGAGCTTCTTACGACGCCCTTTATAGCCTGATCCGGTCATCAGTGTGCCGATCTTCTGCTCCGCCTTGCGTTTCAGGTTTGTTCCAGCTTCGCCGACACGCTCCCGTAGAGCCTCTTTGAAAGGACGACGCTGATTGGTGACGTCGGTGAGCACGTCGATACCCGTGTGAAGCGCCTGTTTTCCGATGGCTTTAGCACCGCTTCTCAGCAACGGTACGACGCTCTTGAATAGACCGCTGAAAAAACTTCCTATTCCATGCCCTCGTTGATAGGGAACACCGTGGTAGATCGACGATATTCCCGTTCCTGCTTGGTTGACGTAGTATCTTTGGTAGGGACAGTTCATGTTGAGCGGCGTCGAAAATGAAGTTTCACGCACACTTTTCCAAACTCGAATGGTACAGGTTCACCAGTGTCGGTTCTTATATTGATTTCCAGGCTTTCAATTTCCCTTCTAAGTACTGGCACGTAGTGCATCGGATCGTAGCTAACTGTCTTATGTATGCCGTAGAGATAGTTTATGTTGTTAATACCGACGATACGTAAAAGCGGTGCCACGATATCGCCCACGGGTTGAGGATCGACGATATCAGTGTAGACGTACATTTGCGAGGGCAAGCCTAGTAGAATGTTGGCGGCGTACGGTGACTTTGGGACTTTGATTAGATTAGTATTAGGATCGAAACCGAGCTGTAAACTTAGTTGACTAGATAGTTCCAGCAGCTGTATATTTGGTGAAGAAGAAACAACGTCCACTTTTTTGTTGGTGCTTGTGTACTTGAATACAACTCCGGAATCCCTTTTAAACGCCTCTATTTCGTTTAGGGCTTTAATCAATTCTTGGATATTGCTATAGTTTCCAGGAGGGATGTGATCCTTGAATATCTGTTCCACACCGTTAGCGTCCACCCAGTTGTACCATACAATGTTTCTGCCCTCGGGTACGGTGGTGAAAGAACACGGATATTGGAATTCGGCGAGAGCTACTTCCCAATGGCCTTCAAGTGTAAGACGGTAGGGTAGTTGCGTGGTGAAATTCGTGAGGGTATTTTTCGGGAAATATCCCATAGAGCTGTCGCTCGGCAAGGTGAGGTAAAACTGGTCCTTCATGGTAGGGCGCTGACGTAACTGGCAGGAATCCAAGAATTAAACTTGTCCGGGTAACCTTTCCACTGCACGTACACTTTCTTTCTGGCACCTTTGCCCTTAACACGTAGTATTTTATCAACTTTAAAAGTTTCGGGAAGACGTACTCGTTGCAATTCGGGTTCGTAAAACGTTCCCTCCACCTCCTCGCCGTCAAGATCGGTCAGTCTGTAGACGACTGGTTGCCTCAACACAACGCTGCTGACTTTGAAAATTTCTTCGCTCCAATTGCTTTCGTAGCCCTTTTCAAACAGCATTTTGTATTTGCTAATACGCACCGTGTCACCGACTTTGAGTTTTGGTTTACTATTCGAGTTTGGGCCCCGTTTACCGTACAGATTATCTCTGACACGAAGCACGTCGGTTTCTGAAACGTCGGCGGGCGCCATCTTGATACTGGAATGTTTTGAACCGTTGTAAGCGTCGACTAGATCTTGGAGGACGTCTACGTAGCGATACGTGTTATTTCGGGTAAAGTAGCGCCACATGCGTCCTTTCAGAGTTCTGTTGAGTCGTTCCACGACGCTCGCCTTCACGTCCGGATTATTAGTGGTGTAGTAATGGACGCCCTCTCGCTCGAGAAATTTCCTGACTAGACGTGCCGTGAACTCTGTCCCCTTGTCCGTCTGTAAACTTAGAGGTTTGCGCCCGCTTTGCTCGAAAATGTCCCGAAAGGCGTCTCTCACGACGCTCCCCATCTTGGACGGAAGCGTCCTCGCCCAGGCCATCTTGCTAAACACGTCGATGACGGTGAGCAAGTACACCGCACCGTCGTTGTATTTGCTAAGACTTCGCATATCGTTGAGATCGGCTTGCCAGAGATCGTCAATGTTTGACACCACATACCGATTGCGTGGAAACTTTTTTAGCACCGGTTTGTGTAGGGTATAAGCGTCCTGCGCACGAAGCCATTCTCGTACTTTGGCGGGATCTTTCTTGGACGCTCGTATGAGCGACGCCGCCCCTGCAAACCCCGCGGGATGAGAAGGGTCGTAGTAGATGTCGTCCATTAAGCTCTGAACGGCAGCCACCTGTTTTCGTCCACCCTTTTGAGTTTCTTCTTATTGGTGCGTTGCGGGGACGGTGTAAGTAGTACGGGCGTCGGATCCCTAATGGGCGCCAAACGTTTCGGATTCACAATAAATTCTTTCGGGACGTTTATTTTTTGAAGCGCCGTGAGAAACTCTCGCCACCCTGTCGGCTCACTGTGTCTTCTCGCTCTGACCAGATCGTTGACTAAATCCACGATATTGGATCCACGGAGAGGCGTATCGTGAATACTCACTTCCCCGTTTTCGTCCCAAGAGATACCGCCCCTTGAATTAATATGTTCTAGTAAAAGCTCGGCTTTTTTACGTGCCTGTACCGGTACAGTATCGAGTACAGCCGCGACGGGAAGTACGGGGGCGGTCGTGGTGGTGGTAGTATTTTCAGGTGGTGGCGGCGGGTGTTGACTAAAGTGCAGATAGCGCTGCAGCACTTGTTGGTATAAAGTCCATTTAGACTTGTCGTCGAGTTTTGAAGCGAGGATTTTTTCCATCTCCTTGTCCAGCTCGGAGACCACTAGATTTGTGGACGACGCCGCTTGTTGGTGGTGTTGCTCGTAACGGTGTAACGTTTCCGGGGACACCAGTATCATCTTTTTCGTGTGTTCCATCGTCTACTTGTTGAATAAGGAACCGAGAACACCGCTGATTAATGGGGCTAAAAGTAAGGGCAGGAACGCTCCTCCTTTCTGAACGAGTAGCCGTCTCTTCTTCTTCCAGCACTCTCCTCGTTTGACCAGCTTGCGCAACACCTGCTTGTGAGCACGTAACTTTGTCTTCTGCGCATTTTTCAGCGGCACCCGCCCTTTTAAAGTGTTGTAGGCACACTCGCAAACGGCATCGATCAGTTTCTTGTCGGCCGTTTTCAGCAAGGCGACGCGTTGGTGGGGGTTCATGCGATGCATCGCACGTAGCAGAGGGGCCTGCTTCAACACTTTGGGACTCATGGTTATGAAATGATTTGTAATCGGGAGGTGTCGGTGTTTTTATAACTTTTGCGTGGTAGGTACACGCAACACCCGTCTTTGGTGCGGGTTCTATATCTGAACCATTCGGGTGTACCTTGTTTAAAATCTAACAATAGATACCCGTGGGGAGTACTTGTAACGTCAGCGTAAGCCTCCTGTAAAATACGGGGGTTTTCAGGACACACTTGACGTGCAAAGTGCTGAATCTGAGCTTTATCCCTGGGATTTTTAAAAAGCACGATATAATGTGCGTTTAAGGAAATGTCTCTTTGGCCCTTGCCCTGGTGGAATATATTTTGTGTAAGGTACATGACGCTAATATTTTGATGGTGGCATCCTTTGGTGAAAAGATCTACGACCACTTCGTTGGCTTCACGCATCAGGTCGTCCAGGATAATCAGCTGTGGAGGAGAGTCATCACATGTGTCATCCATTTCCGGTAAACCCTTACAGAATATGACTGACCCGTCTTGTTCAAATCCCGGTTGCCATAGAGAATAATACCAGGTGATTTTATCAAATTTAACGTCACACATTGTGTCCAAGTGACGGATAAAGTCGGCTACAAAATGTGACTTCCCGCAGCCTGAAGGACCGCTGATGATGGCCGAAAATGGATGTTTCAACTTGTCCATAATGTTTGAGAATGAGCTTATAAGCTAAATGAACTTGTATTTATAGGATAGGAGGGAGGGGGTGTAGACGTTAAAACACAAACATAACAGTTTTTATAATATTTATTTACACATTGAATACATCTCATACTATGAAAAGTATACTTGTAATATTTATTTACACAAATCAAAGTTTTTTACAAGTTTATCTCACACAATTAAAAATTTATTTATTCACACAAATCAAAGTTGATTTTTACAAATACTTTAAATATTTATTTATTGGAATTTTTACTTACAAATACTTTAAATATTTATTCATAAAAACATAGCTCACACCATGAAAAGTATACTTGTAATATTTATTTACACAAATCAAAGTTTTTACAAATTTATCTCACACAATTAAAAATATATTTATTTACACAAATCAAAGTTGCTTTTTTACAAATACTTTAAATATGCATAAAATAAATCAATAAAAAATATGCTTGTTTTCATGCAGAAAAAATCTATAATCTTTGAAAAATGGTATGTAGGTGGAACTGTCTAGAGTGAAAGATGATTATTCAGCCCGTCTAAATGATCACCTTTTAGTCGTGGCGACTGCGCTTACAAGGACTCTTATACCCAAACGGCAACGTATTATAATCATCGATTATCCGCCGTTTGGTGTACACCGGCCGGTAGACTTTATTCTGCGAAACGGTACATACAGTCGCAAGACCTTTTCTTACAATTTTGTGCGGTATCTGTATGTATCTTTCCGCTGCCTGTTCGGTGACCATCGCTTTCAAAACGTCAAAATTAACGTCGTTCCGGTTGCCGTAATTTATGGTGATCCCGCGAACCTTGCACACCGAGTTTGCGTCGGTGGCGATCCTGCCAAAACAAAAACGGTGTGCAAGGTTCGCGGGATCACCATAAATTACGGCAACCGGAACGACGTTAATTTTGACGTTTTGAAAGCGATGGTCACCGAACAGGCAGCGGAAAGATACATACAGATACCGCACAAAATTGTAAGAAAAGGTCTTGCGACTGTATGTACCGTTTCGCAGAATAAAGTCTACCGGCCGGTGTACACCAAACGGCGGATAATCGATGATTATAATACGTTGCCGTTTGGGTATAAGAGTCCTTGTAAGCGCAGTCGCCACGACTAAAAGGTGATCATTTAGACGGGCTGAATAATCATCTTTCACTCTAGACAGTTCCACCTACATACCATTTTTCAAAGATTATAGATTTTTTCTGCATGAAAACAAGCATATTTTTTATTGATTTATTTTATGCATATTTAAAGTATTTGTAAAAAAGCAACTTTGATTTGTGTAAATAAATATATTTTTAATTGTGTGAGATAAATTTGTAAAAACTTTGATTTGTGTAAATAAATATTACAAGTATACTTTTCATGGTGTGAGCTATGTTTTTATGAATAAATATTTAAAGTATTTGTAAGTAAAAATTCCAATAAATAAATATTTAAAGTATTTGTAAAAATCAACTTTGATTTGTGTGAATAAATAAATTTTTAATTGTGTGAGATAAACTTGTAAAAAACTTTGATTTGTGTAAATAAATATTACAAGTATACTTTTCATAGTATGAGATGTATTCAATGTGTAAATAAATATTATAAAAACTGTTATGTTTGTGTTTTAACGTCTACACCCCCTCCCTCCTATCCTATAAATACAAGTTCATTTAGCTTATAAGCTCATTCTCAAACATTATGGACAAGTTGAAACATCCATTTTCGGCCATCATCAGCGGTCCTTCAGGCTGCGGGAAGTCACATTTTGTAGCCGACTTTATCCGTCACTTGGACACAATGTGTGACGTTAAATTTGATAAAATCACCTGGTATTATTCTCTATGGCAACCGGGATTTGAACAAGACGGGTCAGTCATATTCTGTAAGGGTTTACCGGAAATGGATGACACATGTGATGACTCTCCTCCACAGCTGATTATCCTGGACGACCTGATGCGTGAAGCCAACGAAGTGGTCGTAGATCTTTTCACCAAAGGATGCCACCATCAAAATATTAGCGTCATGTACCTTACACAAAATATATTCCACCAGGGCAAGGGCCAAAGAGACATTTCCTTAAACGCACATTATATCGTGCTTTTTAAAAATCCCAGGGATAAAGCTCAGATTCAGCACTTTGCACGTCAAGTGTGTCCTGAAAACCCCCGTATTTTACAGGAGGCTTACGCTGACGTTACAAGTACTCCCCACGGGTATCTATTGTTAGATTTTAAACAAGGTACACCCGAATGGTTCAGATATAGAACCCGCACCAAAGACGGGTGTTGCGTGTACCTACCACGCAAAAGTTATAAAAACACCGACACCTCCCGATTACAAATCATTTCATAACCATGAGTCCCAAAGTGTTGAAGCAGGCCCCTCTGCTACGTGCGATGCATCGCATGAACCCCCACCAACGCGTCGCCTTGCTGAAAACGGCCGACAAGAAACTGATCGATGCCGTTTGCGAGTGTGCCTACAACACTTTAAAAGGGCGGGTGCCGCTGAAAAATGCGCAGAAGACAAAGTTACGTGCTCACAAGCAGGTGTTGCGCAAGCTGGTCAAACGAGGAGAGTGCTGGAAGAAGAAGAGACGGCTACTCGTTCAGAAAGGAGGAGCGTTCCTGCCCTTACTTTTAGCCCCATTAATCAGCGGTGTTCTCGGTTCCTTATTCAACAAGTAGACGATGGAACACACGAAAAAGATGATACTGGTGTCCCCGGAAACGTTACACCGTTACGAGCAACACCACCAACAAGCGGCGTCGTCCACAAATCTAGTGGTCTCCGAGCTGGACAAGGAGATGGAAAAAATCCTCGCTTCAAAACTCGACGACAAGTCTAAATGGACTTTATACCAACAAGTGCTGCAGCGCTATCTGCACTTTAGTCAACACCCGCCGCCACCACCTGAAAATACTACCACCACCACGACCGCCCCCGTACTTCCCGTCGCGGCTGTACTCGATACTGTACCGGTACAGGCACGTAAAAAAGCCGAGCTTTTACTAGAACATATTAATTCAAGGGGCGGTATCTCTTGGGACGAAAACGGGGAAGTGAGTATTCACGATACGCCTCTCCGTGGATCCAATATCGTGGATTTAGTCAACGATCTGGTCAGAGCGAGAAGACACAGTGAGCCGACAGGGTGGCGAGAGTTTCTCACGGCGCTTCAAAAAATAAACGTCCCGAAAGAATTATATGTGAATCCGAAACGTTTGGCGCCCATTAGGGATCCGACGCCCGTACCACTTACACCGTCCCCGCAACGCACCAATAAGAAGAAACTCAAAAGGGTGGACGAAAACAGGTGGCTGCCGTTCAGAGCTTAATGGACGACATCTACTACGACCCTTCTCATCCCGCGGGGTTTGCAGGGGCGGCGTCGCTCATACGAGCGTCCAAGAAAGATCCCGCCAAAGTACGAGAATGGCTTCGTGCGCAGGACGCTTATACCCTACACAAACCGGTGCTAAAAAAGTTTCCACGCAATCGGTATGTGGTGTCAAACATTGACGATCTCTGGCAAGCCGATCTCAACGATATGCGAAGTCTTAGCAAATACAACGACGGTGCGGTGTACTTGCTCACCGTCATCGACGTGTTTAGCAAGATGGCCTGGGCGAGGACGCTTCCGTCCAAGATGGGGAGCGTCGTGAGAGACGCCTTTCGGGACATTTTCGAGCAAAGCGGGCGCAAACCTCTAAGTTTACAGACGGACAAGGGGACAGAGTTCACGGCACGTCTAGTCAGGAAATTTCTCGAGCGAGAGGGCGTCCATTACTACACCACTAATAATCCGGACGTGAAGGCGAGCGTCGTGGAACGACTCAACAGAACTCTGAAAGGACGCATGTGGCGCTACTTTACCCGAAATAACACGTATCGCTACGTAGACGTCCTCCAAGATCTAGTCGACGCTTACAACGGTTCAAAACATTCCAGTATCAAGATGGCGCCCGCCGACGTTTCAGAAACCGACGTGCTTCGTGTCAGAGATAATCTGTACGGTAAACGGGGCCCAAACTCGAATAGTAAACCAAAACTCAAAGTCGGTGACACGGTGCGTATTAGCAAATACAAAATGCTGTTTGAAAAGGGCTACGAAAGCAATTGGAGCGAAGAAATTTTCAAAGTCAGCAGCGTTGTGTTGAGGCAACCAGTCGTCTACAGACTGACCGATCTTGACGGCGAGGAGGTGGAGGGAACGTTTTACGAACCCGAATTGCAACGAGTACGTCTTCCCGAAACTTTTAAAGTTGATAAAATACTACGTGTTAAGGGCAAAGGTGCCAGAAAGAAAGTGTACGTGCAGTGGAAAGGTTACCCGGACAAGTTTAATTCTTGGATTCCTGCCAGTTACGTCAGCGCCCTACCATGAAGGACCAGTTTTACCTCACCTTGCCGAGCGACAGCTCTATGGGATATTTCCCGAAAAATACCCTCACGAATTTCACCACGCAACTACCCTACCGTCTTACACTTGAAGGCCATTGGGAAGTAGCTCTCGCCGAATTCCAATATCCGTGTTCTTTCACCACCGTACCCGAGGGCAGAAACATTGTATGGTACAACTGGGTGGACGCTAACGGTGTGGAACAGATATTCAAGGATCACATCCCTCCTGGAAACTATAGCAATATCCAAGAATTGATTAAAGCCCTAAACGAAATAGAGGCGTTTAAAAGGGATTCCGGAGTTGTATTCAAGTACACAAGCACCAACAAAAAAGTGGACGTTGTTTCTTCTTCACCAAATATACAGCTGCTGGAACTATCTAGTCAACTAAGTTTACAGCTCGGTTTCGATCCTAATACTAATCTAATCAAAGTCCCAAAGTCACCGTACGCCGCCAACATTCTACTAGGCTTGCCCTCGCAAATGTACGTCTACACTGATATCGTCGATCCTCAACCCGTGGGCGATATCGTGGCACCGCTTTTACGTATCGTCGGTATTAACAACATAAACTATCTCTACGGCATACATAAGACAGTTAGCTACGATCCGATGCACTACGTGCCAGTACTTAGAAGGGAAATTGAAAGCCTGGAAATCAATATAAGAACCGACACTGGTGAACCTGTACCATTCGAGTTTGGAAAAGTGTGCGTGAAACTTCATTTTCGACGCCGCTCAACATGAACTGTCCCTACCAAAGATACTACGTCAACCAAGCAGGAACGGGAATATCGTCGATCTACCACGGTGTTCCCTATCAACGAGGGCATGGAATAGGAAGTTTTTTCAGCGGTCTATTCAAGAGCGTCGTACCGTTGCTGAGAAGCGGTGCTAAAGCCATCGGAAAACAGGCGCTTCACACGGGTATCGACGTGCTCACCGACGTCACCAATCAGCGTCGTCCTTTCAAAGAGGCTCTACGGGAGCGTGTCGGCGAAGCTGGAACAAACCTGAAACGCAAGGCGGAGCAGAAGATCGGCACACTGATGACCGGATCAGGCTATAAAGGGCGTCGTAAGAAGCTCCGACGTCAGTCTTCAGCAGTTACCCGACGTAAAATGGTCAAGAAAGAAGCCGTAGATATTTTCAGTTGAAATGTCATTTCTACACCCCCAGTCCTGCGAGTGTGCCAGCAGTGAACTCGATCTCTTTTCCGTCCCGCCCACGCAAACCAGTCTCGAAAGTGGACAATGGATCCAGTACAAACCTGTCTCTTCCCTCACCGATGATTCACCCATCGAATTTACCGTTACCGGTCAAGGCGAGTTCTATATCGATCTTTCACAGACTATGCTCTATCTCAGGGCGGCCATAATGAAACCCGACGGTGGCGCTTTCACGGAGGTGGATCAAATCGCTCCCGTCAACAACTGGTTGCACTCGCTATTCACACATGTGGATGTGTTTTTAACCAAAAACTAGTCTCACCGCCCAGCAACACGTATGCTTATAGATCGTACATTGAAACGTTGCTCAATTACAACAGTGAAGCCAAAAGAACGCATCTGACTTGCGGCCTGTGGTTCGCAGACAGCCCCGGAACATTTGAGGAGGTTAACGCCACCAACAAGGGATTTGAGGCCCGTCGCAGTCTAACCGCAAAAAGTAAGACGGTGGATCTTTTGGGGTATCTACACGGTGACGTATTTAACCAAGAGAAATACCTATTGAACGGCACAGAACTCAGAGTCAAGTTGGTCCGTTCCAGAGACGGGTTTAGTCTTATGGCCGTCCCTGAACTCCCTCATTTTAAGGTTCACATCGCTGAAGCCGGCCTTCTAGTGCGACGTGTCAAAGTAGCACCTTCTATACTGTTGGCACATGCCAAGGCATTAAACGTCAGTCCCGCAAAGTATCCCATCACGCGCGTGGAAGTAAAAACACTCACTATTCCTACGGGTGTACAAGGGAAATCGCTGGACAACGTATTCACCGGACAGTTACCCAAACGATGCATCGTGGGATTTGTATCAAACTCCGCGTTCAACGGAGACGCCACCAAGAACCCGTTCAACTTCCAAACCTACGGCATGAACCATTTCTCGCTGTACGTGGACGGGGAACAAGTGCCGTCGAAACCGTTACAGCCCGATTTTTCAAACGGCAACTATGTCATGTCCTACCACACACTGTTTTCTGGAACGGGTATCCATTTCATGAACGAAGGTAGCGACATCACACGGGAAGCCTTCCCTAAGGGATATCATCTCATGGCTTTCGATCTCACACCTAATCTATCCGCCCACATGACAACGCATTGGAATTTGACGAGGCATGGCTCTCTGAGCATCGAAGTGAGCTTCACCCGAGCTCTCACCGAAACCGTCAACTGTATCGTGTACGGGGAGTTTGCCAACATCATCACCATCGACAAGGACAGAAACGTCGTGACCGATTATGGGAGTTAATATAAGCGCCTTCCCTCCCTTACACGCCTCATTTAAATCATGGACGTCGTTGTGGATTTCCAGAGCTTCATCGATGACGACAAACAGTTTATCATCAAGGAACTGAGTGTTTTATCTGTATGCGGAACATTACTTCAACATTGGGTGTTTAAACCCCCCTTCGCTATAGAGGAGCTTTCACCGGCTGCCAAAAAGAAAGCCGCCTATATCGTCAACAAACTGCACGGTATTCCCTGGGATAGCGGTGCTGTGGATTACAGCCTGCTCGAATCCCTCATCTCCAGCACCACAGCGCGTGCAGAAACTGTCTACGTCAAGGGAGCAGAAAAGAAAAAGTTTCTAGTCAAATACACGCCTACGCCCATCGTAGATCTGTATGACAGAGGTTGTCCTTCGTTGAAAACACTTAAATTGGGTCGCACCATGTGCATGGCACATAGTTCTGTTTGGAATTTCTGTTCGGCCTCCATCGTTTGGGGACTTCGAGACTGGATGATTGAAGATGGACACGCACACCATAAGACGTGCGCTGAAAACAAGCCCGTGGTTCCGTTCTGTACGGTCGGGTGTTTTCCCTGCTGATCAACTACCCGCAAGAATAGCGCGACCTGCCGCTCTCGTCATCAACACCGATCCACACACCAAGCCTGGGACGCATTGGGTCGCCATCTTTATCGACAAGAACGGCGTGGGAGAATATTTTGACAGTTATGGTTTTCCACCCCGTATAAAGTCGCATCTGGCATTTATACGCAAAAACACTTCCCGCACGTCTCATAACACGCTACAACTTCAAAGCATAGCCTCAGACGTGTGCGGTCATTACTGTCTCGTGTACCTTCTCTATCGCGCCCAGAACATTCCGATGAAAACTTTCCTAGCCCTATTCTCGCCCACCGATCATACAGACAACGACGCTAAGGTGGTGAGATATTACAACACATTTTTCAAGAAGCTAGGGTCCTGCCACCCCTCAAGAGGCTGCGTCCAATCGGCTTGCGCCTATAAAAAGGGCGCCCCGACGGCGTGCAGGCCATAGTCGTCGAAGCGATCAAACATCATGGAAGGTCAAGACGTTTGCACCCGCAAAGCAAAGCCGGTGAAGCCGCTCGCCATCACCAGTATTTTCAACACTTTGTTCCCACTGGACGAAGTCGACGCCAAGCGTGTCATCGTCGGCATGAGCGTCAAGAACAACTTTACGCCCTATGTCCAGCTAGAAAAATGCGGAGGGAATCGTGCGGTGTTTAACCGTACAGAGTGGCAAGAACTGGGCAGCTACAAGTCGATCATATCAAAGTTTTTCAGCAACACGCAACCTCCTCAGAAGATTAGTCTGACTAATCATGAAATCTCTCTGAGACGTATGTGCGGTGACCGCATGGTCGTCATCAGCGAGAAACAAGACGCCGGACTCAAACGGGTCGCCTATCTAGCACCTAGCTGGGCGCGTCTTTGCGAGGTGTGGGACCTCATCGACGTCGCCGTCGACCGCCGGGATATGTGGTCGACACCTGTCGCACGCTATTGCAACGATTTGATCGACACGCTCGTCGTGGATGTATGCGACACGCTTACAGAATCGGCAGACGTCATCGATCTCGACCAGCCTACGGTGGAAACGCACATCAGAAACCTGGATCTTATCAGTGATACCTACTACACACGCCAAGTCGTCGGTTTGGACTATTACACGCTGGATTGTGAACTAAAAACAATTTTACCAACGCATCTAAGAGACACTGTAGAAAAACGTATGAACGAATATATGCGTCATTCCTGTAAAAATGTATAATATGTCTGTATAATAAATGTATGTTTTGTAATATCGTGTTTTATTCTAGCACAAACCTGTCTGTCTCTTTTACACCCCCCACCAAACAGCCAATTTGGGGCCACACACCTGGAAAAAGTGTTTTGACCCAGTGGGGTTCCCTGAAAAGTTTAATTCTCCATTCTTAGCGAAAACGATGTATATAGTTTCACAGTCTCCCTTCTTGGCGAAAACAACGTATGGTTGGTTCTTCATAGCCTAAGCTTAATGGGCTGCCTGAGGCAATATCTGTTTTCGATAATTGAAGGAACTAATAGCTATTTGGCGGGGTAGCAATATATATAACGTCACAGAAATTATAATTTATAAATGAATATGTGTGTGTGTGTATGTGTGTGTTTGCGCGCGCATGCGCGACACCTTACATTAGTTAAAATTATAAACTACTCACATTTACCATTCTGGCATTGCTGACACGTGTATATTGTCACAACATATTTTAGGGATTTAAAAAATAATAACATTTTATTGCTAGTTTTTTATTGACAATCAACAATTAATTAATTTAAAACATTCATAACTCGCAGACACAACATAGAGTAATTTTTTTTTAGGTCTTGTGACCAATTATGATTAGAGTGCAACATGAATTATAAAAAAACACATATAATCACTCTTTTACCTAATAAAAAACATCAGGAGAGAATAACATTTTTTACCATCTAGGTATTTTTACATTGACAATTTGGACATTCGGACTATACCTCACAGTTTCTCCCTTCTTAGCATAAACGGTGTATAAACCACCAAGTGACGAGACGTGTTTACAGTCTAATTCAAGGTCAGATTGATTTGACAGAATCGTCACAATACACACTCTCTCAGGGGTAAAAGTGTCCTGATGGGGCCCGCTAGACTACTAACAACTCTTATTTTATATTCGGATGATTTTAACTCTATTCATTGCACCGAATATAATATGAAACAAAGTACAAACATGTGTGGAACATCAATAAACCTCGCTTAGATTTGTGTTTCAGCAATGGCCTTCACTTTTATGTTTCAATATTCTGCCACTATCAGTGCAGTGTGCATCAACGCACGGTGTCTATAAAATATCCATATTATCCTTTACCCGAGTTGCCATGCTTAAGGTGGGGATGTAGGGAACGCAAGAAAAGCCCATAATTTTTGCATTGTTTATGGCAAAACTTTTTTTTGGAAAAAAAAAAAAATCTTCAGCACAAAAATAAAGTTTAATTTTCTTCTCATGGTGATAACAAACAGTTGTTGAATATTTGTCATGAGCACAGTGGAATTAGATGACAAAATTTTTAAATAAAGAGAAAAACTGTCATTAAATTCCAGAACACCCTTGACAGATATTCAAGAAAGGCCGATATCACCATTTTAAGAAAATTAAACTCTATATTTGTAATAAAGAAATATTTTATTTGTTTTGATCAACAAATTATTTTGATATAAAAACTGCAAAAAACACGGGCCTTTTGTCGCGTTCCCTACATCCCCACATTAACTAAAAATAGTTTCATGCATTATATTTAGGTGCACAAAACAATTAAACAATAAATAAAAAACAAACAATAAAAGTAACAAAGGAGGAAAATATATAAATATAGACGCGATAGGCTAATTAGTTGACCATTAGCAAAATAATTGATTTCTAGTTTGGATTGTTACAATTATATATTAATTACATAACGTATTAACAATCTTCTAGTTACTTTATAAATAAATAAAAAACAAACATTAGCGCTTATAGTGGCAGAATCTTCAAAAAAAAAATAAAGGCCATTGCTGTTGGATATTTTTGTAAACCATGCAGATTTCTATATACTATGTTTATATATTTTGTAATTTTTATTTATGTTTGGGAAGAAGTAAAGATCAAAATCACTGCACAGTCTGGTAATCGGTCATAGCTACTCTCGTCTCATAAGTTAGGAAAAAATAATTATATTTACGAGTTTACGCACTATAATTCAGTTCCTTACTACTTTCACTCCAGCTGAATGGAGAACTGCTATTAGAATTTTTATTTTCAAAAACTAATATTTATTTATTACAAGAATGATTAAAATTTTTATTGTTTTATAAATCTGTCCATCTTTTTCCCACCAATTTAAAATCTTCTTAGATAAAACAATAATATGAAGGGAAGTTGATTTGTGTGTGGCGTTTCTTTGAATTTTTTTTGAAATTTTTAAAATCTACTTGCCAAAACTTGGTGGCAAATGCATGTATTTCAAAAGAGTTAATTACTTTTTCATTTATTTTATTTGAGGAATATTACGTTAAATAGATGTAGTACAATGCTTCATATTATGTCATTTTAGCTACGAATAAAAAAATAATAATTTTAAGTTGATATGACTAAACCTCAGCACCACCGCTATTCAAAAATTTTTTTTGACCACTATTATTATTATTATTATTATTATTATTATTATTATTATTATTATTATTATTATTATTATTATTATTATTATTATTATTATTATTATTATTATTATTATTATTATTATTATTATTATTATTATTAGCACCACGTCTTATTACCCGTTCGGGTTATACGCACTTACGCTAATGTGCAATGGTAGGGTGATTGTGAGATGAAATGGAGGACCTACAATTTAACGTGGGATCCAAACCACGGTGGAGACCTGGCATTCCACACAATCACAAGTTGTGATTAATACACTTCTTGTCAGAGGTGAAGAAAGGGTTTGGCAATCAGATAAATCTGTGCCAGGACCACGGACCCCCAGCACTGAACTCTGACACCTTACCTCTAGACCACCAGGTCACATACCACAATTTTCATAAAGAAGATTAATTTTATTCAAATATGGTTGAAAATCATTCCAACTATTTACATTCATATCGATTTTCCTCATATTTCTATGATATTTAAGCTTAAATTGTAAACTAACATTTTATCATGATCACAAATAAATATAGAACAATATTTATCAAACTACATACAAATATATAAATTGAAAAGAAGATGATTGACAAATTTCACTATGTATTCAATCAGATTATTTTACATTACAGCTATATTTATGATCTGCAATGTCTCAGATATTAAAATAGGCATCCCATTTAATTAAATATCTGTGCCTGGACTCACTAAACGGCGCAAGTATAGAAATTGTGCAACTTTGCGCCAAAGATACTCCCTATGATGCGCCTCTTGTCTCTTCACTAAACAAGGAGAAAACTGGTGGCAAGAACTATGGGGACGTCACCAAAATGTCATAATTTGCGATTATTTTAACCAATCAATGTGAAGAGTTTGCTTCCAAACTCAGTGCTACTTTATATAAAATCGCTACAAAATATGGCAGAAAATTACGAAAATTTTAAATTTTAAATTAGTAATTAAATTAAAGTAGGCATATTTCTGAGTGTTTTTTCAAACAATAATATTATTCATGGTGGAGCGTCTATATATATTATTAATTTAAAGCTTTCGTTGCACTATTAAAAATTTTTAGAAACTTTACAAGATGTTTTAATATATACCTACATGCCATAGCTAGTGACGAGATTTTTTGATTTGGAGAAAGATTCCACAATCTGTGGTTTTATTTGATGTTGTTTTGTTTTATGATAGTGAAATAAATTCTTTGGTGCTATATACATGTAAATGCAGCATTTTAATAATAGTTTTGTACAGTAGCACTATAGTTGACTATAGCTAAAGCGAAACAGATTGTGTATGTTGCAAGACGTATGCTATTTTATTTTTTTGTTAAATCATCAATTGGGGTAAAGTTAGCTTGTAGGCTTAATCTGAGGCATCGCGATAATATACCGTTATTATAATTTGTATAATTTATTGACGTGACACGCATTAAAAGTTGCGCTTTACTTTTGAGTGGGTTCAATTAAACAACGCGATTTTCTCTCAAATTATGCCTTTTCTTTTTGTAAATGTGGATTAGTCTCACTTTTTAAGTTTTTAAAGTTCCAGCCCACAAATTTATTTGCTATGCTTAGTAAGTCCAAATGCTTCACATTAATTTAAAGTATCCCGTTCTTTTTTTGTGTGTATAACAACTTTGACCAAGAGAGCGATAGAAACTAGTTCGGGCGGCTGTGTGTGTGTGTGTGTGTGTGTGTGGACTTTTAACCGCTATGGTGGTACAGAACGTTACCTAGGGTGTAACTTGGAGGTTGTCTACACGTTGTAACCGCAATGAGATAATGTGATGATTAGTGATTATGAAGATGTGGAGCCAGAAATGATATTAAACTAAACTTAATCCTTATTAATCAAACTCTGGTGACAGCTGGGATAGTTCCCCTTTCGGGAAAATTGACCATGGTACCAGCCGGTAATCAAACCCGGACCCTAGTTTCGTGGCCAGGTGTACTGACCACGAGACTGGTTTGTGATATTGGTATTTTGACCGTTCGGATATCACCAGGATAACACACATTCAACATTACTTAACACATATGCCTAACTATGTTAAGTTATATAAACACTCGATGAATAAACATGTAAATAAAATTACAATCTTTAATTTGTACATAGAATCAAACCAGATAATCTTAATCATAGTGAACTAAGCCATTGTGGCAGACAGTTCATTTGATTCATCTTACATGAGACAGCTTGTGGAGGCGCAGCTTAGCAGCCATGATGTTGACAGTGGCTCCTTCTAGACCAATGGGATAGCTCAAGTCAAATAAGAGGTTCATCGAGTTCTCATCATTCCATAAGTCTTGGTCTGTGTTGCGGGGAATTTCGCCTGAGCAAACATAATGTAAATTCACAAAGATTCTCTCAAAATACATTTTTGAAAAGGTCTAAAGTATATTACTGAGTCCTGTTGGAGTAAACAATGTTTTAATATTTCCTGCTTCATTGTATTGCTAGCAATATTATTGTTGTGTATGATAATTTGATGCACTAGTCATCAAAAATGAACTTTTTTTTAAATACATCAGCTATATTAGACCTTATTTAAATCTAATGCATTTTGACCACAATTGACTGTATTTTATTTATTCAATATTTAAGGCCTATTATGTGTTGATTTGTTTGCTAGAGTTTTTGTAATAACTATCAAATATATAATTTTGAAAATATTTTACTGAAGTCATATTCTTTCTTGTTTCCCCTATAAGTATTTAGGAATAGGGACGAGAAATATAGGATTAGAGACGAAACGTACCCGTATTTGCATTAAGGGAGAGTGGGAAACCATTTAAGAAAAAACACCCACAGTACACCAAACCAGAATTCAAATCCAGATCTCCCCACAACCGGCAATCCAGTCTAACACAAGATTGACATGCTAGATCATTAGATCACCAATGCGGGTAGATGGACTGTTAATCTACAAAAACAATAGTGGCAAGAACTATGATATAATTTGGAGGTTCCAAATGACACTAGCCTCAATTACTTATTTGTAAAAACTAAGATAAACATTATTACTTCAATGAATATCAACACACAGGTTGCAAATCATTGTAATTACGGGGATGTCAGTATGGAAGAGACCACAATTCAATTTAAATTATTTGAAAAATGATACCCGGACACGGAACTCAAATCCGGCCGGAACCTTTGACTTCGCGCGTCATCTCTACCACTTAGTTATCCAAGATTAATCCCGTTTAGTACCCTCCATACAGACAGTTCCGTAATTAAAGTGATTTGTAAACTGTCTGTTGATATTAATTGATATTCGCTTTAATTACAGTTTTGTATTGTATCATCCCAAGTTGCAAATGGCTGTGGTATATGATAGCTCACGATATAAATTGATCGCTCATGTTAGCCTTAAACGTATAAATGAAGAATGATCCTCAGTACGGGACGAATCATGGATGGTTTGGTAGTAGAGCATTGGACTGCTAAGCCAAAAGTTCCGGCCGGGTTCATTTCCCGTGTCCAGTTGTCAATTTTCAACTCATTTAAATTTAATACAAATAAAAATATGATTGTTGACTCACATGATGGATAAAAGCTCTGCACTTTCTCTGTGTATGTGTCAGAGAGTGGCCACTGAGGACTTTGTTGCATGCGCTCATACATAGTTCTCATTATTTCCATCTGCTGTGGGTTAGACGCGGAGGTATTGATGACAGGTTCTTTCCCCAAAAGCCCAAGATAGCTCAGAATCTGTGTCTTGATGGCGTTGAGACGAAACTCTTTATTCCTACAAAAACAAAAAACAGAAAAACATTCAAACAATTAAACAAGAATGCATATTCACATTCTCAACAATGAAACTCTTCTTGATTATTAATACAGTGATTTTCAACATCCATAAATTTCAATTCAGAAATCTTCTGTACTATAAATATATATTCAAATTAGGTTGTTTACTTAAAACCTCGATTTTTTCTCATCTTCACTTTATTGATCGAGACATCTATATTAGTCTGTATATATAATTATTGTCACAACCTATCTTTTTATTACTACATAAGTATTGGGTGGGAACTTCGGGCAGGTTGTCATTTATATAACTTAGATTTAAAATTTACAGGCGCTTACAATACATTTTTGTACAATAAGGGCAGTGGTGGCTCATGGGTAAACCTTATTGGAGGGCGCGATCTTAAAAATTGTCAAATTAGAGAAACAACAGCCTACCCTATACCAACCTTATACCAACCTGTATTTGGCTTACAAACTAGACTTTAAAAAGTATGAAAAGCATAATGTTAAAAAAAGTTAATAAAAGCTATAAATTTTTTAAATTATAAAATCTCACCTGACACACACACACCACACATATATATATATACATACACATAGGCCTACCAGTAAACAAAAAATAAATAAATAGGTTCTGAACACTATATTGAACACTATATATAAAATATACTTTAAGAATTAGTGTATAAATAAATGTATCCTTTAAAAGAAAAATTTAATCTTCTGTTTTTGTCTGAAATGTATTTTTTGTTTTTACTAGTTCTTTAAAGTCTGGTATCTCTCGAATAGTTAACTGTTCTATAGACAACATGACCAACGCATTAAATCTGTCTTCACACATGGTGTTTCTTAACCAAATAACAAACACAAAAAACAAAATAGTTACTTTCTTCACACTTACATATCCACGGTTTTTTATCAAATAGTTTCTTATCAAAACCGTGCGTAAATCCTTATCTTTCTTTGCACTCTTTTATACCTGAATTAAGCTTGAATTGGGCACTGGCTTGTATTGTTTTTAATTTAAAACTTTTATTCCAATGATAAATAACCAAAATTCAGTTTTTAATGTCGGAAGCTTTAATATCAATCAAGTAATCTAAAACTTGAGCTAAAGCTGCTAGATTCACAATTCTACTATACAAATAAACGCCCACCTGCAGTGTGTATTACAGGATCTCACTTGAACTCAGTCCAAATAACGCGCTAGGCGAGCGCTGATATAAGGACATTGACGTCATGTTGTCATGGCAACCACCCTGTAACGCATGCATAGCTCGCCACAGAGCACATGTTGACATAGCTATGCTTTTTGTCACGCGTTGGTGCGATTATGATTGGCTAATTTCCTCATTAAATGAGTAAATAATGGAATTAATTTTTTCAATTTAAGTTTTTCATTATGTACTGAAATGTATGATTAAATTGGTATGAATACCAAAATATGTTTTGATTTTCTGTTTATTTATTTTGCAGGGAAGGCAGCGCGCATCGACTGGGCTAGCAAGTAAATAATCGTTTCTTCTGCTTCTAAAGCCTCGTTTATTATGTAACAAGCTGGACCCAAAATGTTGGGAGACAACACACAAGGAAAAGTAAGCTGTGTTTATTGTCGCCAACTTGTTGGACCAACATCCTGGGTCCTCCACTAGTTTTTAATCATTCTACACATTTCTATCCATGGATAACATCATATAAATTGCCTTTCTTCATTTATTGTGTTGACAGGAAGTGTACTCTTGCAGAAAAAACAAAAAATTAAGAAACGGTGGGGAGTTCGAAGTTTTTTTTGGCTAAACGTCAAATTGAAGGTGCGTACATGGGAATAATGAATGCCCTACATTTGCAAAGTGGATTTGATAACTTTGTACGCATGTCATAGGTGGACTTTGAATGCTTAGTTACACTTCTGTATCCTCATTTATGTGGTAAAGTGGAAAGGAAAAATGTGACTCCGGGAGAAAAATTTGCTACAACTCTACTCTTTATAGGAGCCTTATGTATAGCCACAAAACACGTGCGTTTCCAAGGCTAGATACTGATTCGACTCTATAGGGCATGCGCAGAACCTCCCAAATCAACTAACATGTTGGTTGGTCGTTTATTATCTCCAAAAAATGATCCAACACAACCCAACACAGCTTGTTGGTTCTGACCGGCTCTCCCAATAACAACATGTTGGCCAACATCCCCAACAAGTTGGGAGTGCGTTTATATTGTAACACAACTTGTTGGGATCGTGTTGGCCAACATGTTGTGTTACAATATAAACGAGGCTTAACACAACATAATACCCACAAAAACATATTAAACATTATTTCAAAAAGAGTTACGGTATAACATATCAAAAATGTAATAGATCTTCGTGGTCAACTTAATTTTATGCGTCTAAACTGAAACAAAAAAATATTGGTTTCAGTTTAGTTGCATAAAACTAATTCATATTATCTTATTCTGCTTCCTAAAATATGTCTGTTAAAATAAATTAGTTACGCTAACGGTTATATTTTAGGAAACAGAATCAGACAATATGACCTTAATTTTATGCAACTAAACTGAAACCAATAAGTTTTTGTTCCAGTTTAGATACATAAAATATAACCGTTACTTTAACTAGTTTATTTTAACCGTCATATTTTAGAAACCAGAATCAGACAATATTTTTTATATTATTAGTGCTATTGCTAGGATTTACCTATCTCATCCAGTGTGATAAACCATCCTCTCCATGTTAATGGTTTTACAGTTCTTAAATAAATTATTGCTTATGTTTCTTCTAGTGCATAGTTTTGGTGTTGACATTCTTATATATATTTTGATTAAATCATTCGAATAAACTAGTAGTTTGGTAGTGCGAGAGAACTTTTAAGGATAAATAAATATCAACGTTTGCGTATAGCCTGACCAGGTAGTAAGACGCGGTGTTAAAAAAAATAAAAAAAATAAACGATGTGGAAAATAGTGACGTATTAAAATATCAAAAAGGAAAATATGACATTATGATGGATCAAAGTAAATTTGCGTGGGCGCTAAAAATCTAGTAAAATGTATTGAGCTTGACTTGAAAATTTATTATACTTTATATTGAAATTTAATACAATTTATTAAACTGGTGTGACCATGATGGGCTAAAATTTGGCCAATAATAATCATTTTCTGATTTGGAATAAATGTTATGCTCTTAAATTTAGAAAAAGTTGGCAATTTATAGTTTTGCATTACTTAATCTAATTAAAATTATATATTTTCATAACGTTTCGTAGCAAAAGCACACTATTATATTAATTCTTCGCTTAAAATATATTTTAAAATATTAATTTGAAAGTATGTGTGAATCATACCTTTGAATAGGAAAAAATCTCCATTGTTTGTACCCGCCAAACGACTTGTTTGGACTCTATACAACATCATATAAAGTATATTAACTTATTGAAATAATGAAAATAGCTGGGGTGTAAACTCCACGCACATCTATGGCTACCTCTCCTCGGAGCCTCTTGAAATTGCGCAACTTTACAATCAAAGAACTAAAGCTTTGAAACATAGCATTGATTTGCAGTTCTTATCTTGGTTTTCCATGGGAACCCTTATGTCAAGATGGTTTTCTCACTTGATTGACACAAGCACGAAGCTTGTTTTCAATTCGGTTCTATCTAATATTATTACTTTTACGTAATATTCGGCATTTACCCTATGTTTTTGAGTCAGTTAAGCCTATCATTTATTTGATCTTATAGCAAGGGTTGAGCGTCATGATTGCTCTTTTCCAACTATAACCGTTCGATCAATTTGAGACCATAAAAAAATCACCAAAGATGATTTATTTTCGCCGGGAAGATATGATAAGCGTCAATTATTAATAAAATTCTACCTCCCTGGTGTGACAGGCCAGTGGTTTTTCCTAAACGTGAAGCTCAAGAAACAACCTCAGTCATGTGTCTGGTTTCTAGCACAGGTGGCATCATAGAATAGAGCTAGCGATGGTTGGGGAAATTATGATGACAATAAGGTGAGATTAAAAAGTTCTCAGGCTGGCCACGTGTAGCACCAAATCTATGTAGTTTAATCTTGGGCTGCCATGTAGTGTTATAAAACTTCATTTTGAGTCAGTGTTCCAAATTTTACGTTGGTACACGTGAGCGTTTTTTTCATTAGCATTTTTCTTTGTCGGTGTTAGAGGTGTTTCTCAATTTTATTCGAGAAGAAAAATGGTGTACTTGAAGGAGAAGCCTCAAGTTCTACTAAAAACTCAGCAAGACTGCTTCGAAGATTTATGGAATACTTAAACAAGCATTCGGTGATGATGGCATAAGCAAAACTAAGACCTTCGAGCAATTATCACGAGTAAAAGTAAGAAAAAGTCAAATGAGGATTCCGAACGATCTAATCAGTCCCCAACCAACCAGAAGAATATTAAAAAGGATCGCCAGACCATTGGTAGAAAATTATTTACATCTTTAGCATTATTGGCTTAGCTTTTAGTGGTTTGCCAAAGCTTTCTCACGAAGGAGCTCAACATAGGCGGATCACTGCCAAATTTATGCCCCACGTGCTAAACAAAGACCAAAGAACACCACTGGATCACTATGTGCAGGTAACTCCAGGAACAGGTCAGGAACGACCAAAACTTAATTTACAAGGCCATAACTTGTGAAAAAAATGAGTTTATCGACATGACTCAGAAAACAAACAGATATCATACCAGTGGAAAAGTCCATATTCCCCACAACAGAAGAAAGCGAGGCAGGTCAAGAGTGTATTGATATAGTTATTTGACATGAGAGGAACTGTTCATAAGGAGTTTATTTCTGTTGGTTAGAGAGTGAATCAGCACTTTTACATCGAGGTTTTGATGCGTTTAAGGAAGGAAGTGATGCTAAAATCTTCGGACAAGTGGCACTCACTCACAGGACTGGTTACTGCCTCACGACAACAAACTGGCCCACACTGCCATGTATTTATAATCATTTATGACCAAAAACAAAATTAAAGCTATCCCCCAACCATTTATTCATAAATTATAGCCCCCTATGACTTCTTCCTATTACAAAAAAATGACTATCCTCCTAAAGAAGCCACCAATTTATTTAGTTGAGAGGATTCAGGTGAAATCGCAGGAGGTGCGAAAGAACATTCCACAAAGAGAGTTCAAGAGGTGCTTCCAGATTTGGAAAAGTACTTGGGCCACTGTAGTTACTCTTAAGAAGACTACTTCTTTGGGGGACAGACGGACAGCAGTTATTGGAACTTAAGGTAAGCTTACATATTTTTTATTTGTATGGTCAGGGATTTTAGGATTATGTCTCAAATAATGTTCCTGGGGAAGAGTCAAAGGGATCATCTGTGCTATCAACTTAATACTTTGTGCTTTGCATATAATAGGAGTAGTTGTAATTTAAACTTTATACTAGTGTAGATATTATTTTTAAAACTAATTTCTTAACTATAATAAAATATAATTATCTAAATATTTGGCACCATTAAAAGTATAAGCATTAGTAAATAATTCACGAAAACATATATACTTATATTATATATTATAGTATGGATATTGATTTAATTTACAATTTTGTTAAGCCCACAAACCTTTATTATATGTTCCCTCAACAGTAAAAATAAAAATATACAAAGTATTTGATAAAAACCTAATTTTCAAGAATCTTTCAATAAAATGTTAATTGCTTGAAATAAAAAAAAAGAATACACCTTAGACTTGATCACTACGACATACATTTCCCAAAATGTCTATAACTAGCAACAGATCCATCTAGGGAAAGAAAGATTCAGTCTATACCTCAAGGCTGGTGGTGGATCGCGTTGTAGCTGACACTACACAAATATTCTGAGGTTGGACCCTAATTATTAACACTGTCAGTGTTGGTAGTTTACGGGTTTGGGGAATCGGAAACATTAATTGGTCATCCCAGGAATTTAACACAAACATTGTTTTTATTAGTACTTTTGCTATGCATATATTTAATCCTATTTAATTCTAAGACAAGTACAACACAAAATTATAGCCTGTTCCTACTAAACATATTTTTTAATTAAAAACCTACAATTTCACAACAATGTTTTAATTAATTGTTTTGAGAAAAAAACCAATGACGCCTTTATCATGGGGAAAATGCCCAAACACTTGAGCTGATTTCCAAGACAATAATTTATATTAACTCATATTCTCATAAATTTTACACATCATAAGTAATTTTTTTAAATCAAACACTATATTTAAGCCTGTACCAAAGTTATATATGCTTTTTTTTTACATATAATTAGCATACATTTTGAACCAGTGGCAGTGGCATCTTCCATTTCAACTGGATCCGTACTAATCCTATTAAAATCTCACTTGCGTAATCAAGTTTTGAGATCCTAGGTTGCTTGGTATCCTAGTTCCAATGATGCTCCTTATGGTAGAACAATGCCCGTCATTGTTGCAAGTAGAATGACACTGGTTTGCTACTGAAATCAATAAATAAATCGCCAACAAAGATCATCCACTTTGTTTTAAACAAAATCAATATGTAGTATTACTATTTTAACAATAGTTATTATTATATGTTTATATGTAAATAGCTATTCAACTTTATGCTATTTTGTTGAAATTGAACAGAGTAGCTATCATAGATTGTGTCATATATTACAGTGGTTATATCTTAAATTCTAATTTATACAATATCTAATGGTATTAATAACAAAGATAATTACCTGAAACTTCTGTTAAGATATGCATCTCGCTCTAAATGTCAGTAAAAAGTCAATATTCAAAGCTATTTTATTTATGTGTCCTACTACCCGTTTGGAATATCCACCTATTTCCACTTAAAAAGTAGTGATGGGAAAGGTAGAGTTCGAGAGAAAGTATACTCCAATTTGTGTGGATGATGAGAAGAAATTCATTTAGGGAAACACCCAAGTAAAATCGGCTTGAATTCGAACCCCAACCTCACCAGTAAAACCGATGACTTGCGTACTTATTTGGGTACCTACCAGCACGGGCCAAAACTTTTACAATGTCTGGTGATGATTACATATTATGTAACTTATCATTATGCAACGTCCTCCACTCTCCATTACCTTCATCTCTTTTTTGATCAATTAATGTTTTCCTGAGTACTTTTTTTCGAACACCCTAAATTTCTTCTCGTTATGTAAGGGAACAAATCATTCTTCCTAGCCATAGAGACTAACCGGTGAAATTAATGTTTTGTGTATTTTGAATGTTACTTTTTTTGACAACAAGTAGGATATTACCAATTTACTGACCGAGTGTTAGCATACATTTTCCGAATGTATTAATTTACTAGTTACCACTCTAATATCGTTATTACTAATTAAAATGTTTCGTAAAATTTAGAGCTCATTAACTTTACCAAATATAATGTTTTCGCAGTAATCTCTAAATAATTGTCGTCCTCAATCTGTGTTCTCTGTGTGATCATGTACTCAGTCTTTTCAGTGTTCACTTCTAAACCCATTTCCTTTCAGACCACTAATAAAAATGTCAGCATTTCTTTCAACAGCTTCCTTACTATTACCTAAAAATTAAATCATAGACATTATATCTGATAGCTGCATGTACTGTTACGTCATTCTTGATATCCTTAGTGACTAAATATGTAACATGTCAAAGTCTTGAGTAGTGTACCATAAATAAAATCCTTATTAGTGGGCCGTTCAAACACGCGTTACTAAATGCTGTGACATCACTAATATAATTTTAAATCAATGTAATTAAATTAGTTTTAAATTTGGGTAACTAAACTCTGTAACAATCATAAAATAAATATAATGGTCTAATCAAGTACCGACGATTAAAAATAGAACTCATAAAATATTAGAACATTTTTTTAAATTAATATAATAATATTATACCAAAACCTCCTAACATTGCCTCACAAGAGTTAGCAGTAGTGGATAAGGCATCGTCTACATACTTGTTAAAAAAAAACTGTACATTTTATAAATAGTAACAAGGATTTGGAGAACTGTACCCTGAAGAGTGGGTGAGGTGAGATGGATTGGGAACTGGCTTACCTTCCAACATATCAGTTAGCCAAATCACTTATCATAGAAGCACTAACTAAATAATCTACTAGTTTTTAAAAGCCAAACAGACAGCAAGGATATGCCTATAAGTTGGTAGTGAAATAAAAATTATCTGTGATACAGAGCAGAGCACAGCACAAAGAGGGTCCAGAAATTTTCCAATTTGTATATTTCTAGGGTGATTTCTGATCTCCCATTTTTGAAATATCTTTATTCTGACACGAATAATGTTAGTTTCAACATCTTGAAACATTACATTGAAAGTATCTACTGTATGGCTGCCAATACATCTTAAATCATAGGAATCAATTCCTAAATGTAAAGGCAACATTTCTAAAAACTTAATACATTCAATCTAAAATCCATTAAAATATTTGAGATAAAATAGTGTTTGTGTAAAAGAGTCCTCCTTCTGACACCCAACAAATTCAAATCAGAACAAGGAAAATCTATTAAAATAAACAATATTTAGAATGCCTTAGATGACCGCATTGAAGGGTGGAGATTTAAAGGTGTGCAGTATTACAGTTTTATGATATAATAACTATAAAAGAATGTCATTGGTGCATTTTTAACCTTTATAAATATATCTTAGCAAAGTGTCATATTTCAATTTTCAATACTATACTCTACTTTAATAAATCATGCTTTAAAATGAACAAATCATGAGCTTAATGTGAAAAGCATTAATTTCTCGTTTAATGTTTGAAAATTATTCAAAAAATGTTTTAAATATTGTATAGTAGCCAAATTTAACTCAAATTGACACTTGTTCATTCAAAGTCACCTAACTAGAAAGGTTTTTTTTTCTCAGTATTTTGTAAATTATATACAAATAAATTTTACTGTTCAATTTATTTTTAATAAAGGATATATTTATTGGGTGCAGGTAAATCAATCGATAAAAAAATCTGTCGACACAAGAGGACAAAGTGGTAGTCAGATCGACAGAAAAGCGATCAACACGGAGAAGCAGCTTGGACAAGTGGTCGACACGAGTAGGACCATATGATAGACAGCTAACCGGTAGACAAACTCGAGGGACCGCAACTTCTTCGTACTTTACTTTCTTCGATATCATTTTGACTTTTTTTTCAAGCTTTTGGGCTTTATATGTTTAAACCCACCTCTCTATCATCAACTTCTCCGACAATGCTTCCAGCCAATAGAAATAAAGGGACGGAACCGCGGCTTATTCGAACGTTTCAGACAAAAAAGGGTAATCTGTTAGTAACTCGGGGAGATCGTTCTGACAGTTCTTCGAGGTTTGGTCATGGTTTATTACTTTCTCTTTACATATAATCAGAACTATGGCGTGTCGTGAAGTGTTTCCATAGTAAGTAGAGCTTGTTGAAGCAAAAACTGTGATTTTTCTAACCCACCATTTCCCCATCTGACCAATGTTATCACTTTTGCTAGGTATTATTAATATATATAAAATAACCCTCCTAATATAGTAAAATATTATCCATTTTGACTAATTTTTTAAATATTTCTTCTAAAATGCTCTTTTTATGTAAATTTTACAGTAATTTAATTGTAAATGGGCTTTAATTGATAGCTAACTAAAGAATGTTTTACTGAATGATGAGAACAATTCATAGGTGACCCTTGGACAGTGTTCTGATTACTTTGGAAATAAACCACACCATGCCACAGATTAAGAGTCTAACGTCTGAGAATGCTTGATCATTAAATCCAAGACCAAGAAATACGAGAGAGTTAACACTTTGTATAATTATTTATGATAACCTGAGAATGCGTACTTTTTTGTTTTTTTAAGAGATTAATGCCTTAAACTACGTGACTATGGTGTGGGTAGCTCTATAACCAAGTAACATAGGAAATTTAAACTTGGCATTTGTACTTAGGGAAACTTAAGTGTGTTCACATCGGTAGTTTAATCTACTTTTAAATATTTTGCGAGATTGATGCCTTATACCAGGTGAACACCGATGCGGGTGGATACAAAATCCTTAGACCTAGAAAGATTAATTTGGCATATACTTAGATAAAGCTGAGGGTGTGCACCTAGGGGTATTAATTTTACTTTACATAATTACGAGACTGACGACTGAAAACCATTTGGTGCTGTTAAGAATTTATCTAATAATTGGCTACAAACATATGGCCGGTCTTATGGCTACGGGATAGATATTGCTATCGGGAGGTTAAAGTTAGCTAGGAGTTAAAGGTTATCGGCCACTTTATATTTTAAGCGTTTTATGAACTGAATTTATCTGCTGGATACTATCTGTAGGATAAATATATTTGTATGTAGAAAATGCAATGTGGTACTGTTTTTACTGGTGCGCGCATGCGTATAAGCCCAGACGCTACCGCTACCACCTAGCGAGTGGCGAGAACATTCAACATTTGTTCAATAGTGGTGACTAAACGAGTGCGAGGAAACAGATGGCGGGACGTGGGCGCAGAAGCTATGTTGTCTTGCAAGTACTAATTTCGGTGTCTGCCAAAATGTGGGCAATAATTTGGTACAACGTTTACAACATTTCATTTATGTACTCACATTTAAATAATTTGTTCTTATACAACTATAACGCTACAAATAGCTTGTCATTTTATTTAAAAGTGTGAATTAAATGTTCTAAATTTATATATTGCTAGAACTTGGG
This sequence comes from Timema podura, assembly GCA_033556935.1. Classification (NCBI taxonomy): domain Eukaryota; kingdom Metazoa; phylum Arthropoda; class Insecta; order Phasmatodea; family Timematidae; genus Timema; species Timema podura. The sequence continues at coordinate 87,763,460 of JAVRXN010000010.1, read as the reverse complement.
CCTGTGCTTACTTAACACGCAAACCAAGATTTTTTTTTTTTACAAAGCTCAACATTTGTTAAATAATGGTGGCTAAATGAGTGCGCAGAGGCTAAGATGTCGTGCAAGTACTAATTTCGGTCTCTGCCAAAATGTGGTCAATAGTTGGGTAGAACTTTTACAAAATTTAATTTATTGTACTCAGATTTTGATAATTTGTTTTTTATATAAATATAACTCTATAAATAGCTTGTCAGTTTATATAAAAGTGTGAATTAAATTTTCTAACTTTATATAGTTAGAGGCCGGGCCTGTTCTTAGGCCTACTAAACACGTGAACCAAGATTTTAATCTAAAAATAGATTCTGATAGGCGAAACCTCATTAAAAAAACAACGCGTCACTATGGCAACAACCATTTTAACTTTCAGATAAAAGTTATCAGGTACTTAAACCTCCTGATAAAAATGTGATGGATAAATACATTTTATCTGGAAGATAAATGCTATCTTGCAGTCACAAGACGCACTTTTAACTTATCCACCAGATAGAAATATTTCTCTACCAGATTAATATTTATCCAGGAGTCATAAGACCAGCCCATAATTTTTATGTGTTTTTTTGTGCATCACATCTTAATACCGGTCAGGACTGTTCTAAAGTATATTCTTTGGAATATAGTAGGGATTCTTGTTCTATAAAAATTTATCGCCAAAGATAAATTTCAACCTTAAATAAAAAATAAATTTTATTCTACTACTTAACTTTACCCTCGCAACGCTGGACATTTACAATTATTATTTTAATTAATAAAATAAATATTTATATGGTTTTCAATATTGTAATTCGTTTGAGAGGGATGAAATCAGCCACTGCTAATGATGATAATACATCAATATTGTTGAAGACAAGAATAGTGACTTATTCAAATGAAATGTGCAAGATAAATAAATAATAATACTAGTAAACTACCCACGAACTAAACAATAAAATAAGAGCGTTTTAGTATAAAGACTGAAAATAAATTTTGTAGAAAATTTTATTTTAATTTTTCAACCACATAAAGATAAGCACTTGGCAAAAATAAAAGTTCACACATATGGATTTTTTTTGTATAGAACTATAATTTGTGTATAAAACACCAACCATCAAACCATCAAACCAATAGAGGATTAATATCTAAACAGAATTTAAGATTTGGTTACTATTCCCTGTAGTTTATTTTATATACTAAAAATAACCAAGCTATCTTATAGATTCCCCGTGTGAAGAACGGGTACACCAAGTAGTGTTATATAATATAACATCTTGATTCTTATAAATAACGATGTTAATTTTTAAGCTACAAAACGGCAACTTCACTGCTTAGAAAAAGGACAGTACATACGGGGAAACCAATGGGCTGGAAAGAGATGGGAAGTGTCTAAAAGAGCCTCTACTGCAATTTAAAAGTGGAACGGCGTATATATATTTATTACATCTACACACTACAGTTGTGAGGAGATTTGAAGTAACTTGTTAGATGGATCTTGTTCTGTTTTGATTTGATTTGTTTCTCGACGCAACAGAATGATTAGAAAACCTGCATCATGGCTCAACTTACAGCGTGTGAATTGCTGCATCACTCAAGTAGACGCTGTTCTCAGTTTTCAGCGGACGTGTGAATCAAACTTTAGACTACAAGCACGTAGCCTTGCTGAGCTCGCCTGCCAACAACGACCCAACCATACAAGCGCCAACGGGCAGGAACGCTTACTGAATTGACTTTTACGTTGTTGACTCACTTGGTCTACAGTAAATATCATATATATGGTCAAATTCATTCTTGGTTTATCTGAGAGTTTAGTAAATGTGGTTAGAGTTCCTGGTTACAGTTCCAGAGATCCCGGGTTTGATACCCGGCGATTCCAAAATCCATCTGTGTAGCAATGGATCTGGAGCGGGGTCAAACTAAGCCTCGTGAGGACAAATGAAGAGATACCGGAATGAAGTAGTAGCATCTCCGGTCTAGAAAACTGAGATTAAGGGCTGGAAGGCTCGTTGTTTTTACCACATGACACCCTTCATCTGCAAATGTTGGCACTATCAACGCTAACGGTGGCGGCCACTCGGTCGGTATAGAGTGAAAATTATTAGCAATTAAAAGTATACAACTTAACATTACATTACAACTTTACATTTATTGAGGGTCACTAGTCTTGAAAATCCAGTATAAAAAACTATATTTACCCGAATATATAACCAATATTGAATCTTAAAGCGGCCGCCTTGGTGATCGAGAAATTACTGCGCAGACGTTCAGCTCTAGCGCAATATTTAATTATACGACGCGTTATTTCAATATATGTTTCCCGGCAAAAGAAAATCGAAAGATTCCAAACAGGGCTCTTTTCCTCAACAACCATGTAGTTTTAGTTTTTAGGGGGGGGGGGGGGGAATGGTACGGAACTCCGCACGAACTTTCTCGCTCTATTTTTTAGAAATGGAGATTTTACTCAAAATTCGTAATATATTATACACTAGCAAACCCGAGAAAAAATTGCACTAGACATACGTAAAACTTTTTTATTCATGGTTTTAAATTTTATAATTTTATTTTTAAAGAACTAACGTCTTCATTTGTATATTTGGATAAATACAAAATATCGATATTAGGTCCCCAAGGGTCAACACTTCGTATTAAAATTTTTACTTCCGGTTAAAATTTTCGTCATTTTACTAGGGGATATTTTATGGTTATTGCATTGCTATTCAATTTCTCTTTTATAAATTTTGACCAATTAAATGGGTAATTATTGACTATAGAGTCTAAAATGAGAGAGATGGAATCGTTATATCCGATTTTGAGAAAATTGAATTTTTACTCTTCTCACCCTTTAGTAAACTACTATCAATTTTAGGGTTGGACAGACGGCGCTGCAAAACACACATTTTTTGGGTTAGGGGGTCATAAACGTCGACATTCATCAACATATCGGGCTAGATTTTTTTGACGGTCGTAATACTTTACCTTAAAGTGTATACATTTGTGTATAGCTTGAAAACTTTTGGTTTTATAAAAATCTATATTTTAAATAAAATATGTTTACTATAAATAGATGCACATATATGCAGCAATGATAAGTAATTTCATATCTCAAAGACTTACGGAGATAAAATTACAAATTAGAATTTACACATCAGACCAGAACTCTTAAAGTCATTTTGGCGAAAAGTTGAGAGTAGTCATTTGGTTTTTAATATTGATCAATGATTGGAAATGAAATTTAATCAAAATACTTAAAGCTGATTTTGATAAAATCTTTTTTTCTCTTTCCGCCCTTAAGTAAACTACACTTAATTTTATGGCTGGATATCCAATTCCAAAATTCCTCGGGGTAAACCTATGAAAACCCTATATACCAAGTTTTAGCCAAATCGGTAAAATAGTTTAGGCTCTAGCTCGAGGTACAGACTGACAGACAGTGGACAGACAGACAGACAGACGGCATTGCGAAACCCTCTTTATAGGGTTCGGGGGGTCATGAGACGTCGACATCCATCAAAATCTTGAGTTCAATATTTTTGACGATCACAAAAATGTAAGGTAAAAATGTAAGAAAGTAAAAATATTGATATTGGGTCTACGTGGGTCAACACTTTGTATTAAAATGTTGAGTTCCGGTTTAAAATTTCGACATTTTATTGGGGGTTGCACATCTATAGTTGTTGCATTTCTCTTAAATTCCTAATTTATAAATTTTGACCTATAAAATAGGTAAATATTGACTATTGAATCTAAAATAATAGAGATAAATCATTGTTGTACAAACATTTCTCCTAAGAGGTTGAAAGAAAGAGAACATACACTTTTTGAGAGACCTACTCATTTCTTACTCTATGGCATTGGAGAATTATTGCGTTAAAACTTAAGTAGTATCTCTTTACAACTAAAGCTCACAAAATTGTATTAATATATTTGACAATATCTCAGAAGTTGTTGGTTTTATAATAATATATATCATATACAAGTTTTTTATTTTTAATAGCACTACAAATCTTCAATGATAAGTTATTTAGTATCCCAAATAGTTGTGGAGATACGGAGATGTACGCTTCTGTAAAGTACCCTAAAAGTCATTTTCATGAGAAAATGAATATAGGCAGTTTATTTATAATCTTCCACCATGGTTCGGATTCCACGCTACACTGTAGGTCCTCCATTTAATCTCCCAATCACCCTACCATTACATATTAGCGTACGTGCGTATAGCCCAAACGGGTAGTAAGACACGGTGCTAATAATAATAATAATAATATAATAATAATAATAATATAATAATAATAATAATAATAATAATAATAATAATAATAATAATAATAATAATAATAATAATAATAATAATAATATAATAATAATAATAATAATATTTGATTAAATTCTATTTTTTAAATATTACTTTTAGGGGGTAGTACCAAGCGATTCAACCCTAAAATGTATATAATAAGAGGAATATTAAAAGTTGCTTCAACAATTTTACTTTGTTTTTGTTATCAACATCAATATTTTCTTTTAGTAATAAGAACAACAAAAATTACTCATGCGAATAAATCATACTTAATCAACAACTCTTGGTGAAATTAATCTTATTCTCAAGGTATTTCTTTATTTTATGATGTTGAGCATCAATATAAGAACTGCTTATGTTAATCACATATTGCTATTGTCAGAGCAAAGTATTTCTGCACCACAATTAGTCATTAAGATCTAATATTTTTTCAGCTCTATGTTGCGGAATAACAATTTTTTGCTCAGTGACGACAATCACTACCTTCTTGAAAATTCATATGTATTGAGGAAGAGATTACAAACCAAACACTCGTACTCATGAATACATGTCACGTTGTCCAATACATTCCAATTTATCTGCACATCGGAATAAGACTAGCGCGGGATTTTGTTGCGATTCTGCTAATCAACATAAATGTCATCTATGAGATTTTTCTGCAGTGGCATTTTGATCCCCTCGTCATCTTTATAAGAGGGGCGGAACACTTTGCTTTAAACTCCCACCTACACGCTCAACTAGACTATTACTTACCTACTCTATGGCACTAGGAACTCGAAAGTTCGTTGCAACACTTACAAATGTACGCCACCTATATCTATCATGAGCTAGTTTTATCCAGTCCGCATCATTACATCCTTTCTCTTTCAGGTCCATTCTAATGTTATCCTTCCATCTGCGTCTATGACTTCTCAATGCTCTCTATCCCATTGAGTTTTCCAGTCAGTACCCTGAACACGGTTATAGATTCTCCCATTCACGCTGCGAGTCCTGCCCACCATAATCTGCTAGATTTGACTATCCTAACAATGCCTTGTGATGAGTACAGGGTATGTAACTCATGTAATGTAAGATACTATGTTTCAAAACCATATAGAACAACAGGAAAAACTATGGTTTTGTAAATTCTGAGTTTTACATTCCTTGAAAGCAAGAGAGATGTTAACAACTTACTGACTGAGTAATAGCATGCATTTCCCGATTGTATTTCTTTCCTAGTTTCCACGCTATTGTCTTTATTATTAGTTAAAATTGTTCATAAATATTTAAAATCATTAACTATGTCAAATGATATTTTGCTCTAAATAACCAATCTATATTCTTTGTTTGATCATATACTTAGTATTTTCAGCGTTATTGAAATTTCTGCATTTCTTGCAATAGTTTCCTTACTTTTAACTAACAAAGCTAACTTATCTGCATATCTTAATAGCTGCACTATCCTTCCCTACTCTGTTGTAATGTAAAGGTAAATTCCAATAACTCCTTACGTGGAGCACAGGGCTGCAACAAAGCTTCGCTATTCAAGTATTTTCGCCACACCTTTGAGCTCGTCCCTAATCTCTTGCATTACCCTAATAGTACAATCTATGGATATATTAAAAAGTAATGGGGAAAATGCATCACCTGAACTATTTGGTCCTAAAAAATGGATGAAGCTACCGGTAACAAGTTTGCTTTCCAAGCTGTGGGGTTAGACAATGGCAATGATGTCTTTGGAGTCAGAATTCCAACTTCAGACGCTAAATTCCTACCATTAGACATTAGAGGTCTGGACGCCAGCGTTAAGAACCAAGCCCTATACCTTATACCATAGACATAGCCCTGTATTCAGTGTGACTGACCAAAGGAAGGATGTGGATTTTCATACATGTAGGCTAATGTAGTTGCTATCGTTATAGTATTATTATTAGCACCGCTATACCACCGTTCGGTTATACGCACAATCGTTATAGTATATCGTTATAGTAGAGGTGGCTCTCGTTTTGACGAGGGTCATACTGATGGTAACGGAAGATTATAATTTAATCTTAAACAAAACTAAATAGTTAGTATACATTCAACACAAACTTTAAAATTAATGCTCTAAAAAAAGGTTTATGTACAGCCTGTAGGCCCTACATATGTAGATTTAATATTTCGATTCCTACAAAAAAGTTTTACGATATTTTTGAGTGCACATTTCTATTATTTGACAGCACGATATTTTAAGTAATTCAGGACCTATTATTAAAATCGTATCTAAAGCTATAAATGCTGTGTTACACTGTTTCCCAAACAAAATCACACGAACCTATATATCCACACTAATATTTTGTATAATTTTATTCTAAATGTGGCCTTTGTTTATAATAGTTGCACAAATTAAACATTGGTATTTATTAATATTTTTTTATTTACACCACTCTCAAGAATACTCACATATTTACAGTAAAGTAATAGGGAGAATGAATTTAGAAGATATGTAAACAAATTTTCGAGGATAAATATTGGAAACAGGGCCACCTTAGCAAACGTGCCGCCCTGGGTAGACTTCATTTCCAGGGCTCCCACTTATCTGCCTCATCCCCCCGCCCGATAATTACATTCTTAATTATTACTTAGTGCTATTACAATAGTTTACACTTAGATACCAATTTTCAGCTATATAAGATAACAGGAAATGGCCTAAAAGGTAGTTAAATGTAATAATTAAATCTAGAGGCTGTATTTTTTTTAACATACATGGATTGATTTCTACCCAAACCTTCATTAGAATTTCTTTACCAACGAATTTGATCTGTATAGTGATACAAAGAACAACTGTGCCAAGTTTGAATTAAATCAGTTCATGCAATCAAAATTAATCAAAACTGAGAGCTCGCTTCACTAGTTAAATAAATCAAACCACATTGTTACGTTTTTATTAGCTTTTACACTCGTGACAATATTTGTTGGATCGCCTATATAGGGAGCCGACTATACAAGCACGCAAGCAAAAATTTCCCACCCTAACTTGTTTTTTCCCCTCTGTCAGTCAATCAAGCGCAAGGCCTCTCAAATCGTGGGGCATCTGTGCATTGTGCAGCCAAACATTTGCACACCCTTAAGAACGACCCTGAGTGGAAAACTACTTAAATAAAGACTCCTGAGTACATCTGGCCTGGATGTGTATTTGTGAGTATATTCTTTGGCATTTCGAGCGCTTACACCCCTCTAGCTGGTATTCCCCATTTTAAACTTGAACCACGCGAATTGAACTCGTGGGGTATGTCTCGAGGGGTGTCGATCCACTCAAAATAATGTATCGAAGGTTTTTTGATCAAAAAGGCAGGTGGATCATTAGCTTGATTCTCTATTCAAGAATAAGATAAAAAAATCAGTAAATAAGCAGCTTGCTTGAATTTACGATGACAGGGCATTTTTTAGTAGCGATAAAGCATTACAATAACCAAATCCTTTAGATCAAATAAGCGTAGTTAAGACAATTTATTTAAAGGACGAACTGGTAAAATACGCTATGGTGGACCTTCTCGATCATCTGCACAAATATTTTTTTGGTAGTAGAATAGTAGGACTATGTACAGTGCAAATAAACTTATTTATTTTCTTGTAAAGAAGCCTACCGGGAGAGTTACAATTAAAAACTAAATCATGGCACTATGCAATATAGTTGATTATGTACGGAAACACAAACACGACTTAATGTAATAATCTGATGATTATTACTACCGATTATAAAATTTTTATTTTGATGTGAGTATTAATTAATTTTGCACAAAGCTAAGTTGCTTCCATCCCATATTAATCAAGCAAATTAATATAGATATATGGGTTGTATAAAGTTGATTTTCAAAAAATGCACCTTTTCTCAATATATATTTTATAACATGTTTAACATAAATCAAATTAAAGCTCTTTACAATTAAGTAAAACACTGACGATAACATTCAAAGAATTGGAAAGAAGGTTATCTTTCACATGAAAGAATGAAAAACAGTTTTTTTCCTATGTTGTGATTTGTTGATACACAGAAATCTAGTTTCCAGTATGAAAAATTAGTATGTACAAAATGAAATTAACTCGAATATTTATTTCAAATACGACATATTTTCATTCAGGAATTCCAAAATGTTTTATCAACGTTTTAAGACCGTTCAAGCAAGATAAATTAGCGTACAAAATGAGAGATCTTGGGAATAGGTGGCCTCTAATTCGCCATCACCAATAAGCAATACCAGATGATATTGATGCCCTAATCCAAGCGCCCACCAATGCGTGTGTAATACTTTTTGTGTGTTATTTTTAAAGTTATTACAAATATTTAACCAAATATAATTGCTTAACCAATTGTGAAAAATGAAGATATTTTCCAAGTAATAAAAACATACCTTATGTCGCATCAAACTAATCAATGTCAGCACCATATTGTCATCTTCAGGCATCACTATTATTTTCAAGAATGGTGGAAGCATCACTTGACTTTTCGGGATTGGTGGCAGCATTGGTGGAAGTATCCGTTTGCTTGACAGAACTAGAAGTGGTGGAGGCAGATGCAACCAGCTTCCAGAAGGTGGCTTATCCTACAAGACTGACCTCTTGATTCGTGTTATGTAAATCTCATGTGCATAGGCTAGTACAAATTATATCAACATTATGGTAATAACTGCCGGATAGGTCTGATGATACCCTTCATAGAAATCTGAAACAAAGAAAAAGAGATAATTTGAATGATCCTGTAATTTTTTTAAATATTTAGTTTCAAGCTGAATTTATGTGATCGTATGTCGTTATTAAATTTGGTATATTTGATACTAAATTCATACGTTATCAACCCATTAAACTGTTTTAATTTAGCTAAAAAATTGTTTTAGGGAGATTTTAACTATTACACCAATATTTAACTTGAATCAAGATAATTTAATTACGGCCAAACCATACTCAGAATATCTGGTCAAAATCAACACATGCCCTTCCAGGCCATATTTAGGACTGATGATCACCTTTATACTACTATATGAGTTGTATACTCCTATATGAGTTCAATGACTTTGAATTTATACAGGAAATCTTTTACAATGTATTACAAATGTGTACTTACCCGCTAAATCAGCCTGTGCGGGCTGTAGATGTGTTGCAAGTCTTGCTCTCCCATCAAGAAATTTGACCTAAAATGTTTTGATTTTGGAGACTATAAAACTTACATATTCAAAGACGATTCAAACGTGACTCGAATTTTTGAATTTTTAAGCAAGACAAATTTACAAATTTCATTCTCATGGTTCTCAATTCAAAGAGCTATGATTAAAATCTCATTTTGCGACAGATAATTAATTAAAGAAAATGGACCACTTAAATTATTATGATTGGTTGAAAAACTATGTTAATGTGCTAGGACCCAAATCGCATTATTGGATCAACAAGATTTTTTTATCAATGGCATCGCCAAATATTCTCAATATGTTCAAGACAAATTGTTTCTCAAAAGTATTTTTCGTACTTCTCAACAATAAGAAAATGTATAGAATGTCCACTAAAGCAAAATATAGCTCTTTTTTTGGTAAAAGTAACTAGAAGTAAAAAAAAATTTAGTCATATGCATAACACACATGTCTTATAGTTCTATCATGATTTTGACTTATCTTGTGTGTGTTAAGATATAAAAATCGTGCGAACAGCCTGACCAAAATTTAGTGAGTTTTTCATTTAAGAGACTAAGTTTGACCTTTACATAGAGTTGTATAAACTTGCCCGAGCTTACATCTGGATTTACCTTAATAAATATTCCGTCAGTATCGTTCCTAACGGGATAACTGATGTTAAGATAAGAAATCGCATGTCACTGAACAACGGTACGGAAAAGTATGTACAAGGGTGACGTATAAACGCTGTTGTTAAAGCTAAAAATACCATCGTCGACTACCAATTTTAAGGGTATTATTTTCATGGATGCCTTTCTGATAGATTTACAAGTTTTCATTGATCAAAATCACTATCTCAAAATCATGAAGATAGGCATGAAGACATTATGTGCTTCTGTGGTCAAATTTAAGGTTGACATCTAATCTTTTGTAAAAATGAAAGATTGCATGTTTTATCTATAGCAAGCATTTACACCAATTTGTAATGTAGTACCAATTAAAAACAAGAAAACTATTCAGCCAAGGAATGGATTTATTTGTTAGTGTATTAAGCTTTTTTTTACGAAGCTGATCTTTCTCGTTAGGAAGCGATTAATTATATGGCTGGTGTGCTTTGTATCTTTATGTCAAAAATACAAAAAAATAAACGATCACAACATACGTTTCACGAAGTGCCTTTTATAAACACTAAAATCGAGTTAAAGAAATAGCCAAAATAAATCTGAGCCTCCACAAAATTTATTAATGTTAATATTACCAGAGCGGATTCATTACAAATTTATTTTTTTATATGTGGAGATGCGATTAAAATAAAAACTAGGGAAAATTTCCAAAGGCATTAAATAATCATGGTATTATGGGCGTGATTATGGCGTACATCCACTGTGAAAAGCTGTTAAGAACGTAAACGTAGTATAGTAGTTGACAGCATAGATCACTGATAAAGACGAGAACAAACATGAAGACACTATACAAAATTGTAATTTTTAAGATTTTTAGGCTTCTTTAAGCTAGGAAATATAATTTTAAAACAGATTTATAAAAAATACCTTCTTAATTTATGAATATGTTTTTACCCAATTTGGTTGATATTTACTTGATTAAATTAATTTTTCAGAAATATGTTTGTAGTAATCTAAGGCAGGGATATAAGTGCTAAAATTTGGTTAGTATTTAGATTATAAAGCATACATAGCATCTCCTACCTCCAAGTCCAAAATATTTACATTGAGTACTTCTTAAAGAAAATATAATGGTGGCATAACTGGGAAAGGGTAAATTTCTTGGAGCAGGGGGAGGCAATTTCCAACTGAAAATTGAACATAATGTGTCCCTCTGGAATAAATTTGTTCCCTATAAATTTATTTCACTCCCTTTTATATTTTTCAAATGTGATAGGTATAAAACAAATTCCAAATAGCTTCTAAAGGCGTTGAATTAAAATCTAAAAAATAAGGTGAGGGCCGTTTTAAATATCTTTAGGGGGGATCAGAATTTCCAGAAAATATTGAGGAAGGATTACTTTAAACTTAGGAGTGTAATTTAAAAATAAACAGGTCAGGAACACTCCATTAATTTAGAGGCATCCAAACATTTGGAAACTCATGAAACTGAGACAGTGTAAATTTTCATATTTGGTAAAAAAAAAAAAAGTGTATACTTTTTTTAAAAGATTATATGCTTTTACTAGATGCATCAGTGAATTTCATATACAAGAGTATGCTTATTTAATAGAAATAGAGATGTTCGTTTTTAAGATATAAATGGAAGCTACGCTGGGTAGAAAAAGGACAGGGCTAGTGGGGAAACCAATGGGTTAGAAAGATATGTTAAATATCTATAAGAGCAATTTGCAATTAGCGAGTGGAACGTGCTATGGTCAACCCGCTATTTATACGAACTTGTCTACAGTCTGATTCAGCTAGGAATATTTTTTTTTACAATTACTTAAAACAATTTTCATACAGGTATTCTTACATCAAGTATATGATCTATAGCTGTCACATTTTGAAAGATATTACAAATACCTATAAAATAACACTAATAAATTAGTAAAATGTTTTCAATTTTGACAGCAAAAAATATATATTTTTTAAAAGGATCTTTGTAATAAAAATGAAAGAAAAGTGTTTCATCCGTAACTGGAATATTTTAGTGTTAACTTGGAAAACCAAATTTATTATTCGGAATAAGTATACCACAGTTTTATCTATACAATAACTAACATTCCAAAATTTTTTTCCGATATACTTCCATGCAAATTCGAGTACATTTTCCCTAAATATAGCCTTCCTTATCCTTAAAACAATTACCGTAATTAGTACAAAAGCGTATAACCCAAACGGGTAGTAAAACGCGGTGCTAAAATCTTACACTAGTCTACATGGTAGCGTGGGACATGCATCAGTGGGATTAGTGATCAGGGATTTTTCGGTGGGATTTGCGTCCAGCCATAATACTATAGTGGGTTTTGCGGCCACATTCGTGCATACCGTTTATATGTAAAGAGATGGGTTTGTTTACCGCTGGATTGAATATTCTTGTCTTTCTTTACTTTCGCGTGAGACAAAGCTCTTGGGATTTTCCGCCATTAACTGTTACGATGTCAAATTCTAGGGGTTAGGTTTGTTAAGATTAGCTCAGGTTAGGCTAGTTTAGGTTAGTTTGGGTTGGGTTAGGTTAGGCTAGGTTAGGTTATGCTAGTGGAAAAAACATCAAAATGAGGCATTTAGATTATTAGTGAATTGTCACGATCCAATTTCTGGTCCCAGATAGAAATAACACACTTTGTCAGAAGAAACACAAGAGCAAGGTGAATATGGTTGGAATGAGATATCTAATAAATGTGTGTGTGGAAAAACATGTATGGGCAGATTCAGTAATAATTGGCTGCTGAAGGAGTACGTTTGAAAGGGAATCCAATTGGTCAATGTGAAGGAAGTGTCTTACGTTGGTTTAGGCATTTTGAGAGGATGAGTGTGAATTGAGTGACGAAGCTAAATTGTGTGGATCAAAAGGAAGGGGTAGGCCATGTAAGACTGGCTAAATGCTGCAGATAGATGTGTTGAAAAGAGTTTTAAGAATAAAAGAGAATGTATGACTCTGTGTATGGATGTTGTTGAAGCGACGGGAGTATGCAAGAATAGGAAGTGTGGAAAAATTTACTAGGTATGGATTAAGTACGAAGTTGTTTTTGAGCTATATTCAATTTCTTGCCTACCCGTAGGGAATGGCGTGATTATATTGTATGTAGTTATGTTATGTATGTATGTTGTTGTTGTAGTAGTAGTAATGGTGAATGATGCTGTATGTATGTATGTATGTATGTATGTATGTATGTATGTATGTATGTATGTATGTATGTATGTATGTATGTATGTATGTATTAGTTTCTGTTGTTATGTATATTAGTATATGTATGTAGATTGATATATCGCATTGGAACGTGCAAAGTTTTACAAATTTGAATGTGATAGCCGCAAATTCCATTGATCGCATGTCCCACCACCATAAATTCGACGTCTAAGCTACACACTAAACAAGCAAAACTAAAAGCAATCACATTCACAGTATTTATAGCACTCAATTATCTTTAGATGTGCTTTTCCCAAACCACTGGTGTTTATATTTCCGCAAACTATGGCTGCCCCCTTTCTTCATTTCATACTATCCCTTCCCTCACGTAATTATTTCTTTGCAGACTCATTTGCAAAGGGTTGTCGGCAATATAATTAGATTGGCTTACTGTTCAACAAAGGCTATGATGTTTACTAATTTCAAAGACCTACCTGCTTTAACAGTTCTCCCCACACTCATTAATACTTCCAATTTCCTTCGTCAATATGTCTACCAACCCAGATTTGGGTCCTGAATAATTAACACAATCACAAACTACTTTAAAAATGTACTTAAATATTAGAATTGTGGAACAAGCTAACAAGTATTTTCTAGTTTTGTTCATACCTTAAATAAGGCAATCTTTTTTTGTCAGTTTTCGGGGGGGGGGGGGGGTTTGGAATTCCAACTCGTTCCGCCACCCCTCTATGGCTACGGCCTTAGGGAAGATGGTGCTTTAACGACTATATTGGTATGGTATAAATAACCCATGGTTGGCGATGTCCCCGTAAGGCGCTATGGAATTTCAAACATTTGAATCGTTGCCTGAAATCCATGCAATTTTTCTGGTATGCCAATAAACGGACACGAATTTGTTTCGGATCGGATGACGCCTGTTGTTGAACCGTTGAGGTTAAAGCTGTTCCGCTGCACGGGCGTTACAACAAACTTCCCTTTAAACAAGGTTCATGTCAGCTAGTTCCATGAGTGTGTAATCCTCTCTCTATGTTCAGCTCTTGTATAGCATGAACTTGTTGCCTGTGTAATGGGGTGTGCTTGCCGTAGCCATATGGCCTTTGGTTGTTTGAGGTATCACATTTCGTTAGTGGAAATTCATTTAGTGGTAGCACCGCTGGCATGCCAGAAAAGTTGCCTAGAATTCTGGCAACACTTCATATGTTTGAAGCTGTATAGCGACGAAGACATCGCCGAACATGGGTTCCTCATACTAATATAGTCATTATAGCACCATCTCCACCCTTTTCATTTTGGCACGCTCATTCAAAATCACCCTGTGTATACGAACATTGTTGGGCACGTGGACTAAATGTCAGGCTCAACTAGAATATCTTGCTGGTGGCAGGAAGGTAGGGTTTTTGCGTCCTTCCTCCTCAAAAACTTGACTGCATCCCTTCAAAATTGTGTCTTCCTCATTCCACCCTCTTAGCGTAATTAAATGCGTACATCTCAAATGATTTATGAGAAAAGGAAAAAAAAAAAAATTCAAATTCAGTATTTTGAAATATGAACAAGTTTTTCCTAATCATTATAAGCCAAGAGTCATGGGAAGATGTTAATTAATATCTTAAGTCATTTTGGCGTGTAGGATGGATTTCCCAAACATTAATATAATGTACTTATTATTTAAAATAATTGCAATGTTTTGGAAAGTTTTATTGAAGTCTATATTAGTGTTAGTATATATTTTATAACAATATATTTTGTACATAAACTTGATTAGAAAAAAACGTAATTGATACACTTTACTACAGGTTGAACACCAAACATTTATTAATGCAGACTTTTTTCCCTCAAAAAATTCTATATACATTTAGTCTGGCTTAGTAATGACTGAAGAAAAATTTATCATGTAAATAATTTATGATATTGATAGATTATTAGAAAGAGTTTAAATTTTAATTGATAAATAGTTCTTAAAAACAAACAATATTTTTCTATTTTTATAAAAGGAACATTTAAAATCATGTAACTAATTTTAGGGTAATAGTATTTCTTAAAATTCATAAATTAATTTGTTAATTTTTCTGCCGATTATTTAGAAAATATGTTAAGTAATGGAAATGTGTTTAATGTGTATTTTTAAATAGGCCAAACCTAGATTAATTAGTATAATAATTATCAAAATATGAACAAAGAGTGTAACTTACTAGTAGAAGAACATTTTATACACCATTCTTTTTGAGAAAGACTTAAGGTGTTCAAATATTAAAATGCAACTAAACAAATAAACAAAAAAAAACACTAAGTTATTATTGTAATAAAGTATCCATTAAAGTGACATTATTAATGAAACATAGCTTTGTCCTATTTTTATTTAAATTTACAAAATGAAACTAAATAATTTATACTTAATTTTTACAAGCTTTTAAATAGATTTCTCTAATGATGATCTAATTATTTTACTTAATTATGAAAATACCAGGAATAAAAAAACTTTGTTCTGAAAGTCTTCAAATAAGTGTTTAGTGGTTATAGCAATTAAAACCTTTCTATAAATATGTTTCTACAAAAACAAAACTTGATTAAATATCTAACTGTAAAATTTGTGGTGAGAGGAAACTTTTTTATTCCCAATGCGCTAAGAAGAGGACAATAAATTTAGCCCACTACCTTCAAGTCAAATTTATGTCACAGGGGATGGACAATTGGCTGCCTACGTATCTAAATTTTATTGTAGTGAGCGGACGTTATTTGTTAAATGCTAGTGAGATGAATTTACCACAGTACATTTAACCAAATATCCTCACTTTAGATTACATGTTATTTGTGTGAGTGTTTAATTCAAGCTAGACAAATTATTTATATTCCCTAACAGAGAAATCATATGTTAAATACTGTTTAATATATAAACTATCTTTGCAATTTTGTTTTTGATGAGTGAGGGAAAGAGAAGTTATAAGGAATTAGGAATATGGTGAAAAATAAATTAAAATCATTCCCTTTGTTGGGCATTTTGATGTTCAAGGTTAGTTAGAAGTTAAAATGTAAATATAATATGTATTGTGATTTAATGAATTTAATTTCATCAACCTCCTGTGAGTGTATTTCTCGACCAATGTGAACATCCCTTTAACTGTCTTGAAGAAAATTCACTTTAGTATTTATTTATGGTGAATTAAATGACAGTTAACTGCACTATTTCAAGTCTCAATTCACTAGAAGTTAGCCAACTGTCCACCAACTACATCATGCACTATATATTTCATGAAGGTAATCAATTATCCAACTTTTATGACATGTACTGTACAATAAAGGTAGCCAAATTCCCCCACTATTTCAACTTTGGATATTAAAATTAATAAGAGTATCCAGTTTTATAGCTTAAAGCATGGTTTTTAAACATGATTGGGATTTGAATTTAAAGAAGCTCGTAATTTCGTAACCTATAAATTGAATACAAGTATGATAAATTGATTATTTAATGGATACTTTCGAATTCGTTCTATTTAGTTCACACAACATACGAAGAGGTCTAATTATTTTTCCCTTACCTCTCTGATGACGCGGAATCTTGGCTGTAACAAACAGGAAATTATGTGAGTTCTTTCACAAATACTTCTGTACAATTTTTACATTTTAATTAATTGGTCAAAAATACAAAACAAACGAACAGTTGATATTATTTAATGAATAATATTTACCTCCTGTACAAATTGCTACAAACTGTTTACTGTTAAATATATCAATCATCCGTGCAATTTTAAAACTAAAGTGATTGATTAATACAAAAGCTTTGGTTTTATTTAATATTTAATGTCATTATTTCCGAAAATATAAATAATTTTGACTTTCTAACCACGTAATGAATTACTTCTGGAAGCATTCCACTTTCTATTTTCCCACCCTAATTCCAATGGTTTACCAATATTTTAACTATTATTTTAACTTTACATTATTTAATATTATACATGCCATATTATACTTAGCAATAATGTTATTTTATTAATTTTATCAAGTATGATCAGTGATGCATTAGTTTTTTTTAGCACTTCGTTTAACCAACCATTTGGGTTATACGCTTATGTACTAATTACGCTAAAAGTTTTAAGGATTAGGAAGGTTATATTTAATGAAATATACCCGCATTTGCGTGGAGGTAGAGTGGACAACCATTTTGGAAAAAAACCTCAGTACACCCGACCGAGATTCGAACCTCAATCTCTTCGTCGATGGCAATCCAGTATATTGACGCCTAAGATCATGTGAGCAACAATGTGTGTAGAGATCGATTGACAATATTAACACACATAAATCTGCATGGAAGTGAGTACAACAATATAACTCTTTTATTGAAAAACACGTGTAAAAACGGATATCTAGTAAACATGTGATTTTGTATAGAAATTATAAATAATTTTACAATTTATCACATTTATTTGAGTACATTCCTTTGAATTAATATTTTGATTTCACTGTTTATAAATGTATTAATTCAGATAATTCGTGTTATTCTTAAACATTTGATAATATAATTTTCTCCCAAATAAACTGTTACCTACAAATTTGTAATTCAATTGTGTAACGCAAGGGAATTCTTTCAATTCAGACAAAATTAGAACAGGAAAAGTAGCATGCATTTTATTTGGCAGAAGGCCATGCTAGTATTTATTTAGAGAAAATGAACTTGATTACTCTAAAAAAAGAACAGGCTGCTCATCTTTGCCAAACCACATGGAGCCAGTCCTACATGCCCGAAGATCATGAACGCGAAATAAAATGTTGTTACTCAAAGATTATTTTGTTGTTAACCCTAGTCTTTTTACTGCTGTCATTTAGGTTATTTGGACTTATACAATTTCATTGTAGGACCAAATCTTTGTCGGATGTGATGTGCTAACAGAAGCCTACTTTTACTAAGATTGCAATTAAACAATTGATGTTGGTGGACTTCAAATATGATGAGGAAAAATAAAATACAATAGCAGATAAGTTGGAAAATTTAGAAATATTTTTTGTGAGGTTATTAATAAAACTTTATCGAGTAGAGAGATTTATAGATTCGGATATTCTTCTTGTATTGGAAGTTGAGACAGATAAATGAATGTTTCTTTCTTTCTTTTTGTATGATACATGTTTCGCTACTAATTTTAGATCCAGTTAGATAAATAAAAATGTACTAAAATATTTTTTTTTTAATGTTTACGCAAATTCATGTGATTTGTATTTGAGAGTGTCGATAGATAATATCAATACCTATAAAAAATTCTAAGAATATAGTAAATGTTATCTATGATGATTGCAAACAAATATTTATTAATTTTCTAAAAGTATATCCCTACCAGAATTGTACTATAGGCTTACACACTCTACACCATATAGAAATAAATGGTACGGCGCACCGCACAGACTTTCTCTCTCTTTCTATAAACTCAAGTATCGTCAAGGTGTTGCAGATCTTCAAGTCATCGCATTGATATTTAATTATTCATTTATACATTTTGACCAATAAAAAATGTAAATATTGACTATTGAGTCTAAAATGGAGATAGATCATTGCTGTGCAAACATTTCTCCAAAGAGCTTTAAGGAAAAATAACATACTTTTTTAGATACTTATATTTAATTACTCTATGGCATTGGAGTATTATTGCGTTAAGACATAACTAGTATATGTTTACAACTAAAGCTCACAAAATTGTATTAATATATTTGCAAATATCTCAGAAACTGTTGCTTTTATAAAAATATATTGTCAAATAAAAGTTTTTTATTTCTAATAGTCCTACAATTTTGCAATGATAAGTTGTTTAGTTTCTCATATAGTTGTGGAGAAACGGGAATTAACGCTTCTGTAAAGTACCCTAAAAATAATTTTCATAGGAAAATGAAAATAGCCAGTTTATTTATAATCTTAATCAACGTCTAGATACGAGTTTTAATCTAAATCGTTTGAGCAGATTTTGAGAAAACCGACTCTTTCTCTTTTCGCCCTTCAGTAAACTACCCTTAATTTTAAGTTTTTATAGACACACAGACAGACGGCATTGCAAAGACTATTTTTTAGGGTTGTGGGGGTCATGAGACGTCGACATCCATCATCATTTCAGGTTAGTTTCTTTTACGGTCTCAATACTTAAACTTTAATGTCCAAAAAGTTTAAAAAATTCATATAATTGCGTATAGATTGAAAGTTATTGATTTTATAAAAATATGTTTCGGATAAAATATCTGGATTATAAATATATATACATATTTGTAATGCTAAGTAATTTCATATCTCAAATAGTTTCGGAGCTATTATAAAAAATGTTAATTAACGCATCAGACCAGAGCCCTTAAAGCCATTTTGCCGAAATATTGAGAGTAGCTATATTGTTTGGAATATTTATTAATGTTTATAAATGAAATTTAATCAAAATCGTTAGAGCCGATTTTTGGAAAATAGATTTTTTCTCTTTTTGCCCTTCAGTAAACTACCCTTAATTTTAAGTTTTAATAGACACACAGACAGACGGCATTGCAAAGACTATTTTTTAGGGTTCGGGGGGTCATGAGACGTCGACATCCATCAACATTTCAGGTTAGTTTTTTTTTACGATCGCAATACTTAAGCTTTAATGTCCAAAAAGTTAAAAAAAAATTCATATAATTGCGTATAGATTGAAAATTATTGATTTTATAAAAATATGTTTCGAATAAAATATTTGTATTATAAATATATATACATATTTGTAATGCTAAGTAATTTCATATCTCAAATAGTTTCGGAGCCATTATAAAAAATGTTAATTTACGCATCAGACCGGAGCCCTTAAAGCCATTTTGCCGAAATATTGAGAGTAGCCATTTTGTTTGGAATATTTATTAATGTTGATAAATGAAATTTAATCAAAATCGTTAGAGCCGATTTTGAGAAAATTGACTTTTTCTCTTTTTTCCCTTCAGTAAACTACCCTTAATTTTAGGGGTAGATATCCAATTCCAAAAACCCCTCGGGGTAACCCTATGAAAACCCTAGATATCAAGTTTCAGCTCAATTGGTAAAATAGTTTAGGCTCTAGTTGGAGGTACAGACAGACAGACAGACGGACGGAAATTCAAAAACCACTTTTTCGGATTCAGGGAGTCTGAAACGACAAGATTCATCAAAATCTCGAGTTCGATTTTTTTGACGATCACCATACTTTCTCTACCTGTAAGATAGAGAAAAATTAAAAATTGTTTTATATGAAAATTGCTTTAGGATATACAAAAGAGAGCAAGATCTCGTTTGTGACTTCCTAACGTAACTGCGTAATAGCACTCCTATGATTTGTTCACTCATTCACACATGCTATTTTGACACTGAATATTATCAAAGAACTAAACTCAGCCTATAAATTTTTTTAAACAAAAATTGGAATAATTTTATTTGCAACAATTTGTGTGACTGTCATCTTTTAAGTTTTGTACTGAAGATGCTTCCAGAGTGTCCATAAGCTGTGATTTCTGAAGTGTTTGATTCCATTTCTTGTGAGAAAACAACAGCTGTTAACATACGTAATTGCTGCCAAGCAATACACATATTGTGGATTTTTATCCTTGTCGAAGAAAGAGTATAAATTTGGTATACCAGCCCCACATGCCATATTTCCCCAAATTATACCCACATAACACTATCTTAAATGTAATATTTTTACGACGTTCATAGAAAAAAGGTTGTGTTGTATGCCAGTTCGTCAATATGTCCGTGGACCGTATAAAATGAGTGATAGAAGATCACGGACTGCAATTTTTACATGCCTATCCTAATACCTAATTCATACTGAGCACACGTAAACAGTATGGAAATAAAAAAAACATATTATGAAAACCATCCAGCTACATCTGTAAATGAAGATCCACACTATACCCAAACTTATACCAAGTAGACTTCCTCTCAATACCTCTTTATTACTGAGTGAGAAACACGAAATGCCCACTTTCCTCTCATTTAAGCACTCATTTCGGGCTCAAAAAGTATAAGAAAATTTATCATTTTTCTTGGTTCCTCACCCATTGTAATAATTTGGCTATCCATGCACTGCCTCACAGATAGTGATGTGGTATCGAAAGAAAAATATTGATACTGTATTCATTAAAAGTATCGGAAGAAAAATATCGATATAGTACTAGTATCGAAAGATAGGTATTGATAACAGTAAATATTGGTATCAAAATTTTAATCTGAAAAAAGTTTGTTTTTATCTATTAATAATAATTTCAACTTTTGAATCATAACTGTATTTTCACATTTATTTAAACACTGAAAATTACAATAAGTTAACCATATTTCAGTATACTTATGTCTATCGCATCTATTTTATGTGTTGAAACTATGATTTATGATGAACTAAAGAGAATGAATGATAGAGCTGCTTCTTGCTTGTTATGCAGAAATTGAGTGAGAGCTGAGAAATTGAGAAATGGTGTCATTTGTTCTTCCTCCACAGTCCACCATAGGAAATATTTAATCCCATCATGAGTTAAGATAACAAAAAAGTTGTTTCTTTCGATACCGATCTGATACAGGAGTGTGAGTAATAATATCAGTAAAAGTATCGGAAAAAGTATCAAGTAAAATAATACTAGTATCGAAAGGAAAATAACGATATTAGTAACGTACCAATAATTTTTTCACATCCCTACTCACAGAGTAGTTACTAACCATATTTCATGTTTCAGTTACTTCCCAGCAGATGTTTTCTCATCTGTATATCCCTCTCTCTAGTTTAGGTTATAAGAGTACTACCCCACGACCCTCATTTTCTGATCCAGTCCCTCTTTCAATTATTAAACAGTATGGATGGAGTCCGGCCCCCTAGCACTACCTTTAGTGCTCTCGATCCTGACTTGTATGTATGAGGTTAGGGCTTTAGTCTTATCTCGTCATCGCTGATATATCAAAATACAATAAAAACCCCTCAGCGTCTATATACCACGGAAGCTTAGACATTTGTTCTCAACTTCTATCACTTTCATAGATGTTTCTTATAACTAGTTCTCTAACTAGTTAACATATATACATATATATATATCATATATATAATATATAAATAACATAAATTACAAATATTTATATTTTAATGGGAATTTTTGTATACATCTAAATATACATAAATTGGAGCATATAAATTGAAGTTTATAAAACTCAAAGTGTTCAAATTGAGCATTCCAATTAGGAAAAATACAAAAATTTTACCGTACTTCATGTTTGATATTTTTGGAAGCAAGTATTGCGTAGGTATTACTTGATACGAATCTCTATGATTCATCCACCTCTAATACCTAAGTTTATTTGAAGCTATAAATGTGTTTATTTTCCCAATACAAATATCATAATTTTTAATTTACATTTGCTTTAATATAATTAAAATAAATTTTTTGTGGAAGTCACTTTGTACAATAAATTCAATTTAATTTAATGTACTCGTATTTATTTAAATACTTACCATGAATATGTATCCAGTTAGTTTTTAAACAAACTCTGTATATTCTAATATTTTTAAAGACACTTAATTTAATAAATTGAATAACAATGCACTAAACTACAAATGACTGTGACTTTTATTTAAATAATAGCTTCAGTCATGTATAGAGTTAGCCATTTTGTTAAACCAAGGCAATTGTTAAACATAGTGAATGTTTCGAAATCAATGCTAAATTCAATAAAATAGAATAAATCTTACAAAAAGGCAGGCTGTTTAACTTGTTTGGCTGTTTGCCATATTCAAACTTTTATCGACAGTTTTATTTCGATTCTTTCCTTTGGAATAAGTGATGTGTACATTGGCCTGTTGTGTCTTTCTTTGTGTCGTATTAATAAACTTAGAATCAGGTGATAAATTTTAAACGAAATTGATTTTTCGAAAATAATTTGAAGCCAGGGGTATACTCATTAAAAAAAATATTGTCAAGATATTGCTTGAACCATCAAGATACACATAATCAAATAACTATAATTTACTTCTGGAATTACATAATCATTCTAACCTCTTTAACTCTTTACTCATACACAAATAACTGAAGTGGGTATTTTAATACTAACATACTTCTTTAGAAATATGCTTTTATAAAAACTAAATAACATGACTTAATTGGAATTTAAAAAATTCAAAAGGTACAAAGTAGTTTAACGTTAAGAATAAGATTACTAGCTGCCAAAAACATGGCTCACGCATTATCAAACCTTAAAATATTTATTTACCTAAATCTTCTTGCCATCCATTCAATCCAATTAAAAGTTACCCAACATTTTTTGAATAAATATGTGTTACAGTCATTTGTTAAATATCCCATAAATGTTAAGTTATAAAATAACATGTTTTTAACGGATGCATCACACCATTTTCTTCCCCAAAGATTGCAAATAATTTAATTTAATTTAATTTTCAAAGTTAAAATCATATAAGTATCTATAGTATAAGGCATTGAAGAAATGTCCAATGCATGAACCGAATGTAAAACACAGGATTTAATATTTAATTTTCCATTTAAAAATGACTATTTAATTGTACATTAAGAATCCCATTATAGTCACCATTCGAATGAAAGTACCTAATTAAAAGCCTAGGTACATAAATTATCCTCTTTAAAAAATCTGTGTATGCCACTAAACACACCACAACATGGGATCATGAGAAAAAACAACCGCATTTACTGATCAGCATCTTGACACAAAACATAAATAATAAATGGTACGGAGTACCACACATACTTTTTAAATCCTTTATCTAAATTATATCTATAGCTCGTAAGATATGTCAAACGAGATTCCATCATACTCCACTAAAGAGCACAAACTGAATATTATACAATGTTACAGAAACATAATGGTATAAAAAAGCATCTTTGTTCACAAAAGAGCATAGCAAACGATTACTTAGAAATCAACTTAAAACATATTTTGGCCACTAGCTCAAAAACTATTGATTTTATAAAAATATATTTCAATTATAAGTGTTTCATTTTTAATATTACTAAAACTTTGTAATAGTAAGTTATTTCGTTTCTCAAAGAGTTACGGAGATATGATCAAAATTGTATATTATATCTGTATATGTAAAGCACCCTCTAAGTCATTTTCCTGGAATAATGAAATGGGCCATTTTTGTATCATGTTTAACAGTGCATATATACGAAGTTTAATCAAAATTGTTAGTGCGGATTTCTATTAAACCAATTTTTTTCTTTGTCCCTTTGGTAAAAATTATCCTAATTTTAGGACTAGATATCTAATTCCAAAAATTCCTTGAGGGAACCTTATGCAAATTTTAGATACCAAATCTTAGCCCGATCGGTAAAATAATTTCGGCTCTAGGGTAGGATTCAGACATACAGACAGACACATGGAATCGCGAAACCAACTTTTTTGGTTTCATGGGGTCATGAAACGTTAATATTTACCATCAACATACCTAACAGAGGTGGTTGCGAAAAATCAAATAGTGTATATGAAGCTAAATACATGGTATGACACAATCTTAAAACTTTTCTCACATAGTGTATCATAGTTTGGAACAGAGATTTCAATAATAGATTTTCAGTAAACTTCCCTTGAGTAAGTTTTCCTCATAAAACAAACATTAGTTTAGAGGAGCTTAGGAAGAGGGAGGATTCAATATTGGATGACTTGAAGGGAAGAAGAAATTTCTGGGAGTTGAATGAGGCAGTAAACTGGGTGCATTGGTGGTCTAAGCTCACTGACAAAAGTAATAGACCTGTCATGAGACAGAATAACCTATATATATATATATCCAAGAAGTTGCAAGCCCAGATAATAAAATTGGTGTTCTTTAAATTTAGTAAAGAGTTGCTGTCCGCCAAGTTCGCTAGCGTTTTTCAACCCTAACAAATGTTTCTGGTGGTCGCTATGCTTCCTCTCTACCACCTTAACCATAAGATGACTTTGAATGAAAGGGTGAATATATATTGTGACACCCGATTCCCCCAAAACAAGGGTTTACCTTCAAGTAAAGTGCTTCTTTCATACGTTTGCTCTATTACATGAATGAGCTATAAGATAGTAATTCAACTCCAAACTTTCAAGTTATACAGGTGCACACCACACATATTTAAATACCACGAACCGCAAACCAAATATAACTTTCTGACAAATACTTACCAGCTTAAGTAGTATAGCCTTTGAGAACGCTACGTAAGCTCTATTTGACAAAAAAAATGAAGGTCAATTATATACTCACGATATTTTTTAAAGCATGATCATTTTTTTTTAGATTCAATGTATACTTTTTTTTTCTACTGTGACAACAAACGAAGGCCACATACGTGAACAAGGTTTTTAAAAGCATGGTCATTATTTTTATGAGATGCAATGTATAATTTTATTTCCCACTGTGACTTAGTGCCTATCCGTTCGGGTTATACGCATACATTATTTACGCTAATGGAATAGGGATGAGGAAGATATAGTTTTAGAGGAAATGTACCCGCATTTGCGTAGAGGGAGAGTGGGAAACCTTTTGGTAAAAACATTCTCAGTACACCCTAATGAGATTATTACTCCGATCTCAAATTATCGGTAGTCCAGTGTAAAACGAGATAGATGCATTAGACCATGCTAGAACCATTGAAGGGGATACAATAAAACTAGTAAAAAAATCATACCTCCATGACATAAGTGCCTGATTCTAAAGAAAAATGATATGCTGATTCCAAAAATGCGACTAATTTTTTGTGTATCCGATCCACGTCAAAAGATTTACTCAAATTTAAAATTTTTAATTTATTTATATTTTTACTTTCTTGCTATCTACAGGTAGAGTAATAATTGTGATCGTCAAAAAAATCGAACTCGAGATTTTGATGAATCTTGACGTTTCATGACCCCCCGAATCCGAAAAATTTGTTTTTGAATTTCTGTCTGTCTGTCTGTTTATACCTCCGACTAGAGCCTAAACTGTTTTACCGATCGGGCTAAAACTTGCTATCTAGGGTTTTCATAGGGTTGCCCGAGGGATTTATGGAATTGGATATCTAACCCTAAAATTAAGGGTAGTTTACTGAAGGGAAAAAAAGAGAAGAAGTCGATTTTCTCAAAATCGGCTATAACGATTTTGATTAAATTTCATTTCAAAACATTTTAAATATTCTAAATAAAATGGCTACTCTCAATATCTCTCAACGTCCTGATGCGTGAAAGCTCACTTTTTATCATATCTCCGAAACTGTTTGAGGTATGAAATTACTTATAATTGTAAATACGTAGATCTATTTATAATACAAATATTTTATTTGCAACAATTTTCTATAAAACCAATAACTTTCAAACTATACACAAATATATATATTTTTAACTTTTTGAAAATTAAAGGTAAAGTATTGTGAACGTAAAATAATCGAACCTGAAATGTTGATGGATGTCGACATCTCAAGATTCCCTGAACCCTAAAAAGTGGTCTTTGAAATGCCGTCTGTCTGTGTCTTTTTAACCCCAAAATTAAGAGTAGTTTAATAAAAATCGAAAAGAGAAACAATTTTTTTTCTCAAAATTGGCTCTAACGATTTTGATTAAAATTCGTATCTAGGCGTTGATTAAGATTATAAATAATCTGATTATTTCCAATTTCCCATGAAAATGAATTTAGGGTACTTTACAGAAGCTGAAATTTCCGTATTTCCACAACTATTTGAGATACTGAATAACTTATTATTGCAAAATTGTAATAATATTAAAAAAATTGTATATGAAATATATTTTTATAAAAGCAGCCATTTCTGAGATATTGGCAACTATATTTTTCAATTTCGTGAGCTTTATTTGTAAAGAGATACTACTTAAGTTTTAACGCAATAATTATCTAATGCCATAGAGTAAGAAATAAGTAAGTCACCCAAAATTGTATGTTCTCTTTCTTTCAACCTCTTAGGAGAAATGTTTGTACAACAATGATCTATCTATATCATTTTAGATTCAATTGTCAATATTTACCTATTTTATTGGTCAAAATTTATAAATGAGGGATATAATAGCAATGCGATGACATGAAGATGTGCAATACCTAATAAAATGTCGAAATTTTTAAACCGTAAGTCGATATTTTAATACGATGTGTTGACCCACGGGGAACCAATATCAATATTTTTACTTTCTCGCTACCTAACAGTTATGGAACCATCAAAAAAATTGAACTAGAGATTTTGATGGATGTCTACGTCTCATGACCGACCCCCTGAACCCTAAAAAGTGGTTTTCGCAATGCCGCCTGTCAGTCTGTACCTCGGGCTAGAGGCTAAAATATTTTACCGATTGGGCTAAAACTTGGTATAAAGGGTTTTCATAGGTTTACCCCGAGGAATTTTTGGAATTGGATATCCAGCCATAAAATTAAGGGTACTTTCCTTAAATCGGTAAAAGAGAAAATAGATTTTTTTAAAATCGGCTTTAACAATCTTTTCAAATTCGGCTTTAATGATTTTGATTAAATTTCATTTCTAAGATTTCATCAATATTACAAATCAAATGGCTACTCTCAACTTTTCGTCAAAATGACTTTAAGAGTTCCGGTCCGATGCGTAAATTCTAATTTTTAAGTTTATCTCCGTAAGTCTTTGAGATATGAAATTACTTATCATTGCATACATGTAGGTCTATTTATAATAAACATCTATTTTTATGAAATATATTTTTATAAAACAAAAAGTTTTCAAGCTATACACAAATATATATTTCTTTTAACTTTGCCAACATTTTAAGGTAAAGTACTACGACCGTCAAAAAAAAATCTAGCCCAAGATGTTGATTGATGTCGACGTTTCATGACCCCCGAACCCTAAAATGTGGTTTTTGCAACCCTGTCTGTCTAACCCTAAAATTAATAGCAGTTTTTTAAAGGGTGAAAAAAGAAAAATTTCATTTTCTCAAAATAGGCTATAACGATTCTATCTCTCAATTTTAGACTCAATAGTCAATAATTACCTATTTAATTGGTCAAAATTCATAAAAGAGAAATGTAATAGCAATGGAATAACCATAAGATATCCCCTAGTAAAATGAAGAAAATTTTAACCGGAAGTCAAAATTTTAATATGAAGTGTTGACCCTTAGGGACCCAATATCGATATTTTGTATTGATCCAAATATACAAATGAAGACGTTAGTTCCTTAAAAATAAAATTTTGAAATTTAAAACCATGAATAAGAAATGTTTTACGTATGTCTAGCACAATTTGTTCTCGGGTTTGCTAGTGTATACTATATTATATTACGAATTTTGAGTAATTATCTCAATTTCTAAAAAATAGAGTGAGAAAGTTCGTGCGGAGTTCCGTACCATTTATTTTATTTCAATCTTTAGTACCATAAAATTATACATATAATTTACAATGTTCATGATGAACATTTTTCATGTTATAATACAACAATTTTATCTATTTATATTATCAAACAAGGTAATAATTTGTACATTTTACATACCTAAAAATGATTGCCATGAGTATTTATACTTTCTCGCTATCTTACAGGTAAAGAAAGTATTGGAATAGTCAAAAAAATCGAGCTCGAGATTTTGATGAACCTTGACGTTTCATGACCTCCCGAATCCGAAAAAGTGGTTTTTGAATTTCCGTCTGTCTGTCTTTCTGTCTGTACCTCCAACTAGAGCCTAAATTATCTTACCGATCAGGCTAGAACTTGGAAATAGGGTTTTCATTGGGCTGCCCCAAGGGGTTTTTGGAATTAGATATCTAACCCTAAAATTAAGGGTAGTTTACTGAAGGGCTAAAAAAAGAAAAGTCGATATTCGCAAAATCGGCTATAAAGATTTTGATTACATTTAATTTCAAAACATTTATAAACATCCCAAACAAAATGGCTACCCTCAATATTTAGGAAAGATGTCTTTAAGGGCTCCGGTCTGATGAGTAAATGATCATTTTTTATCATATTTCTGAAAATATTTGAGATATGAAATTATTTATCATTACAAATATTTTATTCGAATCATATTTTTTAAAACCAATAACTTTCAAGCTATACGAAAATCTTTATATTTGTTAACTTTTCGAACACCAAAGGTAAATTATTGTGATCGTAATAAAATATGACCTGAAATGTTGATAAATGTCGACGTCTTATGACCCTCGAACCCTAAAAAGTGGTCTTTGCAATGCCGTCTTTCTGTGTGTCTGTTTAAACTTAAAATTAAGAGTAGTTTAATAAAGAGCGAAAAGAGAAAAAATCGATTTTCTCAAAATCAGCTATAACGATTTTGATTAAAATTCGTATCTAGGCGTTGATTAAGATTATAAATAAACTGGCTATTTTCATTTCCCCATGAAAATTACTTTTAGGGTACTTTACAGAAGCGAAATTTCCGTATCTCCGCAACTATTTGAGATGATAAATAGCCTATCATTGCAAAATTGTAGTAATATTAATAAATAGAAAGCATTTATATGAAATATATTTTTATAAAACCAACAGTTTCTGAGATATTGGCAAATATATTAATACAATTTTGTGAGCTTTAGTTGTAAAAGATACTACTTCACTTTTAACGCAATAATTCTTCAATGCCATAGAGTAATTAAATATAGCCTGAGTAAGTCTCTCAAAAAGTTAATGTTATTTTTCATTAAACCTCTTAGGAGAAATGTTTGTACAACAATGATCTATCTCCATTTTAGACTCAATAGTTATTATTTACTTTTATTATTTTTATTAGTCAAAATTTATAAATGAGAAATTTAATTTAATGAAGATGTGCAACACCTAATAAAATGACGAAAATTTTAACCGAGGCCAAAATTTTAATATGAAGTGTTGACCCTTGCGGACCCAATATTGATCTTTTTTATTGGTCCAAACATAAAAATGAGGACATTATTTCTTTAAAAATAAAATTATAAAATTCAAAACCAGACTTAAAAAATGTTTTACATATGTATAGTACAATTTATGTTTGGGTTTGCTAGTGTGCATTATTAAGTTTCATATATATTACAAGTTTTGAGTAAATATCTTCATTTTTAAACAATAGAGCGAGATAGTCCATGCAGAGTTCCGTACCATTTATTTAAGATCCCATCATGAAGGTATCCCAGTGACCTCGATAACGCTTTTACATCGTTGATATATCCTGATGAAGTCGTTACTGTTGGTCATCACCCACTGCTTCCAAATTTTCATAAAATACTTCCAAAATAGAATGTATATAATTAATCTTAAAATATAATGTATACAATGAATCTTCAAAGACATCGGGCATCATATATCTTTATAGCAATGTAGTAAAGTTGACATCAGAAATTCTTAATTTGTATTCTTTCATGCATCCAAGAAATACCATGCACAACTGATTCAAGAAAAGCCAAGTTGTCAGTTCAGTATCCTGTGGTTACGTCTCAAATACATCATATTTCAGAAGTTTCCTTGTTTGGGAATCAATGAAAATACCCTTTTACAGTTTATCATAAGCTATAGTAGGATTAAACCTATGCGAGGGTAGGTGAATACACGTCCTAATTTTTCTAATGTCTTAACAAATTTATTCGTTAAACCAATATTTATATTACGTAAAAAATGTGGAAGACGAACATTTTCTTGTTCAACTAGTAAAACATGAATCTACATTAATTATTCCTGTTAAATATTTGCTCCCCTTTTCCCATTGTTGCACTAAATAATGTTTTTCTTTTGCCCGATTTTCCCACAAACATAGAGAAGAAACCCATATCTTTTTAAACCACCCTGTAGACCTGTAAGTATTTCAATAACCTAAAATCGTCAAAGCCATTTTAAAAATACTTCTGATTTAAAAAAAAAACAGTCATCAGTAAGCTAACCATAAATGAGTGTGCACCCTAGAAGCAATGAATGAATTGCCATGTCAAATATTCCCTAGATACTTATTTGGAACCAAATCGTTAGGGCAATTTGTAAAATAATTCAAGTTTAAAAGAAATTAGTTATCAGTAAACTACCCATAAATGAGTTCTTACCCCAAAAACAAGCATACAGTGTTATTTGTTCTGTAAAATCCCACCAAGATACCCATTTGAAACCAAATCATTAGAGCCATTTGTAAAATATTTAAAGTTCATGAAAAATCAGTCATCAGTAAATTACCCATAAACTAGTGTTTAGCACCAAATACAATTGTATAGTGTTATTTGTTATGTCAAATACTCCTAATATACTCATTTGGAGTAAAATCATTAGAGCAATTTTAATAATATTTCAAATTTTTAAAATATCAGCAATTTGTAAACTTCCATTAATCCAAATAATATCCAAAAACAAGTATACAGTTCAATTTGTAATGCCAAACAAATCCTATATATGCATTTTAAACAAAAACGTTAAAGCCATTTTGGAAAATTTTTGAATTAAAAAGGATTACTCATCAGTAAATTACCCTTAAATGAAGGGCTAGGGTAAAAAAAAAACTTTTGTGTTACAGCCCTGTAATATCTAAAACATAAAATCAAGTTTGTAAAAAATCCATCAAATCGTTTCGGATCCGTGGCTAAGGACAGACAAACAGAGATGAGGCCAGACAGACATGGGCCAGACAGACATGGGGCCAGACAGACATGGGGCCAGACAGACATGGGGCCAGAGAGACATGGGGGCAGACAGAAAGGTAAAATCCACTTTTTTGTGGGTTTATGTTCACATAAAACGTAAAAATTTGTCATAATCTCAAGATAGATTTTTTCTCTTGATATGAGAAAGTTAAAACCACTGTCCCCCTGTCTAGCAATTCCTAGTTACTATAGGTTGAAAGTAAACTGTTGAAATATTCTAAAAGAAGGCGATACACCCTTTAAGTTTGTAAATTTAATAGGTAATAAATTGCCCTGCTTCGGTGGCAGCATGGGCTAGGGCGTCACTCTCATGTTAGACGTTAGACTGGACTGCTGTTGACGGGGAGATCGGGGTTCGAATCCCGGTCAGGTTTATAGTAGAATTCTGGTAGAAAGAATAGTAAATGACAGCCACAAAAGTTAGTAAAGCTACTTTCATGTATTCATACCTCAAGTAATGTGATTTACATCTTTAACTTTCGATAGATATTATCAATACTTAGAAAATAACATTGATAATTAGGTAAAATACCATCAATGTTGACCCAAAAAATTATATTTGTATTTTCTAAAACTGTTCTTCCTACCAGAATTGGGGTATGCTAAGGTTGGTTTTCCCTAAATGGTTTTACACTCTTCCTACAAGAAAATGTGGGTACACTTCCTATAATTCAGCCTTACCCATCACTAACACTTTATCATATAGCCCGAATGGTTAGTAATACGTGGTGCTTAAATAAAAAGTTTATACATATATATACATATATTACGTTTCGACCTTTCCCAGCTCTCTAGATACTGAGAAAAAACATTTGTGGATCAGCTACTTTGTAGACAGGGAGTGACCTAGCGTTTTATGATGATTTGCTTGAACATGATATATTTGCGTCAATGGTTATTAAAAGATACTGGATAACGTGATGTCATATTGCGACGATGTTCTTTTTTTATAATCTTTGTATCTCACCAGTCAAGAAAGTGACACTATGAAATGGATCACGAATGCAAGCGTTTGAACTATGAAATCTAATAATAATTGTGATATTGAATCTTAAGATAATTACATAGAAGTCAATTGTTGGCTTAGTGGGCCCAATCTGTATTTATGTTTTTTGGATTTAAACTTTATTTTTACATATCTAAAAGGTGTCATCTTAATTTTTTTTAAATATTTCATACCCCACATTGGTAGTCAAATAGTCCAACATGCTACTCTCATATTAAAATATATTTCCGATGATGGAATGGGAGCTGTCACACAGCAACACACATTCTTATCAGGATGGTTTTAAACTCATACGATAGTGACACTATTTTTTATTTTATTTTTAGCACTGCGTCTTATTAACAGTTTGAGTTTTATAACTATGTGCTAACTACGCTAATAGTTTTAAGGACTATGAAGATTATATTTAAATGAGCTGTATCAGCATTTGCATGGAGAGAGTAGGAAACAATTTTGGAAAAAAACCACATCACACCCGACCTAGATTCGAACCTCAATCTCCTGTTGACGGCAAAATTGCCTACTGTGAGAGTAGCGCTTTAGACCAAGCGGCCATCCAAGTCAGTAGTAACAGTATTAAAGGCTAGTGAAATATTTCAAATTAATTAGATTAATATTATTATATAAGTTGTCATTTTTTAAATTTTACCCAAACTCGTTAAAAAAAAAGTGGTTAAATGAATTTCATCTGACAAGTTACGGCTGATATCTAACAAATCAAGAGTGTTTAATATCTTAAAATATTTTATAATAAGGTTTTGTACCCAAAAGATAACAAAATAATATACAAGCTTTAACACTATTTTAAAAAGTTTAAGTAATATTGAAAATTATAATGTTGAAAGAGAAATAAATTTTTTAAAACATAGGATAAAGTTGAACCAACTTTTGAAAAATAATTAATTCACATTGCTTTAACCAACTTTAATGTATAAATAAATCATTTATGGAACATATTTAATATATTGTTACTTTGTTTTGTATATCTTGATAATCAAGACAAGAGTGACAATATTTTGAAAAAAGATGTAATATATAATATTACAATATTTTGAAAAAAAGAAGTAATATAATAATAATTTGACTCTAAAAAGTTAGCATAAAGGCACAGTTAACAATTTATAGATATAACTTACAGCCTTATAAATTTTCGTAGTAGGTAACATAAAAAATAAATAATAAATTGAGTAATTATTGTAGAAAAAATTAACGATTTTTAAAATAAATATCTCAACTTATTTTAATTAAAATTCATAAATACTATCCTATACAAAACTTTTTTGTTTTCAGCTCATATTGTTCAGCCCCGTAAGTTAAAATAAATGATACTACACAATTGTACAAACTTTCCCATAATGTCTATTATAACTTCGAAGAATTCCAAAAACTCCATGGCGTGAGACTGCAAGGGAGTTAATCCGACACCTTTCGAAGAAATTTTTAAAATTAAGTTTTCAGTAAACTACACTCAAGTGTACCTAATAAAAACCAACATATCATCTTCTTAATCATAATAACACCTCTATATACATTTTAAACCAAATTGTTCAAATATTTTTAGCAAATTTTCAAAAATAAATTATTTATAGACTACCCTAAAATCATGTATTATTTGTAAAAATAAATATGTATTCTTCTTTATAAAAAAAAACTCTTCCCGGATACCCATTTTGAAATCAATATTATAGGCAAATTTTAAATTTTTTCATCTTTATTATTATTTATAATTGTTAAATCCCTTAAATTAATTTTAGAAAAATAAATATACATTATTATTGATCATGTAAAATAGTTCCCCGATAGGATAACAACTTTAAACAAAATCGTTTAAGCTATTTTTAAAAATTTCAAATTTTACAAATTTTACAAAAATTTGTCATCAGTAAACAACTATTAAATGATTATAAAAATACATAGAACTATCCAAAAAATATAAAAAAATGAAAAAATATTTTTCAAATCAGTATATAAATTGTTTATATGAAAACCAATAAATTATAATTATATTTTATATATAATAAACTTACCAGATAGGCAAACCAAATCATTCGAGCCATCTTAAAAATATTTCAAATTTTTTAAAAGTAATATGTCACCTTCAAAACTTATTTTTACCTCAAAAACAAAGTATCCAGTCTTATTTTTACTTGTCAAACACCCTTAAGATACCCATTTGTAAACAAATTGTTGGAGCTATTTTTAAAAACATTTTAAGTTTTTGAAAAATCAATCATCAGTTAACTACTCATAAATGAATTTTCAACCCAAAAACAAGTACCCAGTTTTTTTTCATGTCATACACATCAATATTCATTTGGAACCAAATCATTAGAAGAATTTTAAATATACTTTTAATTTTAAAAATCTGTTGTTTGTAAAGTACCCTTAATGAAATTTAGTAAAAAAATTTATACAGTGCTATTTGTAATGTCACACAACTCTTAGATATGCATTTTAAACAAAATTAGTCCTTTCATCAGTAAACTACCTTAATTTGGGGGCTAGGGTGAAAATAAAATAAAAGGTCCCAATATAAAGCCCTATAAAACTTAATATCAAATTTGAACAAAATCCATCAAACCGTTTTTGATCCGTATCCAGGGATAGACAGACAGACATGAGGACAGACAGAATTGTATTTTGTGTGTGTGTTTGGGTTCACATAAAATATAAGAATTATCATAATCTCGAGATAGATTTTTTTACAATTACAATAATTTCTCTTAATATGAGTAAGTAAAAATCCTAATTATGTGTTGTTACTGATACTTATTCAGAAATTTATGAATAAGAATAATTATATTTTAGATTAAAAAGTATCAAAACCTGCTATTTAGGTAGTTTTCTTCCCTTATAATTAATCTAATTTTTAATTGAGTCAGATTAATTTAGAATATCTAAATAAATTGTAAATGTTAGTTATATGCTTTTTGAACACTACCTGTGTACTCAACTGTAATATTGCTTATATTTATGAAATCATATCTCCCTAAAGTGTGTTAGTTTTGATTACAAAATATAAATAAAATTTCTGAAGCAATGGATAGACATAGTAACATTTTATCAACCTATGGTAGAGGTTTATATAAAAATTGGATCTTTCTTTCTTAGAAAAATCTATATGAAAATTTTTATTACCGCATAACAAATAAATGTAAGTGTCACAATAACAACTACTTTAAGACTAATTTCATTTGCCATGACAAAACCTACTATAATTAATACATTTTCTAACACTTTTAGACATTAAAATAATATTTTCTTCTTTTTTAAAGAGAATAATATCTTTTTGATATTTTAAATAAACAAAAGCAATAACATTTTAATCAGTTTGTTAAGGGTAAATATTAGTGTTGATTTCCTATTTAGTTACAGATTATGCAGTCCAAGCAAATACACACATTTAATATAATTAAATTACAGTTAAATTGTATTATGCTACAAAACTTGAGATGTGAAATGGTTTTTATTTGATTATAATATTATAAAGGAAATATTCCTATTTTACTCAATCCATACAAAATACTTCCAATTAATAACTAATTATTTTTTAATTCATTCAAGTAGATGTGTTGTTTTCTGTAAATTAATGAGGAATCTACCCGTTAAGCTACACCTTCCACCCTTGATTTATTTGTCGCTTTTAACATTTTTTTTATTGTTGTTGGAAAAATGGTATGCTCTCTGAAACTTATAAATCATAATTCTAGAACAAATATTGGTGGAGATCTTTCACCATATTGTCGTGTTCTAAAACTTCAATACATGCGTGAAAACTTGTTATGTAACAATGGAAAAAAATTGCGAAAGCTCCTCCACAATGTTTTTTTTTAATCTGTACAGTTAATTTCACTAAACACAGTGTTTTTTCCCACAAAAAATAGAGTTCTTAAAACAATTCAAATGTGGTAGGCGTATCCTTAACTTGATTTGCTTAAAATCCTTCTAGTTCCCACTTTAATAGTAAAATTTGCATTTACCTAACATATTAATTATAAATTAAATTACACGGACATACCTTTCTCTGTTGTTCTTCTGCATCTCACGGTACTCCGGGTCATTCACAGATATGTTTGACACATTCCCACTGTTCAGGGTGGCGTTGAGGGTACTAAGAGTCATGTTGAGTTCCTCGACGAGAACATCGTCTTGAGTAGAGTTGTCGAGTCCTTGAGCCCTCACCAGGACTGTCCGGAAGCCTTCAGAGCCACCGTAATCTCTCAAGATGTCGAACAGGGGTCCTCTATCTCCGTTATTATTCGTCAACATTTCTTCAACCGACATTTCCATGTGGACTTCTTTCTGTTCTTTGTCATCGAGTTTCCTCACGGTATCTAAGCCTTGTTCTTGTTCTAGTCCGTTTTCAGTTTCTTCCGTCATATTTTTAATCATCTGCTCCGTAATTACGTCTTCGCCTTCTTCACTGTTGAAATCATTATCTTCTGTCATCGGAACATAGCTTGGCATTGTCTGGTTCTCAACCACTTTTAGTTTACTATCCACTTCTTTCTTGTCAAGATGATATTGTTGCTGATGATGGGTGTTGCTATATTTTTGTGGTCGGGAAGAGACGGGACCAATGACGATTGAAATGAATAAAATCAAACCTAAGTGTAATATGGGACGTAGTCGAATATGATTGAATAATTTATTGTTCGTTTTTTTGGAAGGTTCAAGTATAAATTTAAAACTCATTTTCACTGTTGATGTGAATACAATTAATATTTCGAGTCAGTTGCTAAAAATATTTTACAGATTAAAAAAACATCACTTTCATTAATAGTGTTAAAAGGAATCGTTGCCTGTTTGGTTATTATTCTTCAAAGTCGAACTATATGGCCATTTGTCAATTTATAGTATAATTTAGGAGAGCCTATGCAAGTTTTACGCGGATATTTGTTTGGGCTGCGCTTGTATTAACGCTCTGTTCGATTAAAGCGTGACCTGTCTCGGCGAACTTCCTGCGACTCACTGACTTGGAAACGTCTCAGCTGTTTTTCCACGCCTCTTCTGAGTCGACCGAATGAACCATCCGACGCGACACGCACGCTCACCAAACTCTTATTTCACTATAGTGTCGCTTACTCCACGAAAAATATACAACAGCTCTAATAAATCATATAGAATGACAACTTAAAATTTTAATGAAGATCGCATTAAATGTTTAATCTAAAAAAATTACCCAAACTAAAGGTTAAACTACTTTGAATGCATTTACTCTAAAATTCTACCCTTCTCATGCCACCCCTTCAGTGTAAATATGTGGATATCTCGGATGAGAGTAGGATCCTGTGTTATACACATATACATAAAAGAAAATAAGTATATGTGTGTATGCTACTGTGAATATGCTGAATGTGATGAGTTTGTACAGTCACCGGTGATTCTACAAAGCCACTGATTCACTTGGAGATGTAAAAAATGTATTTACTATTTCACATACTCGCCGAACATTTTACAAAATCACCGGTGAGTTGAAAAAATTACCATCAACCGCCAGTGAATGTTAATAATTCACGTCAAGATTAGGTTTTGTTAGGCTAGTTTAGGCAAGCTAGGTTAGCTTAGACAAGCTTAGACTAGTTTGTTTTAGCTTAGGTTAGGTTAAACTAGATTAGGTTAGGTTAGTTTGGATCTATGTTCTATATTTTTATCCACATACACCAGATATTTTATAAACCCACCGGTAAATGTAGATGATACAGTTCATGTTTCATATTTTCACCAGACTGCATTGGGAAATTTATAAAATCACTGGTAAATTTATATAAATCCTATTATTTGTTAAATAAATCATCGCTTTTGGGCGATTATTTACATTTACTTGTTATTTTACAAAATAACCAATTCAGCACATACACAAGATACTCAGATAGATGCACATTTATATTTTAAATAATGATACTACTTTGGACCAAGGATGCGAAGTATTTATCAGAGCAGTATTATTTTATTCATAAATAAATTTTTGGCTTTAATAGAGGGCCACCAAAACAGTGAGCACGTGGATTAAATGCCAAGCTCATAAAATATGGTTTGCCTGTGACGGTGGTGGAGGTCTAGGTTCGATTCCTGTTTACTTATATTGAGGGCGATTCTTCCTAAGTGATTAACCACTTTCCCTCCACGCCAATATAGTTAAGCTATTCTAAATTCTACCTTTAATATCCCTATCCCATTAACATAGTTAAAATAATTATATCCCGGACGGTAAGTAAAACGCAGTAGAGAAAAGAGTTGGAAGGCACAATTGTAAACAATGTCTTGTGTTCCTAAACAGGGACCTTAAGAAGATACTTGCTAAAAAAAAAGATAAGGATATTGGAGAACAGAGGAAGTTACATAATGATGAGTTACATACCCTGCATTCATCCCGAGACATTGTTAGGATAGTCAAGTCTCGTAGATGATGGTGGACAGGACATGCAGCGGGAATGGAAGACTCTAGAACAGTTTTCAGGGTGTTGAAATGCAAACCCAATGGGAAGAAACCGTTGGGAAGACCTAGAGGCAGATGGATCACATTAGAATGAACCTGAAAGAGATATGGTGCAATGAGGTGGACTGGAGGGAACTAGCTCAAGATAAGGATAGGGTGTGATGAGATGGACTGGATGAAATTAACTCAAGCTAGGTTTGGGGTGTAATTAGGTGTACTGGATATAATTATCTTGGGATAGGGATGGGGTGTAATGAGGTGGATTGGATAGATTTAGCTCAAGATAGGGATGGGGTGTAATGAGGTGGATTAGATGGATTTAGCTCAAGATAGAGATGGAGTGTAATGAGGTGGATTGGATAGAACTAGCTCAAGATATGAATGGGGAGTAAAGAGGTGGACTGGATATAATTAGTTTGAGATAGGGATTGTGTGTAATGAAGTGGACTGGATAGAATTAGCTCAATATAGGAATAGGCGGCGTTCTTTAGTCGGTGCAGTTATTAATGCCATAGAGTAGTCTATTAACAATTGCTACTACATCTCCGGACAGCTTGGAAGTAAATCACCCATGAATGAATTTTTCTCAAAAAGTACAGGCATACAGTTTTATTTATCAAGTAAAAAATTACCCAGTTAAACGTTTTGAACGAAATCTTTAAAGCAATTGCGAAAAATTATAAATTTTCACAAATCTTTCATCAATAAATGATCGATTCTTAAAATAATTTTTGTCTGAACAAGAAGTATTCTGTGATATTTATCATTTAAAACGTCCCACATATTCATTTTAAACAAAATTGCGAAAGTCATTTCCAAAAAATTTTAAATTCTCTCATATCAGTTATAAGTAAAATAATCTTAATTTTAAAGTTAAAATTAAAATCACCATCTATTCAAGGTATGACTATATAACCTCTATGTATTTGTTTTAATTATTTGAGGTATTTAACGTGCACTTTCTGAACCAACTGATAATTTCTGTAAGTGCGAGAGGACCTACCAATTTTGCCGGAAAGGTGGTTTCAGTTACCTACCAGGTTTATTTTACATGCCAAAATTGACATGGGACCAAGGGCTTTGCTTCCCCTCCAAAGGAAGTTGTGCTACGGATTTTTATCGTTCAATAAAAAATGTTTCAACTCTGGCTGGGTTTGAACCCACGGGACATTGGGTGCTGAGGCGAGTACTTTACACCAAAACTACCGAGGTTAAATGTATAGCCTCTAAATATTGAGTTTAAACGAAATCCCTTTGATCGCTTTGACTGTAGCCTAGGTCTAGACTAACAGACAGACACTCGGGACAAACAGGGTAGGGAGATGGACATAACTGTAAATCCCCCTTTTAAAAAAAATGGGGGCACATTATAATCTAGAGGCGAAATAAAAAGAGTTCAATATTACAATAGCCGTTTTTTCTGTATGAGCGAGTAAAACCTAGGGTCACATAGGTATATCATTTTATAGTCTAGTCGTGTTTGTCTCTCTCTTTCTCCCCTCGTCCCACCTCTTAGAATGTGGAGTGGCTCAGACGGAATGGAGCTTGAGAGAGAGGAGACGGCCCAGACAGTTCTGAAGGGTACCTCTAGGTGTAGAGGGGACTAGTGAGGTAAGGGGACAGTCCTCCCCTTGCCAGACACTACAAACACACAAGGATACAAGGCCAGACGGGAAGGACGAAAGGAAGGGGGATTGTTGAAAGTAATAAATGGGTGATGTTAGGTGAGCCCAGGTGATTTTTGGAGTAGCTGTGGCTTTAAGGTTACCAACCGTTCTCGTTTAAGGTGAGGTGAAAGGGGCTGCGATAAAAGGCCAGTGATTTTGCAGTTTTTATAGCAAAACATTTCTTTGTCCAAAAATAAATCAAATATTGCTCCAGTAGCAACGTTTATTTTAATCTTCTTCACTTGGTGATATCAACAGTTGTTGAATATCTGTTAAGAATGTCCTGGAACTAAATCACAACTTTTTATGTTGAGTTAAAAAGTTATCATCTAATGCCGCTATGATTATGACAGATATTCGACAACGGTTGATATCATCATGTGAAGAAAATTAAACTAAACTTTGCTACTGGAGAAATATTTTATTTATTTTGGCCAAAAAATGTTTTGCTATCAAAATGGCAAAAACTGACATTTTATACCGTCCCCTACATCCCCACCTTAAGATGGGGTGCTAGTGAGCGTGAGTTTAGGGAAGTATTTTTGAAGTTTTTACAGCATAAACATTTTTGGCCAAAATAAATCAAATATTTCTTCTATAGAAACATATAGTTTAGTTTTCTGCACGTGATAATCTCAACCGTCCTTAAATATTTGTCAGATGTGTCCTGGAATTTAATGACAACTTTTTCTCTTAATTTAAAAAGTTTGTCACAAAATGCCACCATGCTCATGCCAGATATTCAAAAACTGTTGAGATTAGCACGTGCAGAAAACTAAACTATATGTTTCTATAGAAGAAAAATTTGATTTATTTTGTTCAAAAAATGTTGATGCTATAAAAACTTCAAAATAAGCGCACTAAATTCGCTCTCACTAGCACCCCACCTTAAGAGTACATGCACTCATTTTTAGGTGGTAAAACAGCGTACTCTCACTTGTCACTTATCGAAGACAGGTGTACTCTTTTTGAAACTTGTCATGATTATTATATGGAAAACAAAAATTGGTAGTTTGACGTCAGGAACAAGTCAAAATATTATTTTAATTGATTAGTATAATCCAAATTAATAAAATAGTTAATGATCCTTATTTGGTGAATGTTATAGTAGTCTATTTAAGGGGGTAGGGTACTCCCTACCTCACCTATGTTAAAATGACTAAGTTTAGGTTCAATTTTATCAATGAATACTCATCACAAAAATTTGAGGTAAATAACACATAATAGCTAAAATACAATCTACACGGGATACCAATTTATATTTTTATAACTTTTTAATTTTTTTAATATGATTTCTTTATAAAGGTATTTTTTTCCACATTTTTTCATTTAAATTTTTTCTTTTTTTCTATTCAAAATTTAATAATTGTAATTGATATACAATACACACAAAACCTAAGATAAAATATGGGGGAAAAATGATATCTTATATAATGGCTGAGAAATTGGTACCTAAATAAAAAAAAGCTTTTTTCAGGAAATCCAGTTTGAATATAAAGTACAAAATAGCATTATTTTTATCGCAAGAAATTAATGTGTTTATGAAATGTTTACTTTTTTCAATGCATTCCTGGACCATACTCAGGGTCATTAGGATCTTCTTGTTCTAGTTCCTTTTCACAGATCAT
Source organism: Timema podura (assembly GCA_033556935.1). Taxonomy (NCBI): domain Eukaryota; kingdom Metazoa; phylum Arthropoda; class Insecta; order Phasmatodea; family Timematidae; genus Timema; species Timema podura. The sequence goes on along the minus strand of JAVRXN010000010.1, from coordinate 87,720,929 downwards.
CCTTTTTACTTGCCTATTCTTCATTCTTGCGTCGTTTGACAGTAGTTAAAGTGGGTAATCTGCCTTTCTTATTCTTACTAAATCAAGAAACTTGAGGCCACTTATGCTATTTTAACTGTAATATTTATTCCTAACCTCTTTGGAACATAAAGTTTATCAATATTGCCAAACCCCGCCTGGGTCTATTTTCAAATAGTCTGAGTAAACCATTACAACAATGCTTACGAACAACAATCTTTGAAATAGCGTATTATAACCTTTCCAAGTTAATTATAACATGTTCTAATGCTTCATGGGGTCCACGAAACTTAGTTATCTGCTCTTGTTCTTTATTATATAGGGATAACAAGTTTCTTGCCGTAAGTGCGATTAGAACTTGCAACTGTTCAGACCTACTATGATTTGGTGTACCACACATAGAATCAATGTCATGGTACCAGTAGAAGGATTAGTATTATTTTTTTCTTGTTGTTACCAAAATATTCCTTCTGGTTAAATTTCTTTATTGTTGACGTTTTTAATACTCAAATGAGAACCATAGAACAAATCACATTCACATTTATAAAATAAAGCAATATTATTACATGAAAAACATTACTTCTACTACTAATTATGTGATACTAACATGTAAAGCAAAATATTATTGCAATAAAAACAAACTATGACAAATATCATTCACTTTTGTTATTATCGATGATAATAACATGTAAAACAAAATATTCTTACAATAAAAACAATATATCTCTTTACGTAGGTTAAAAAAAGAGATTATATTGTTTGAGTAGATAAATGTATTTATTGAGAGCCTTGCAAGATTTAACAAAACATAATATAACACTTCTATTAAGTTAGAGTCTTGAAAATAACCTTTGAGTAAATGAGTAAACATATTATGAATAAGCAAATGTTAAATAATTTTTTCATAAAAAAATACTTTTTAAGCACCCTATCCCTTAAGCCACCAATATATACAATTTAATATGTTAAAGATACCTACTAAAAATACTGTTTGAATGGGCAATAATTAAGACATTTCTCTAACCTATATAACCAAATATATAAGTATACCAATTTCGATGATTAAATATATAATTCCCTGACATTTTCTTGGCATTTTAAATTGCCTGACTTTCCCAGGTTTCCCAGATTTTCCCTAACTTTAGCCAACTGTATTAATATAATTTAAGTGTTATTTGCACCAACATTGATAAATATGTGAAAAAAAATTATACCCGACTTCCCCTCCCTTCCTCTCCCCCCTAGTCCTAATATTTAGTATGTACTATGTTTGCGAGATCCGGAAATGGTAGCCCTGCTGTTGTTTTTTCAAATCAATATAAATTTTTCCTTTATTTACTTCTAGCTTCATTGAGACTCACTGGCAGATAATTGACTAAGAATTCCTATAGGCAGAATATATGTATATTTTTTAAAAGTCTAATAATACAACGACTTGATTAAATGTAATACTATCCCCCCAACAATTGTTCAATTGAAACAATAAAAAATATTTGTAATTGGTAATGTGTTGAAACAGGGAGATGCACATCCCCTTACTTTTTAATTTTCAGACTAAACATAATATTATCATACAGAAAACACAGATTGAGGACGATAATTTAGAGATTACTGTGAACAACATATTATTTGACAGGGTTAATGAGTTTAAATATTTAGGAACAATTTTAACTAGCAATAACGATATAAGATTGGAAATTATGAAAATAATACAGTCGGAAAATGCATGATTCCTACTAGGTCATTAAGTTGTTGACATCTTGCCTGCTGTAAAGAAATGCAGAACTTAGAATATACAAAACAATAATTTTTACGGTTGTTCTCTTTAGGTGTGAAACGTGGTCTCTTACCTTACGTGACCAAAACAAATTGGGTGTTCGAAAACAAGATGCCTATGAAGATATTTGGTCCAAAAAGGGATGAGGTTACTTGGGAGTGGATAAAGTCACATAATGATGAGTTACATACCCTGTACTCATCACAAGCCATTATTAGGATAATCAAGTCTCGTAGATTACGGTGGGCAGGACAAGCAGTGCGAATGGGAGATTCTAGAACCTTGTTCAGGGTACTGACTGGCAAACCACTGGGAAGAGACCATTGAGAAGACCTAGACACCGATGGGAGGATAATATTAGAATGGACCTGCAAGAGATAGGGTGTATTGAGGTAGACTGGTTAGAACTAGCTCAAGATGGGGATAGGTGGCTTACTTTTATAAGTGTGGCAATGAAATTTCGAGTTAATAATGCCATAGAGTAATCCAACACCTTAGCTCAATCGGTAGCGTGTCTGCTTACTGAGCTTAGGGTCCCGTGTTTGGTTCCCGGCATGGCTGAAATGTTATCATTGGTGAAATCTGAGTTTACCCTTTCACATGATGAATTAACGACCGGGGACTGGATGTTGTGCCTGTCCTAGTCTTAAGTTAGCGTATAAGTCATATGAAGCTAGGACAAGCCTAGCAAGCAGGTAGTGTAAAATATATGGCTTTAATAAAATAGTGAACCAGACAATAGGCTGGAAACTGTAATTGCTGTAATATACCATAGAGTAAGTAAGTACGTAAGGCGTAGCTGATTTCACTCACGTGCATGATAATGAATAGAGATTGACGATTTTGATTCCTGACTATGTACTGTACGTAAGTTTTTTTACTTTATCACAGAGATAAAGCATCATAACCAGAACATTTCTTTGTCCTCGATATTATGATGGAGGTTATGACGTTTATATGCCCCGGAACTCAAAAAAGTGGATTTTAAAATGTTGTCTGACCTTCTATATGTCTATACCTGAGGCTACAGCCCAAATGGTTATGATGGATTTCGTTCACACTTGGTATTGAATGTATACGGTCATAGATGGAGGTGATATCATGAGTTTATTCTACTGAAATCAAGCATAGCTTACTGATGGCTAATATTTTAAAATTTTGATTTAAAAAAAGTTTGTAATTATTTTGCTTGAAATGTGTTTAGTTAGTTTGAAGTCCTGCTATGTAATTAGTAAATATCTAAGAGATAGGGATGGGTGTGTAGTATTATACATACTGCCCTAGGTTAAGTTTTTTATTTATTTTTACCACCGAATCTTACTACCCAATCGGGCTGTATAAACCTAAGTACTAATAATTACTCTAATGTGTTAGGGACGAGGAAGGTTGAATTTAAAAGAAATGTACCCACATTAGCGTGGAGGAGAGTGTAAAACCATTTATTAAAATCACCCTCAGTACACTTGGCCGAAATCGACCTTCGAACTCCCCGTCATCGGCAGTCTAGTCTATTGCGATAGTAGCGCTTAGACCATGCGACCACCGAAGCGGATCTTAGGTGAAGTAAGTTTTTACCTGGGGAGTGTTTTATATATCATAAATCACACTGTATACATGTTTTTCAAAAAAATAATATACCAAAGGATGATTTACTGCCAACCATTTAAAAAAAACCTTATTCCAAACTATAATATGATATAATTATAACTATGAGAAAGTATTTAATATTGTGTCGGAGCGTTTATTTTTCACAATGTGGTTTTCCATCCTGTAAAGAGCAAATATTGGTGCACACAATAAAAATTCACCGTGTCATTTCTGTATCATTAGATTAAATTGTTTAAGATGAATTCCAAGCACTGAAATTAAAGAATAAAATACATATTTCTAAGCTTTATATACCGGAAGGTAATTCAATTACTAGCGTTATTGATTTTAGCATCATGTGTTGACCGATTTGATATTTGTTGTCATATTACTACGTTCACGCTATAGGCAAAAAGTTTTTATTTTGTTAAAAAATTGTAGAATATGTTGTTCTTACTATGATTCATCAAGCACTTCAATGAAATAGAACAATTAGAATTAGAGAAAAAGATAGTGGAATTTATCAAGAAATATTAGAACAAAATGATAGTACACGTTCCTCATATAAAATAAATTACACTTTTCTGAATTAACACTTATATTTGGTACGAATAAATAATTGAATTCATTAAAAATATGTTTGAATAATACTTGTACAAGAAAATTGAATCTAATTACTTTCGCATGGTGAATCTGTCTCAAGTTCGATTCCCATTCACATAAGTCATTTTAAACATAAATTTGAAACATATTTATGAACGATGCATCCGTTCCAAATGTGAATTTTATGTTTAGTGTGAAGATCTTTTAATACATTTGGCCCAAGTTTGCTTGTTTTTATCTTATTCAATCTTATTAAAATTCACAAAATTAATATTAAACTATATTATATTAAATAATTAGTGAGTACCCAAAATGACTTTTAATGTCTACATTAACATAGACCCTACTAACTTCTTATCCAAACCTAGCAACAATCACCTTAGCTCACACAATTTAACTTAATTAAACTTGGCCTAGCTGGCTTCGATGGGCACGCGTACCAAACTCCATGCTCATCTTGACCGGTTTTCTGTTTATTGAGAGGTTCGAATCCCAATCAGGTGTACTGAGATTATTTTTTTCATATTGGTTTCCCACTCTTAATATACACAAATATGGGTACATTTTCTCTAAATTCTACCTTCTTCATCCCAACTTCATTATCATGGTTAAAATGCGTATAGCCCAGTTGGGTAGTAAGATGTGGTGGGGTAAAATAAACTTGACCTAGTGTTATACATCTTAACCTAATAACACGTGCACACAACATTACTTAATGGTTGGTATTAAAATTATATAGCCTTGTGAATTAGATATTTTTTCTCCATTTTATGGTTTCCCCATTTCACGCCAAGAAGATTTTCACAAATTTTCATAGCCAGGTGGTATTTTTGATATCTACTAATATAAGCACACTGATAAATTAGCCATTTTACACACAATTTTATACATTCAACTAAGTGTGTGCGAGGTTAAATTTTTTAAATGCGAATCGAAATCGAAACAAAGTTTGAAACAATCTAAACAAAGTCGAGGTTGAATCCAAAACTAACGACTTTGATGCTGTCGCATAGTACTACTTTAAAATGCTCAGGCTATCAATTAAGTAAGACCCGCTTCGGTGTCTACATGGTCTAACGCACTACTCTCGCAGACTACCGATGACGGGGATACCGAGGTTCAGATCTTGGTTGGGTTTCCCACTATCTCTCCACGCAAATGTGGGTAAACTTTCATAAATATAGCCTCCCTAATTCCTAAGACCATCAGCGTAATTAGTACATATTCGTATAACCCGAACGGTTAGTAAGACACGGTACAAAAAATAAATAAAGTACGTTTAGGTAAAAAAAAAGTTTAGAGTAGAAAAAAATACAAAGCAGATTATATTGTTTGATGTTTGTTGGCATCGGAATGTGAACCCAGGTTTTTTATAGGAAGCCCATTTTCGACCACCAACATTTAGTGAAATTCACTAAAATTTGCCATTGTAAAAATGTGTATTTTTTGATGTATTAATTAAAAATGTTAATTTTAAAAATTATTAAATGATTCCACTAATGCTTCTTTATGAAGTCCTGTATTGTTTTTCTTTATATTAATAATTAAATGCACTAAGTATTTAAATACGAAAATTGTAATACTTTTATTTGCGTTAATGTAGCAACATGAGTTTTCAGTTTTCAAATAACGGTATTCCTATGAAAATCAGACTGTAACTATATATTTACTCTATAAATGTCATTTTATGAATAGTAGGTGATAAAATATCATTATAATAGCTTGTATAGAAATGATTATATGCTAAAATATGTCATATTTGAAGATATGTAAAATAGGTTCATAATACAGGGTGGTCCATGGAAAAGTAGCCCGCCTCTTATATCCAGCAGGCGCCTCACTCTGAGTTGGAAGAGGTCAATCCCCTTCCGCCCATATTGTGACATGAAGAATGAGCAAGTGAACTGCTTGTCTAAAGCACAATATAGGGTGAAAGAGATTGACCTCCAATTCAGAGTGAGGCCCCTGCTGGATATAGGAGGTGGGCTACTTTTCCGTGGGCTAACCTGTAGCTCAAAGATTTAATCTTTGACTTAGACATTTTTAAGCTTTGAATGTCCTTGGCTTCAGCAGAATTTAAGTCCAACGAAGATAGCTTTGCATTGGAGAGCTTAACTCTGGCTTGATAGAAGTACATATTTTTTAAAAATAATGATTTAAGTGGTTTTTCATCCTATTTTAAGGATACCTGGTGAAATATCTTAAAATATTCCTTTTTGATATTTTGTCCATAGATTATTTATTACAATCCGCATATAGATCGAAATTGCATTGTGATACGTAGAAATAAAAACTAATTTGGATAAACTAAACGTAACTTTAAATTAATATGGTTTCCCACTCTACCTCCACGCAAATACGGGGTGTATTTCATCCTACCATCCTCCTCCCTATTTTATTAGTGAATTTAATGTTTAACCCTAAAGGCTACTAAGACGCAGTGTAAAAGATCTCAACAGCGTAACATTGCTTAAATAGCTCGTATTAACAGATCTACCCGCAATTATAAAATAAATTCTTCGTGGTCCACATGTTACTGCCCTATCGATTAGTTCTAATTTTTTTTCAAACACTTCGTCTCACTACTCATTCAGGTTATACTGTACTAATTACGCTAATGTGTTAGGGATGAGGAAGTTTGAATGTATAAGAAGTGTACCCGCATTTGCATGGGCCAGAAAGTTTTAGACTAGATAGGAAAAACCACCTTTAGCCGATTCAATTGGGATTCGAGCCCCGATTTATTCATCAGCATTCTAATTTATTGCAAGGGTGACGCTTTATACCAGAGGTGGGCAACATATTTTTTAATGTAGCCATAGCTGTGGCAAGTGAGAAGTGAAAGTCGCCATGTTACCACCCACTCTACTACCTCTTAGCTACGACCACACTAGACTAAAAGGAAAGCGGGTGGAAGCTACATAGGATATAAAAAAGAAAACATTAGCAACAATTAAATTACAATATGAATGGTTTATTCACGATAACGACAATTGAAACAATAATTTATATGGCCTCATAAGTCCATCGGAAGTGTGTTGAAATCAAATACATAATAACATATCATTAATCAAGCGGAGTTTGATTATGAGAATGTTTCCAAACATGAAACATATCCTTTAGTCAACTGGGTCAGTTTGGAAGAGACAACAACTCGACCAAGCTACACTATGTCACTTTCACAACGTTGACATTTACTACAATATTCAGACTATTCAAATTAAATACTTCTAGCAAAAATTAGTTCATAAATGTGGCAATCTAAAATTTTCAAGTGACATAACAGACACTAACACCCAAGTGGCGCCCAAAAAAGATAAGGTGTCTCATAACAAAATTTAATTTTATAAACTAAAAAACTTTTAATTATTAATTTACGATGCCTATTCCGGCTTATTCCAAAACCTACTCTACATTATAATTCAAAATTGAACAAGCCATAGTTCAAGTCTATTAAAATAATATTTATGAATATAAATATAGAAAATACGTAATCATCCTGTAAATGTCCAAGTGCAGGACAGGACTTCTCCAGACGGCGTCGAATATGATAGTGCATTTGTCTTCAGATTCGCCGGGTTTATATAGTGTTACTAGTCGCTTGAGGTTGGAAAGGGGGGGTCTCTATATTAGTGTTTGACGCCCCATCGGCCATTTCGATGAACGCAGAGCAGCACGTAGTCCATCGATCAAGCTGGGATTTGCAGACCTGTCTTGACCACGTCCACCAATGTTGATAGAGATATTTTTGACCAGTACACCTGTGACATATACACATCACGCGATCTCTTGGTGGTTGATACTCTTTTGCCCACCGGATGGCAGGATAGTCGCAGCTTAGTTGTTGAGTGTGTCTTTCGTCCGTTAGAATTACTTCGACCAGTCCGCTCAGAACATCATTTGCTGGCTCACCAAGGTTTGTTCGTCCCACTCTTCAATCTAGGACGCAACGTGTCTACTCCAGTCTTGAAGGTTGTTCTAGCCAAAAGATACAAATGGTAAGTACATGGACAGTTTGTGATTGCGAGGAGTTTATTCTTGTTTAATATTGTTCTTGATAGAGACTGAATCTACCTTGGAATACAATAGAGAAGGATACTATTGCAGGAAGTTTATTAATTTTGAAGTTTCATACGGAGTGAGTAGTATGGCTTATAAGGAAAACCTCTATGTAAAGACTAATATGGGGGTAGTATGATGTAACATTACCAAATGTTACAGCCTCATCATTTAACATTGAGATATTAGGTTGCTCAATCGAACGTGTAAAACAACACACACTGCTTAAATGATTTTATTCAAAACACGTACAATTCTACTATTAGGCCACTGTCTTAGACGTAAATGATGAAAATTGTTCACAGTGAAAATGTAAACCAATTTAATGCAAAATTTTATAATTCTTTTATCTTATAATTTGCAGAAACGTTGGCTGAATATCTGAACTCAATGAACTTGCGGAATGCTTCCAATGATATGCAGGAGATGTCAAGTTACTATCAGCCCCAACCTCCCCGCTTCTAGGAAATCAAACCAGATTAGACCGATGCATTATTACGAGTGACCACATTTGCGGTTTATTTCACAAATATAATTTTAACTGTATTAAGTGTATCACATCTACGATGCTTAGCAAATGTATTCAATGGTAGTAAATAAAGCTCGCAATAAAGGTACGGATATCAACAAATAGAATATCTTTATTAATAAAAGTCTAATGGTGTGAGATAGAAATCCGAAATAAGGTGAAATTGTAGAGGAACCATTTACGAGCTGCGCATAACTTTAAAACCTAAAAACCAATAAGAAATAAAGATTATAAAAAATAAAAACCCTATTCATTTAATAGTTTTATTCGTTGACATGTTGTTTGAATTTATAAAACAAGGATAAACTAGAAAATAGATTTCAGTGTCAAATACAAAGAGAAATAGCAGATTATAATACAGCGACTTGTTTTAATAACTTTGTTTCTTTCGTATTTATATGAGTAAAAGAATAAATTATAAACAAATTGTTTCTTTGGCAAATAAAGATTAAGCAGGTGACGTTCGACCTGCTTATTTAATTTAGGCTTACATTTACATATATGTAGGCCTATTTTAACAAATCATTGACTATACTAATTAAAAGTCATCTTGAAACTGAAATTTTCTAGGAGGTACCATCATACATTCACAGAAATAAGCTGTTTTAGTGAAACAGATTATTAGGCAGATCTTTGGCTTCATTTGTGTATTTGTTTGGTTCATCGGCTGGGCCTAATAATCTGTGAGAAACTTGCTTTGTTATCTTCACAGAGGACTTTAACAGGAAACACGTTTATTATATTCCCTGATGTTTTGATTGTGAAATTTGGATCTCTGAGATGCAAAGAACAAGGCAGAAAGAGGGAAGGCTTTAAATAGAGGAAGCCTCCACATCTACTTCCTAAGATAACCCAAGATATGTTTGACATGAACAAGGGAGTTAAAGTTTGCAGCCGCATGTATTTGACGTTAATCGCAGAATACATCTCGATTTAGGATGACATTGAATGATACAACCGTGATCAGATGCCAACGTTAATATAGGATGAGTTAACCATGCAGTAGATACACAGTCAATAGCTTATAATTACTATAATGAATAATTATTTCACGTTTGGGAGAAAAGCTTTACTGCTAAGGGATGATTTCAGGAAATGTTTACCAATTTTCCCGCATGTTCATAAGATAAGTACTAGGCACTCTCAACTGTGTAGCAAGTTTAAATTTCTCTGTTAAAATACAATGTACGGGAAATCTAAAGTAACTTCTGTTGTTGGCTAATGCAATAGCGTGATGGAAAACTGAAAAAATATTCGGCTTTAAATAAAATATCTTGGAAGAGCAATTGAAAATATTGACACAGGGCTTGGTAGTTCAAGAAACATTTGGAAATAAGCTGAGCCAATTTAATATTTCTAATGGCCATTCTGTGTGCATGAAATAACGAAGTTGCTCAAATAAATGAGGAGGTATTTAGTATTTATCAAAAAGAAGTCCATTGTTACATTAGTGTCAGCTCGGTTGACTGTAAGGATGAGTGGGATAAAGGCAATTATCCAGTAGAGTTTTTAGACAGTTAGACGCCTTCATAAACACTGCCAAAATAGTAAAACTAAAAAAAAAGGCAATATAGTAATGATCCTGGGGTACTTAAATATTAAAGAAGGCCTATAAAATGGAACTGCCTAGCTGCGACAAAATAGGATAAAAACTATAATTCGTGCCACTAAATGATCAGGTCTATCTCAAGGGAGTGTATGTTTCTTACCGACATTTGATTTGGAATCTGTAGTGGCATTCCCTTTGTCTTCAAACAGAAGCGTTCTCATTTAAACTGGTAATCCCAATTGCTATAAATAAGTTACAAGATCAAACCTTGGAAATGGTTGATATTTATTAGCCTAAGCCCGTTTTCAGCCATGGCCAATTATTGAACGTGGTCTTTTCTTATTTTTTTATAATTCATTTAGTAAATATAGAATCAATTTAGTTCACTCTCCCTTTATCCACTTTTATTGTGGCATATTATACGAATAGGCTGAAGAGATGATAGTATATTGTTCTTTATCAAAACACCTGAAGAGTCTCTACCCATCCTATCCATTGATAAGTTCCCATTAAAATGAAGCTAGTGCCGGGCTGGACTCGCTTGGCTCGCCATACTATATATTACTTCATGGAACTCTGCATTGACATGGTTATGGGTCTTGGTACAAGGTTTGACCGCGATATCCCTACACTTCTAGAATATTATGGGTGAGCGTCGAGTGTTCCACGAGTTCTACACATGCATCATGTTCCTTTTCTTTTTACCCAAATCTGCCGTCCTATCGATTTCCCTTTTATCCGTTTATGAGACCACGTGATGACGTTCAAGAGATATACAACTCTCTGTTTGGCCTTTGTGAGGTGGTGCAAGGTGCCGTACTTCCCATTCTAACGTGTTACTAGCTGAATGGATCGTAACGAGCCCTCTGCGATTTCAAGCGATCAAGTCTAGTGGAAAGAAGAAGAGGCAGATGCGGCGTCGTACCTGACTACAAGTCAAGAAATAATATTGAATAGTTATGACATTAGGGGAATTTCTTATCAACTTACCCAAATTGTCACATTTTACCTTCAACTGGACCCAGCTAACCGAACACCTGATACACACCTGCCAGACATAACAAGCTGGTTGCACTCACACCAGTGAACTGAGCTGCGTAGTCGAGGTTCGAGTGTCGACCACTAGTTGGCGAGTCGAACGCTAGTACATTTGAGAAGAGCTAGGAAGGCCTGGAGAGCTTGACTTGATACGAGAAAACGAGAAGTCTAGAACAACATAGACTAATCACAGCGCATGTGGATCCTCATGTGGTTCCCATCCCACACCACTCCCCTTGCCTCCCTTCATGTATAATTTTCTTTACTGCCCCCTTTCTGGAACTAGCCGTATATATGGATGTCTTCGAGGCCTTATATGTGACATTGAAGGTAATAATGCAAATATATTGGTCAAAGCTTAGTTATTATTATTATTATTATTAGCACCGCGTCTTACTACCCGTTCGGGTTATACGCACTTACGCTAATGTGAAATGGTAGGGTGATTGTGAGATGAAATGGGGGACCTACAGTTTGACGTGGAATCCGAACCACGGTGAAGGCCTGGCATTCCTCACATTCACAAATTGTGATTAATACACGTCTTGTCAGAGGTGGAGGAAGGGTTTGGCAATCAGATAAATCTGTGCCGGGACCTGGGATTGAACCCCGGACCTCAGCACAGAAGTCTGACACCTTACCCCTAGACCACCAGGTCACCCTGTCAAAGCTTAGTAATATGAGAATTTACATTCTGTGCAAAGTTTGTCTATTTATAATAAAAATGTATAAATACATAAATTAATGTATAAATATATTTTGTACAGTTAGGAAACTTACCATTTGTGATCAAAAGTAACGATTATGTAGGCTAATAATTTTGCAATGTCCCGTGAAAAACTAAAATGGGAATATTTAATTCTTGGCATAAAATGGTATTGACTTAGGCTGTTAGGAAGCAACTGTTATGTAATAATTTTGATCTCTCCCATGTAAAACTTATTTGGGGAATAGTTATTTCTTTTCATACAGGCTATTGACTAAGGATGTTGAGAAGTAATTGCTATGTAATAATTTTGCCGATGTCACATGTAAAACTAAATGGAAAAAATTTATTTCATTGCATAAAAAGCTATTGTCTTAAAATGTTGAGAATGAATGTGATTTTTCTATATTATGAGACCTAGTCTTTATTTTGGAGTTGTTGGAAACTGAAAGCTTAAAATTGCCTTAAAACGTAAGGAAAAATATGATGTTGAAAGCTAGACTTTCATTTTTGTATATATATGGTTAAATTTTTATAATATAATTTGTTTTCAAATAATGTTACTCAAATTAAAGGCATACTCAATTTTACTTTTGTAATTTTTTGATTTTGGTCTTGCCCTTTTCCTAATGAATATACTAAAGTTTAACCTGGCGTTATAATAAAATCCATAATTTAAACATTATATAAATTTATGCATTTAGGAGGGACGTTTATAACTCAGTTGGGTATCTTTCCGGAACCTTGTGAGTGGCGTGTCCCTGAGGTGCACTAGTTTACTCTCAGACCATTGTCCCTTTTTGACTCAAGAAACAAACTCTGTGCTATTTATTTTCTGTACTCTTGAGTACTCTCCTTTATTGGTTTTAAGGAAGGAGGTTGCAAATAAGAGTCAACGCCGGGGTTCGGCCGAGAACGGGGTGGGTCAGATGGCTGCCAGCTCCAACTAGAACTAAGGTGTCGGAGAGCGTCGGAGGATTAGCTTTTACCAGTAGGCAGCAGCAACCTGTCAACGTCACCAGTTTCCATTCGTGGTTTCTGAAGGATCCTCCCGTCAAGAAAGAGCTCGTTTATGGTGGAAAGTGGGAGGTAACTCTAGGTACATTCAAAGAGGCCTACCCAAGCAAGAAGAGTGAGTTTTCTACTAGAGACCTTTATAGGGCCACCAAGGTTGCCACTGCAACCTTTTCAATCCCAATGGAGGTGTGCGTGAGTGGCTGCCATCAGGAATATTCAGCCCTCTACACGGCTGAAAACAACAGAGCGGGTGAAGTCAGCATGGCTCCTCGAGCTAGAGAGTGACATTTGCAGCTGGCGGCTGCCCCCAATATCCACCTGCCCTCTCAAGGTTGAAGACAACATGGCCCTTTCCTGGCTACCAACATGACTTCCCCAACTTCCAGGGAGGTACGCACGAGTGAAAGCCCAAAGCAGGATAAGGCCCTTCCCAGAGCTGAAAACTCCACCGCGGATGAAGACAGTGGGTCCCCGCCAACTCCTGGAGTGGTGTGTGCCAATGGCAGCTGCTAAGAGTAGCCTGCCCTACTCAGGGCATGTGACTACTTGCCCATCCATATCTGGGACCCCAACAGCCCTTAGAGGGGTTGCTGATGTATAAAAAAATGTACTGGAGACCTTTCTAAGTGTCATCAGCCTTACATTTTGGGCAGGAAGGCAAAAACTCCCGTCAGCACGATGGGTGGATACTAAACGGTTCCAAAAAAAGCCCTGACCAAAGGGGGCTTATCAGTTATGCTCCAATAAAAACCGCAGAATGTGGAACTGGTGGCTTGCCAGTAGGGATTCACAGAGGCAATGACGTGCGTGTAATTGCAGAGGTCCAAGAGACCTACTTCACGGGCGATACCTCTCACCAAAAAGTGTTGTGCAGAAAGAAAGCCCTTCTGACTTACTGTCAGATACGGAAGGTTGGGGGTGGGGGGGGGGGGGTCACATGCTACCCTTGTGTCGACAGCTCGTGGTTAAGGTACTTCTGACCAACATTAAGCTTGACGTGGTTCAGGAGGAGCTTTTTGAGATGGGATTCCGTGTGAAAACTGTCATCAGATGTTCTACCAGTGGAAACGGGATAAGAAGTCCGGTTAGTGGCAGCGATCGCCAAACTTTGTTGTCATGCTGACGCCCGAGGTGCATACTGCAAGACTGTATACTCTTGCATCTCTGTGCAAGCTCCACGTCAACATCGAGAAGTATTAAGTCGCATTTTAGCTCAGTACAGCGCAAGAACAGTTTCTGGTTCGGCCATATGAGAAAAAATGGCTGTGATAATCCTATGTGTGGATTCTGTAGTGGTTACTATGAAAGATGCGGGTGCCTGAAAGAGAGACATCCTCTTCCAAGGTGCCTGCACTTCTCAGGATCTCACTCCTTGGCTTAGTGGGGTCTTCCAACTTATAAGACCTTACGGTTGGCAGAGACGGCATAAGCTTACAAGGTTCAAGAGTGGAGAACTGATGGGATGGTATAGTCGACAGAATGGATGTTACACTATGTGGAACGGAAGGTAATCGTGACTCCTACTTCAACATCGATGAACTGGAGAACCCTTTCATTGAAGAAATGACAGGCATACCAACCCCTCCCAGGTCAAGGTACCCTCTGAAGTGGCCCTCCCAGAGTTAGCCTTGGCTGGCCACCTTCCTTCGCTGTCAGGAATCTGCCTGAGACCACTTATCTTCTCCCACACCCCTCTTTTCAGTTCCTTTCCACCCCGCCTCTCTCACCACCCCATACCCTCTCGCTCCTCAAACCATTCCTTACAATCTCTCCTCCTCACCCTGATTTCACCACTGCCCTTGAGTATTAAGATTCTAAGCTCAAAACCTGTTTTGAACTGATCAAAGATGTACTGGACAGGACACTTGGGACTGTTCATCGGGTCTCTTAAGGAAGGTCAAGGTTCCTAGAAGAAGCAACCCTGGCCACCTGATAATAGGGCACAGCGTTCTCTACCTAGTCTTCAATTGCATGGCACCTGAATAAAGGACCACAAGTGTGGAAGTTTCTCACGATCACTCTCTGGAACGCTAACGGAGTCACGAGGAAAGAGGCTGAGCTGAAAATTTCCTGGCTGAGCATCGTGTAAATGTATTGCAGTTTGGAGAAACTCGTTTGCACCCCTCATTGAGGGGCGCAATGGAAGAGTTGAGCCATCATCGGATCTATCTATCGGTGGATGTGGCCTAGGGTGGGACATCTGTCTTGGTCATAAGAGACCTCGACCATCATGCTATCTCACTTCTTCCCCTTCACCACATGGAAGCATTGGCTATCCAACTGGTGACATAAACCGACTAAGTTCATCCCATTTGCACACAATTCCCTCCAAACCATTGGCTCTAGTAAACCATTGAAGCAAATATAGATATGTTGCTACGTTGTAGTACGCCTGTTTTAATCGATGGTGACTTCAACACAAAGCACCCATCATGGGACTCTAGGATCATGGATTTGGTGGTGGATTTCTCCGTGATTCCATATATAAAAAAGCCTGATAGCTTATGTTTCCCCCATCTCCACCTACTTCCCTTTCAATCCACTCTGCCACCCGGGAGTCCTAGACTTCATTGTCACTAAAGGGATTCGATGTCGATTGGTTCTGAAGTCCCTAGCAGAGCTAGACTCAGATCACAATTCTGTTATTTTGAACCTTAAATGCACGGTGTCATTGATTGATCCCCAAGAAAAACCCAACCTGAGATGCATTGACTGGTACAAGTTCACAAATGTGTTCACAAATGAGACATATTAAGATCCAACCCAAAATTTTGAATGACAGCTGAAATTAACAAGGGTGCAAAGTAATAACTTCCACCATCAAGGGAGCGTTTGAAGTTTCACTGCCGAGGCACCGTTCTCAGAGGCTGCAATAGCTTTCTTCGCTTGATTATTTCCTTAGACACGTCCAGGAGCAAAATCAGCCGTGGAATGCTTGTCAAATATTGAAGGACCTGGCAGGCAAAGCCAATTGGAACCAAAACGTCCATACCATTTGTGAGACAGTTCAAGAATACTGTAGAGTGTCTGAGAGGACCATTTTGAAAGAATATGCGTACAAAACAGGTCCTTGGGGCAGATTACAAGGAAATTGATGCGGGTCCCTACACTAAGCCCACCTATCGTGGGACGTAAGGGGGTGGCCAACTCAGACCAGGAGAAATCTGACGTTCTTGCCGAGCACTTGGAGACTAAATTCGTACCGACCGAAGACCCGTCAAATATGGTACACATAGCGCACATGAAAGAGGCCATCGGTGTGGTCTTTAATAGACCCTTAGATAAACCCAATGCTACAGATGTGACAAAAATGTTTCAGGCATTAGCCGCAGACCTGATGGTTTCATATACGTGGTCCCCAGAAACTAGCCTTTGGAGGCTAAAAACTTCCTCGTGGAGTTGTTCAACGCCGTCCTGCTCCTGAGTCATTTCCCTGAGCCAAAGAATCATGTCGAGAATCTCTGATTTCACAAATCGGGCAAAGACCTAGCCCTAATTTGCCTTACCAACTGATAAGCTTGCTTGACTCGTTTAGCATGGTGTTGGCACGACTATTACTGACGATAATGACACGACATCTTTGGGAGGATTACATTTTAGTGGATGAGAAATTTGGCTCTTGGGCTGGACAAGCCACGTCTTATCAGTTGGTCTGCTTTATCAAGCAAGTCACGAGGAACTTAAACATCAGCACACTGACTAGTTATGTCTTCCTTGAAGTGGCAAAAGCCTTCGACCTTGTTTGACACGAAGAACTCCTTTTCAAACACCTTTCCCTAAACCTCCACTTCTACCTAGTCAAGGAACACCATTTCCCAAGTCCAACGCATCTGGGCTGGAATGCTTCAGGGTTCATTTATGGGCCTTGTTCTCTTGAGTCTGTGCGTGGATGACATTCCAAAATCCCCAGATGCCAGACTGGCACTGTATGCGGACAACATGGCTCTTGTAGCTGTGTCGTGCATAGGGTCTAAGGTGGAGATGAGACTCCAGACACACCTAACGCATTGAGATTGGTGACTGACTACTTGGAGAACAAGTATCAACGTATAAAAGAGCACATCAATGCTATTCACACGGAATAGTAAGTACTAGAGGCTGGCCCCTCACCGGCTGTTCAAAGACCAGATTAGATGGGTAGACAGCGCTAAGTACTTAGGTCTTATTCTAGACACCAAACTAGCTTGGTGACTACACATGGATACAATCTTTCCAGAACTGGTGTCTTAGGATTATTGTGAACGCCCCCTGATACGATCGCACCATAACTCTGCACCGGGATTTGAAGGTGCCCACCATCAAGGGCCACTTCCGGAAGCTTACGTAGTCCTTCTATTACAATCCGCTAGTGCCACCAATCCACTTATCCAGAGGCTTGGTTAACTACGTCATTAACCCTGGAGGGTAGCACAGACGTCCTAAAGCCCTGCTTGGATAAGCGAGATGTGATAACAGTGGCCATAAGGAACTATCACCCAGCCCCCGTAGAGTAATGTCTCAGCACATATCTCTAGAAACCGTTATTAATTTACAACTGTTATTTTAATTACTGATAATACTGTATTTTTATTTGTTCCATAAACCTTCGCGCAATGCAACAGCCCATCTCTTCAAGTACAGCTAACATCATGATACGACCTGTAGTATTGGGACATAAAACAGAGTGTTGTCTTGCTCCCCTTCTGGGAGCATTAGATCATGCTTTTCTGCTCTTGCGACAGCTGCTTGAGGTTCACTTTTTGTACCACTGTCCACTAGTTTAGGTAAGATAAGCGCTACCTGTGGGCAGGCTAGCACTGACGTTATTTAAAATTCTCTTTCTGTTTGAAATATTTTTTTAAACTTTTCAAAACTATTTGTTTTAGATTTAACTTATTACATATTTACATAAGTATTTCTTGAGTCACCTCTGTAAATTTTGGTAACTTGTCTTTTTGAATCCACTATGTGGGATTAGAATGTTATAAATTATAAGTAAATCAATATTTAAAGGTTGCCATTTTGAGGTCACTATGTTGAAATGAGTATATAAAACAAGTAGATTCAATTTTATTACTACTTCCATGTTGGGAGTAGAAACACTCCGTATTTAACTTACTGTTTATTATCTTTATTTATAATAAAGCGTATTACTAAGTAATTTCACCGTTCATAACCGCCATGTTGGGCGTAGAACTGCTTTGTATTTAACTTGCGATCTATTGCCATTATTTTGGGCTTTAGAACTTTATGTAGTAAATTCATTATTGGGCATAAAAATACTTTGTATCTATTATACTTTTTTAATGCCACCATTTTGAGCGCAGGGACATGAGTTAGTATTAAAATAAACTTGTCGCAGACAGGCCTAAAAATAGTTTGCATTATTAAGTCCGAAATAGGAAGAAATATTTAAAGAATGATCTAGTGAGACCAGTACACTTTAAGGTTCAATCTGTTAAATAGTATTTTTTTTTCTAGCTTGCTTTAGTGTTAAATGTTGCCATGATCCACATAGCTATAGCTTGATTTTCCTACTAATGGACACTCTACGCCCCTTTTAGAAAATACAAACATGATTTTTAACATTTATAAAATTGTACTATATTAGTAGACTAGAGTTGCTGGTGACAGAAAGCTCGAGGTTCGACTCTTGGCCGGGTGTACAGAGGGTGTTTTTTTCCAAATTGGTTTTCCACCCTACCTCCACGCAAATGGGGGTACACCTTTTCTAAATATAAACCTTCTTTATCTCTAAAATCATTACCGGTACGGTAATTAGTACATAAGTGTACAACCCGAACGGGTAGTAAGACACTGTGCTAAAAAATAAATATGTAAAAGTAGACCTAGTAACCAATACTAGCTGTTAGTTATGTAGATTGGTAAGAAAACTGGAGTAATACATTATTGGAACATTTAGATACTTGCTTCGGTAGCTAGTCTAAGGCGTCATTCTCGTGTCAAATTTGACTACTAATGGCAGGGAGATCTGGGTTTGAATTCCGGTTGGTTGTACTGAGGGGAGTTTTTCCTAAATGTTTTCCCACTCCCTCTCCACGCAAATGTGGTTACACTTCCTTAAAGTCAATCCTCCCCATCCCGAACTTATTAGTGTGCGTAATTAATACATATGCATATAACCTGAAAAGGTAGTAAGACGTGGTGCTAAAAAAAATGAACTTAATTACTCTAATTTTATTAAGACTAGAAAAGTTAGTAACTAAGATTAAGTATAGGGTATTTACAAAGACACAAAATTAGCTAATTGTGTATCAAGTCGCGAAGAGGAACTGGTTTTGCAAGATATTTACGAAAATTAGTCGCATCTATTGGTTAAAAGATGTGCCGTTGACGTCACGTATCACACAATGACGTAGATAACTAACTTTTGGACCTATAGGAGTCAGGCTAGTGTGAGAGGAAATAGTGTCGCAGCGGATTGATATTAGAAAGTAGTGGATCGGGTTACGGGAAGACATACAGGGGGAATTGACTGAAAGTATTAAAACACGAAACTGTGCTTCAAGATAGGATTTCCAGTGTTATGTTAGTTTTATCGGCACGTTTTAAAGCTATAATATTGAAACAAAACATACACTCTTAAATAATTATAAAAAAAAGTTCTTACATTATTACAGAATTTTTTTTTGATCTTAAACTAGTTTTTTTTGTTGAAAAATAGTCTACAACTTAAATTATTTGGTTAATTCACGAAAAATTTCCTCCAGGAATGTAGCTTAAAAGAGTCCGTGGAAGCATGTCTATCTAGAATCTTAGACAAGAGAAGGGTAATTTTTAAATGATGTCTATGTGCAGTGTTTATACTCGTCAGTGGAAGAGGGAAAGTGTTATCAGGACGTATTCCAGAGGCCCCACAGGATCGCATAGTAAATTACTCATTTTCTTCCCTCTCTTTATATTTCTTACATTAGAGTCCAAGTTTGATGGTTCTTAGAGTGTTAAAGTATGGCAAGTTAAGATGCAAAAAGCTTTGCAAAATAGCTTCAAAATCCCCAAGTAGGCAACGTCGTTAACGTTCCTTAAGGTCATTGGTCCATCAAAATTTTATTGTATTATTTTAATAAGTGTATAAATATAAGCTATAAATATTGATTCAATGATTTCAAATCATTACAGTTCTCGAGTTATAAGTAGTCAAACTTACTATTTTATCCATTTTACGTACTAATTTTAAGGTAAAGTATTTAATGTATGGGGATTAAATTTATTCTAGCTAGACATGCATATGAAGTGTATGCAATGAAGTACTTACAATATTTTAATAAAATTAGCCCCGTGGAAAAGTAAGTGCACATAAAATTGTTAATTTGAGCCAAGTGGCCAATTAGTCAGGGACAACCATGGTAGTTCTACGTATGAGACCGGATTACAGTAAGTTCCCGAATTAGACACGTATCTTGATTACGCGGATCCGTAGATATGTAGTTACGATATTTTGACTTACAACTATCAACACCATATTTTAAGCACCCTTTTAAGGATAATATATCTGTTCCTAGTAAGCTAACGTCCAGCTGAAAGTGTCATAGTCATTATGTTTGTTTCTACTTTGGGCGTAAGTCATGTTCTCAAAGTTTTTATCTTAGTAAGTATAACCTGTTTATAACCTGATTTTGGCAGAAAGTAAAGTTTAAAAAAATTCAAATATATTTGTATGCAACCGACATTGATAACATTTTAACATACTTATTATTTGTATTAATTTATAGATATTGGTAATATCTCTCAAAATTAACACCTGCGGATAACATGACTCAATGTATGAATATAATATTTTAATATTATTAAAATTGTGTTAGTAACTTTAGTAACTAAAAAACTAACAGAAGATACTGTTCTTCCTACCAAAATCAGGGTATAGCTTTAATTATCCTTATAAACCATAAATGGCAAATCTATGGCACGCGAATAAGATTTAGGTGGCACGCTGACATGAAAAAATAAACACTAAATAAAACTTTTCCCAACGTGGTATTATTTTTTGAAGTAAATAATATTTTGATAACCTTTTCAATCATATGTCACAAAAACTTTGTGAAGTTAATCACCACAACGTTAGAAATCGTCCTCTGTCATGTTGAAAACAAAGTTATAAACCGAGCACAAATATCTTGGCCAGCAAAATACAACACGTTTCAAACTGTAATAGAAACGATTATATGATTTATTTTTTTATTTTAACATTTATATAGGCTTTTATATTTGTTTGAATTTTGCCCCCCTGAAGGTGTTACTTGCAATGTTTTTACTTTGAGTTAATGACATTATTACTGTCTAAGACACTTAATTTGGTAATTTAATAAATTTTACTTATTTAAAATCTAGCCATTATTTAAATAATTAAAATAATTTTATATGAGTTTTTCATTACATTCCATAATATTCAACCAACTTTGATTTTTAAATAATCATTGAAAACTTAAATAAGAGGTGGCACACTTGACTAGTTCAAAATTCAGCTGCTAGTCCTTAAAAGGCACACTGGTCGGAAAAGTATCTCCATCCCTGTTTTAAGCGAACATAAATGTCAAAAAACACATTGTATTTAAACACTATTCAACTTAGGCGATTTTTAAAATGGCGTGGAAACGTTTATAATGAATTAACTTGAAGTAAATAATATTAAAAAAAATTGATGTTCTTTTATTATTTTTAGAATTCTATTTACCATCGCAAAAATAACTCCTATGAACTATACATTATTTTCAAACTCTACAGTTATAATATATTTCTATAACTATGTATTCTTATTAAATGTTTGTATTGTATTTGATTTAAGCCAAATAAAAATATGTCATTTTGCAATGCAATTAAGTTATTTTTATCCAAATTAGGTATTCTAATAGGAATTCAGCCAAGAACATTTTATTTTTACTCAGGAACCATGTACTGCTGAATTAAGAGGGTGACCTTTTACTAAATATTTAAGTTATGACTACATGTTGACGTATTAATGTTTGGGTCCTTTTGTTATCAGTTTTATATTGGTGTCAAAATAATTGTTAACATTATTTAATGGATGACTAGGATATTAAAACTTAGTTGGAATCATAAGTGAAAGGAATACAATATCAAGATATCTCCATTTTCTTTGCACCGCGTGCTACTTCACATTCAGGCAAGCCAAATTTAACCATACGAATGTGATAGGGATGAGGAAGGTATAATTTAGAGGAATGTACCCTAATTTATATGGGGGGAGAGAATCAGGGGTTCTTTAGGTAGAAAACACAACCTCAATACACCCGGGTATAATTCAAGCTCCATCCTTGCCGTCATCGACAAAGCTGACTAAATGAGCTTCACGTATAGACAGTGGTTCCATCAATGTAGGTAGCTCTCAATTGAAATAGTGTTAAAACACCTTGTTTATGGGATAAATGTTTCCAATCTGATATGACATAAGAATGTATTTCCTTTACTGACAGTAGTGTCTTAAGATTGAGAAGGGTGATCTGAAATAAATTAGAAATAAGTGTTTATTTATATAAAAAAAACTTATATTTGTTTAAGGCATTAAACATGAACTTTATAAGCACTGCAATATGTCCATAAGTGACTTTTAATTTAATTTAATCTCTGATAATACACCTGAAAAAATCATACATCCAACCTTGTATCAGAAATATTGTAGTATCACTGTAATAAGAATATTTACACCCAAATAACTAATTATTTGAATATCGTCAAATGCTAGCTTAGACCTGTATCCGCCTCCCTTACCCATTAATGCCCCATGGGACAGTCCTGACATAATAGAGAACAGTGTATTTTTTAAACTTATGATTGTAGATTTTTTTTCTAAATTATAGAGTTTTATAAGTATCACAACGTTTAAACTATATTAATTAAATTTATAAATAACACATAAAATAATGTGTATATTGATATATATTACGTATGTATAGCTATAAGTTAAAAAAAACTAGTTTAAACTTCTTACATACAATTAGTGTCCAATTACAGATTTTTCTATTGTGTTTAAAATAGCTCTAAAATTACGTAGGATTAAAATTTGACTCGCTCCTTATAGACTGAATTTGTATACAACCTGGGTTAGGCTAGACTAAACAAAGTCATTGGTCTGTTAGCCATATGTCTCCAGACAAGACGTCCCACACAAAAAAGACGCAAACTACGACTCGATTTATTGGGTTGTCTGACTACACTAAATTCTTCTTAGACGCAATTCAAATCAAAGATGCAGAACGCACGCTAAAAGAACTCAACATAACAACAATCACATCAAATATCTTAATCCAATATGAATAGATTTTTAAACAAAATAATTAAGAACACGACGAATACTTGCATTGATGGACACCCGGACACATCCAGTCTGGTTCTCTGGTGATGGAGAGGTCAGGGGTCAAAATCTGATCGGGTATACTGAGATCTGTGTTAACCTTAATAGTTTCCCACTCTCCCTTATGTTAATGACTATACATTTCCTATAAATTCTAGCTCACTCATCCTTAACTCATTACTGCAATTAAAATTATGACACCTCAAACGGATAGTCGGGCCTAGGAAATATGCGGTGCTAATAAAATTACAACAAAACAAGATTACTTTAACTACTCCTAGTATAACTACAAACATAAAAGTGACTGGACCTATGATCAACACTTACTGACAGTTCTTAACGTTACAATTACTTTCATATACTCATACACCAACTTGGCAAATGTCACAATTACAGAACGTATACTCCATTCACGGTAGGAATTACTCTCTGAAAGGTATTTTTTCCAACCAAAATCCTACTATATAATAGCTTTCTGGTAGGGAAAAGGCCTTTCAGAAAACAATTCCTACGATGAACAGACTTTATGATGTTTGACAGCTGTAAAATAAATAATGTAGTCAAATACAATGTTATCTAGTCTTCATTTATTTATTATACCTTCAAAACTTGTCACCTAATACAATAACAATTGTTCTTAATCCAAACATATCTAATTTAACCAATAAAATCAACACACTTCCAAAATGAAGAAAATATCTAAGATATTAAAATAAACACTATAGCCATTTCTGTCTATTAATGAACTAATATTTTAACCAGATTAAGGCTTTCTATCCAACAAATATTTTGCGCCACGTCTTACTACCCGTCCAGGATATTTGAATTTTAACTACTAATGGTATAGGTTAGTGGTAAGTATAATGCATAAGTTATAGAAAATGTACTTGCAATTTCTTGGAAAATATAGTAGGAAACCATTTAGGATAGATCACTTACAGTACTTCCAACTGGGATTCAAACCCCTATTCACCCGTATCCGTGTCCACGTGCCCACCGACACTACTGCTATAAACTTAATTTATAAACATTTATATGACATGAAGATCATTGAAGAATGCATTTCAATGTAAATAATTATTTATTCATTTAGAGCAGTGGGGGCCAACCTTTTCTTCTGGCATGCCACTATTTACGTTAAGAATATTAGGCATGCCACTCCACCTTAAAATCTCTAGCCTAACCTTACCTTAGTACCACCACCATCTTTCAAAAATACAACAAGACATTACTATGACTATTTACAAATTTATAGTTGATTAATATATTTGATCCCTGATTGGATTAGGAATTTTGTGTTATTTCTGTTTATTTCAGATAATAGACAAGAAAAAAATTATAACGAGAATAAAGCAAAACCCTATTCGAATAATTTATAATGAAAATATATAATTGCATGTTTCAAGAATATACTTTAAGAAATTAGTCCATAACCACACCAATCAAACACTGTGATTGCATTATTATGTTTTATTAATATACAGTATTAATAGGAAAATTAAATACTAGTAGAAATCATAACCATTTTCAATTTTAGAAAATAAATATTTTAGCTTTTAGTGAGGTTTCTGGATCTCTTTGACATTCAAGAGCTCATTAATGTTTGGATTTGTCGTGGAAGACACTAGAAGAATCATATTTATTATATGCTTATCAGTGAGAACCAAACCGTACTTATTTTTTACTAAGTTCATAAATGAAAAAGTTTGCTCACAGATGTAAGTAGAACCAAACCTACAACAATATCTCAAGGCCATATGTCTTAATATAGGAAACTGGCATGAGAGAGGGAATCTACAGAAGATGGAAAATTCAGGGCGGGAAGGATTCCCAAGTACTTTCTTGTACATGCTGTGAATCGCAGCGTTGTTCTGAATTTAATTTTGTACACTAGAAGGGTAGAGAACTATTTCTTCCGTAGAAATTGAAAAAGGGTTTGTAAAAACCTGAAGATTTTTATTTTCATTCTGAAAGTCTCAAAACCTGGTTAAAAATAGCATTAACATGTTTGTGTTTATCAAAGCCTTGCCCACTACATTCAGTGTTGGAAAGTTTATGCATTCATGAAAAATGGAAGAGCTCATTTTGAGAGAGATGAATTATGTACGACCCATGAGAATTAGCTTTGCTTTAAAAGCCTGAACTGAGATGAATAGGTTTGTAAAAAGGTTACTCTCTTACAAACGCTGATTCAAGCTATTAAGGTGCCCCATTATGTCCTCCATAAAGTTAAATCCCATAGCCATTCTTCATCCTTTAAAGTAGATCCTGTTTTATTCCAAAAACTTCATAACACTACTCTTTAAACTCCAAAATTTCTCAAGCGCCTTTCCCTGCGACAGCCAATGGACACTAGAATAAAGTAGAAGTTCATTATGGTATTTTTCTTCCGATTCCGCTTCGAGGAGTTGGTGGAATTCCCATTTGTTAAGTGCATGATATTATATATTAATGATAAATCGCACCACTGGATCGAGTACAGAATAAAATTCCATATCTTTGGAATAGGGCTTTTTAATGGATAATGCAAAAGTATTTAAAAACTTTGCGCTTCAAATAACCTTCAAACTAAACTACAAAACCTTTTACATTGCTACCCGCTTCGATGGCCTCATGGTCTAGTACTCTACTCTCACAATAGACTAGACCGCCGATGACAGGGAAATCAAGGTTAAAATATTGGTTGGGTGTAATGAGGGAGGTTTTTCCTAAATGGTTTTCCACTCTCCCTCCACGCAAATGTGGGTACATTCCTCATCCCTAAAACAACTAGCGTAATTAGTACATAAGCGTATAACCCGAACGAGTAACAAGACGTGGTGCTAAGAAAAAAGACTTTTATTTAAAAAGCTATAAACTCATGGCACACGACTGAAAGCAATTATGTATGTAATATAGCACCTAGAGGTTAGGTGGATATGTGAACTAAACGTAAATGTCGTATATTATTGTTTACCTGTGACAGGGTGGCCGGGGTGTGAATTCAGGTCGTATGTACCGAGTGTTTTAGATTAAATGGTTTTCAACTCTCCCTCCACACTTATCTGGATATATTCCCTTTAAATGCCTCTTTCTTATTCCTACCCCAATAGCGTAATTAGATGTGGATAACCCGACCATGTTGTTAGACAGTGCAAATACATAATAATATAAATAGAGCCGATGAACAACAGACTAATTTTTACACTAAACAAGCGTACAATAAATATATACAAATTTTTATCCAAATTAAAGTCCCCTTATTATTATTTTACTATATGATTATATGAACATTTGGACATAACATCAGAATAGAAGTGAATAACCCGAATGGGTAGTAAGACGTGGTGCTAAAAAAATTGTATTAGATGAACTGTACCCAAATTTGCTCAAATGTGGATACACTCCTCAATATTCTACCTTCCTCCTTCCTTTCTCATTTGTGTAATATGCGAAAGCCGATGGATATTAAAAGCTAAGCACACAATTATTTTAATAAATAATAATTTCCCGGGCTGTCTTTTCATACTTTGATGGTGTGGGGAGGAGAATTTTAGATTAAGTGTACCCTAATTTACGTGGAGGAAGCGTAAGAAGCCATTTAGGAAAAAACCCCTTCAGTATGTTCGGTTAGGATTTGACAACCTCGCCACAAAGCAAATTAGAGGAACTTGGCTAGAATAAAACTAGGCAAGCTTCCTTATATTTCCATGACTTGTGGCCTTAGTGAAACATACATTCTTATTTGGCGGTAGTGTCCCAATGCTGGATAGGTTGATGATGGGTTTTTGTGTAGGTTTAAAAATGAGATAAAATGTTAGTTGAAATGGCCACTACAATTGTCCTGTAGTCTAGCATGTCAAATATGGATATCCATGCAAAAATGTCTTATGCGAAGTGATGTTTAAAAACTATGAATACCATGAGTTGTGGGTCAAGCTATTTTAAAATCCCGACCTCCTAGAGACAAAAATCAAATATCTAATGGTTCAGAGCTAATCCACCAATAGTTTGAAATACATCAAAAACCTTAATACGGAAAGATAAAAAGTAAATAAATAAAAAACTGCTGGTTAAAAATTTAAAATTTATGTGTAATAGTATATATTTAATAGTTTAGAAAGTATTCAGTCTATGTATTGAAATATTTACGCATTCATCTATAGAAAGCTATTAAGTCAAATGTAAAAAATCAAACACTTGCGAGTAATAGGTTTGGAAAATTGGAAGCATCTAATTTAATCAGCTAAAACAACTTTTAGGGGAAATGAAAAAATAAGAGTTAATTTTAAAAAAAATAATCAAAACACAAATAATCAGTTTTGTTGAAAAAAAAGTAAAAAAAAGTTCCAATGCCCGATTATCATTAATATTTTGACCTTGGTTTTAGCACACAGATTTTCTTGAACAACAAAATTTAGGCCTGCTTTCTGATTAGTAATTGCCAAAACTGGAAAACATAGGTATTTTGTTTATTTTAAATTCCAAAAATAAAAATATTATAGTTTTTCCAGCCTCGGTACTATCATAATATACATAATATGAAATATTTTGTGTCTGTTACAAAAAAAAAAATCATTCATTTGTGATGAAAGCGTTAACCTAATTTTATGTAATCGTTTTTTGAAAGCCCCCCAAAGCTGTCATTCTAACTACTCCACTGGATATAATACTAATTCTCTAATAATAGACAAAAATCTACTCAATTTTGAGAAAGGAAGACAGAAAAGAGGTCCTGCTTTATTAGCAAAGTCAACGCTACCGGTAGGTACCTTAGACTGTCGAAACAGTTATGCAAATATTGTTACTACAGCACAATAATTATGTGTAAAACTTTAAGATATAAAATATTTATTACAATGAGTATATTTAAAGAACTTCTAAAACATTTTGAATACAGTTATTATAATTTTTCCATCAATTTCTTTGAAAAACACAATAAAATAATTCCCTAATTTTAAGCAAAATCTGTTTCTACTGCGCATACGAATGTAGAAAAGAATTATCTAGTAGGCCCATATAATTACTCCACAAGATCAGTGTTAAAATATAATTCTAACATTTGAACTCCCTTGGCAAGATAGTTGAGATAAATTGATATAACTTAGACGTTCTTAGATTTGTTTAATCAACTTTCATCTTCCACTTATAGTAAGCTTAGTAAACTTACCAAATATCCTCTTTAGTTCCATTAATAATTCTTTGTGATTGACAGGCTGACAGGTATTTTTTTCAAACTTGACTTAATTATTTACAATGTTGCCATCATTTGTAAAGTAAAGGAAAGTAAAGTTGTACACAAAACTCAAATGTATAGGCCTACTTGCGACTCAAATATCTACTGGGTGTGTGGTATAGTTTCCTAAATGATTTTACCAACTCAATCCTTACTCAAATGCGGGTACATATCTCGGATGCATAGTACAATATGGAGCACGAAAATTTTTATTGGCGGTATCGAATTAGTATACTTGAGGGCCCCACGTCTTAAAATGAGTTAGCAGATTTGTTTCCAAGACTTTTTCTCATGAAAGCATTAATATTTATTTTATGTAAACATTCACTACTAGAAATATTTTATGCATGCTAGTAAGCGAATTTTATTTTACACTAATTTATTCTTATTAATATATATATATATATATATATATATATATAATGTATTCATTATCATTTCATTTGTAAAAAAAAACTGGGTAGAACGAAAGGCGTCAACAAATGACATGACGGTCACAAAAGACTGTCCAATCCAAACGAAAATCCCTTTACCTAGGTCACAGACAAAGAAATAATGGATACACACTTACGGGAGATTATATATATATAAATATAATGTATTCATTTATCATTTCATTGTAAAAAAATGGTAGAACGAAAGGCGTCAACAAAACTGACATGACGTCAACAAAAAGGACTTGTCCAATTCCCAACGAAAAATCCCTTTACCTAGGTCACAGACAAGAAATAATGGATACACAACCTTACGGGAGATTAGCTGCGTTTCTCGACTCAGTATAACTAAAATATCCAGTGATATATATATATATTATAATATATAATATATATAAATGTATTTCATTTATCATTTCATTTGAAAAAAAAACTGGGTAGAACGAAAGGCGTCACAAACTGACATGACGGTCAACAAAAAGGACTTGTCCAATTCCAAACGAAAAATCCCTTTACCTAGGTCACAGACAAGAAATAATGGATACACAACCTTACGGGAGATTAGCTGCGTTTCTCGACTCAAGTATAACTTAAAATATCCAGTGATAACAGCCTTCCAAGTGAGAGTTCTCTGAAACAACTCACTTTCAAAATGTTCCTCATGAGAAAGACAAGCTGAGAGCTAAGGCTAAGGTCACACGAACGATTTTTCCCGCTGCGTTGAAGCTGTTTTGTCACGCGAATAATGGAAACCATGAGTTTCAATGGCGGGATGCTATACGAGCGGCAAATATCGCACGACAGTGACACGTCACACTCGGCTTCAAGGTCATGTCACGTTGGAATGAGCCGGGTCCATTTTCCAGGCGACATATCCCACCTCTCTACCTGCCACACGTGCGACAAAAACCGAGGGATGTTCCTCCACAAGGGTTGTCACCTCCACATTACAGACATCCGGTAATATTTAAAAAAAAACTTGTTTGGATATTCTCGAAGCTTACTGTATAATAAATAACACATGCTTCCCTGCAGTTAGTCTATTACTGATTATAGGATGAGTCTACCCTCTCGGTGGCGATACCGTTGCCTATATCGACGGACTACAATCAATGCTGTTGCAGCTACACATACATCACACAGCTTGGATTGGCAATTCATTTTACCTGGTAGGCCTATAATTAATAGGAACGATGTTTGCCAGACTGAGATGTAGAAAATACTGAAGAGAAGTCATGTGTGACAAGCGGTCTTTGTCGCTTGTGTAGCCTCTCTCTCTCTTTTATTAATAAAATTTTGTAGCTGCGACTACGTTGCTTTTATCGCTCCGTCTAGCATCCCCTGTTCGACTTTTGCATCCGCGACTTTTGTAGCTTAGGTCTGGGCGGGAAAAATCATTCGTGTGGCCTTAGCCTCAGAGTTGCTGTTTTTCCGAGTACATACAATAGTTAAGGTAGAGATAATCCCTTACCCACCTCAACCCCTTTCATTGAGCAAAACTTTTCAAACAAGGGAGTTGGTTGGACTCAAATATACAATGCTAGAGCTCTACAGTAACGACACTTTAACGACACGCAGTCTTGGAAATGCATTTGTAAATGAATTATTAGAATATTTCGTGACCAGCTTCTGTGGTCACAATTCTGTAGGATTTACTTTTTCATTAGATTTGATGCAAATAACTGGATATCGGTGTTCAAATCCCATTCGGGTGTACTGAGAGTGTTTTTTCCCCAATATGCTTATAATTCTCCTTCAACGCAAATACGGGTACATATTCCAAAAATTGTACCTTCCTCATTCCTAATCCTTGGAGTAAATACGCGGATAGCTGTAACTGGAAGTAAGACACGGTGCACAAAATATAATTAAATTAAATACTTATGTTGTAAAGGTTGCATTTATTTTTTTACATTTTGTTGTCAAATTAATACAAACAAAATATACAAGTGATGTGCTACTTTATAAACTAAAAAAAAAAACAGTTAAACGTGTAGAAATACAATGAGAAGAGTTTCCTGAGTAGATATTTGGTATAGGTACGGTGACCATATTTCTGACAGTGAAAATCGGGAAACTTGGCAACATTTTTCAAAAGTAGCATAAGTGCATAGGCATAAGGGATAAGCATGATTAAGAACAAACATATTCCAAGATTTTTTTATTTTTAGTAATTTAAAAAAACATAAATTACAATAATATGTCATAGCTATGAAGAAATATGGGCTACGTAAAAATGGTAGTCCAAAACTACTGGACTCATCTCAATCTCTAAGACTAAGTGGCACACAGTAACAAGTAATTTTAAAGTTTAAATAATAAGAGTTTTGAGAAAATATATTTTGTAAAACTATAATAGGCTAGTAAAAATTAAGATTTTTCTGTTCATTTTCTAATTCTACTCGTTTTCAGTGTTCCTGGCAATGAAGATGATGGTTTGGGTTCCCTCCAATCATATTTATCCGATGAGGCAGAGCTTTTAACAGATTCTTGTTTTTCTTAATGTCCTCGTACATTTCTGTACACGGCGTTTGTGAACAGTTCATTTGTACCACTAAAAGTGCTTTAACACAAGCAATAAGACATTGAGGACTTTTCAGCACACCAAAAGTTGTTTATCAATGAGAATGCCCGCTCAACTGAAGCGTTGGTTCCTGGCAGGGAAAGAACAAACTCCACAAACATCTTAAGACTATGAGCAGTTATCTCATCATTTTTTTAAGTCCTGGAACATAGTCAACCACCTTTGCTCAGTCGAAAACTTCTGTTTTTTCCATTCTGTCAAAGTATTGTCTTAGAGGTATGAGTTCAGCACACTTAGTTCGTTGAACAAACCGTCAAATGAAATGGGTGGCATACTTTCTTGAAACAGATCTAACTTTCTTCTAATTCTACCCATGTCAGCTGTTTCTTTAAATCTTTGAACGTCTAAACGTCTTCTATGCTTCTCAGTCCTCTCTTTAACAATCATTATATTTTCAGTCGACCACCAGTCCCTTGAATGAAAAAAGGACCATTGTGTTCTAAGTTTTCTTTGTAATGTGCGGTCAGAGTAAACTCATTTGTATAGCAGATTAGGGTACTTAAGGCTGGGGGGAGGGGGGCGAGGTTAGACACGGGGAGGTAGCTACATGAAGCTTTCTCGTGATAGCCGAATGGTTGACTCGAGGAGCTGATATTTTGTATCTGCCCTCTATTAAATTCGAGTTTAAAGTGAGTCGTTTAGAAAATGCTCACTTGATTGCGCTGTAGTCACTGGGGACCTCACCTAGTGATCCCAGCGTTGAAGGAGTAAAGCCCCGAAAAGGAGCGCAACCCGTTTAACCTAGCGGTTGTGTATCTGTTATTTCCTTGTCTGTGCCCTAGGCTTATATGCATGCATCTCTCATTGCCAATAGTTGATAGTGCATAACACATAATCATAAAAAGTTAAAATCAAATTTGACCTAATAGTAAAGGCACCACTTAAATTAGATAAATTATATGATATAAGCGGTGCAATTTAATAAACGTTGTTTTAGTACTGTTGAACTAATACAATGATTGATATTTAAGTTATATCAATTACTTACTCTATTGGACCAGTTAATATGACGGTATTTATGGTAGACCCTTATTCAAATAAAATAACTTGATGGTATTCTAAAATATAGATTAATTTTATTTTTGGGGTCTCATAAAGCTGAAATTCTAACCTTTCTATTGGTGGACATCATTGAAATAAAATAGCCTAATATTTGGTTGCTCTGAAATATACATATTTTAATCAAAGTTTTTAGAGCTTTAAAGAAATATCCAATTGGTCATTTTTATTAGAATTAGATATTGGTTTTATAGATCTTACTAAGTCATAACGAGGATCTTAAATCTCATTTTCATTAAGTCTAACTATATAAGTATTAAAATTAATGTTTAGTTACAGTACTATCTTCCAAAAATAATTATAGGTAGTATTTATTCTCTAGTTTAAATTTTTGTTTGATTTTTTCATTGCATTCTATAATATATATTTTTCAAATAGGAGAAAGTGTACATTTAACAACAATCCAACATTCTCAATTGAAATCTAAGTTTTTTTAATATCCAGTAGACAGTATAACACAACCCACCAAAAGAACTAAAAGGTTTTGAAATAGCCATTCTTTTTTGCTTACTTGGTAATACTAATGTCGTTTGGTATTTTATAAATAATAGGAATACAGGCACTAATAAACTCACTTTTTTTGAAAAGCTTATTTTATTCCGGTGTTTGGAAACTAGTATTATACGTAGGCTTATATAGAACAAATTTTATATTAAAAGAAAAAAAAATCAATTATGTACATAAACACACATAACCAACTACCTAATCACAAAAATGTTATTTTTTAAATGTTTTATGATCATATAATAAACCAATGTTGTCCTTTTTTTAAATGTTTGTCAAATAATAATCTTAATACAGACCTTTATACTCGTAGACAGCCTCCATACTATTTTCAAAATATAATTTAAATTCTTGTTCACAAAATATTGATGTGTTTTTATGAATAATATTGAGGTTCTGTATTCTTAGAAGGCTAAGACAAGTATTCTAATCATTAATATAAATTGAACGTTCTATTGATGTCCTATGATTTTCAATATTTCATTTACAACAAGATATTAATATTTAGGAATGTTTTAATATAAATGCTTAACAGCACTAACGAAGATATTTGTGATATTAAAAGGGTTATTTTACGATGCATCGCATGAACTTTAATACGTATAACATAATATAGCTCACAATTTAAAGCTTTACTTTCAGACGTTCTATTGTTATCTTATGGACATTGAAACATATTTGTGTTGTTAATCTCACATTCATTTGGGAACCAATTTTTCTTGAATAGAATTATTCTAACTATTTAAAGTAAGTGTTAGAATATTGTATTAATGTTTAAGCTAATTTTCTTTTTACGTGGGGGGAAGAGCAGTAGGTTTAAAATCTACTGTATGTTGTGTTTTAAACACAGAATATAAAACTTATTGATATTGCAAAAGTTTAGAAATTACAATAGCAAGCAATCAAAATAATATCATGGGCTGGAAATAATAGTTATCAAACAATAAGGTTTAAAAGCATGAGTATATTAGTGTATTATGATGGGCAAAGTGTATGTTTTAATTGGTTTTTATTAATGTAGTGCTATGTTATAATTGTAAATAATTTCAATAAAAAATGTTGCTTTGTTTGATAATTTATTATCAAGTTTTTAGAAACCTTTAAATTTCAAATTATATCCTGAATCTTTTAGAAACTATTTCTCACTATTTTTAAAGGTGCATAACGCACTTAGTTTAATTTCGAACTACTCTACATTACTTTCTTTATACCAAATAAATATTGTGAAACTTTGATATTAATGTAGCAGCTTGGAAATGTTTGAGGTTACACTGACCTAACAATCTTTCCTCCTCTCCTGAAGAATTTACTATACTTTTGAACGCTAAATATGACCAAGATTATTATGTATTATAATTTTGAGGTTTGTGTCTTACTTAATATTGTCCCGAAGAAAATTAAAATACAAATCAAAATAACTCCAAGCTAAATCCAAACCCATAAATTATATATATATATGTATATAAATTGATTGACATATAATTTGTAATATATGTATGCATACATAGACCTTTTTTTTCGTACACTCAGTTTACCATAAGAGGTAACGAGATTAGTTGCTTTGATTCTCTTTTGTTTAGTTTATAAGTAAGGATTAATTTTGAGGATAGTGAAATATCATAAAATAAATGTTTTTTAAATTATACATTTAATATAAATTTATTTTGCGATTAATTTTAAATACACACACCTAAAAGTGGCCAGTGATATAATGACTAAATATTTTAGAAATATTGCCCTACCACATCTCAATTAGCTTATGTTCTCAGTATATTATTATTAACAGAGATAATAGACTTAGTACTGCTCACGAACAACTTAAATTATCTATCAACAGATAATAAATCGATGAGGGTGTATATTTCTAGTGCTGGTGTTGCCGATTTAAATTAAATATCAAAGGGAAAATAGTGAGCTATACTCCTGCGATCAATCTGAAGTATCTATCCCATAGGGAATATCATGAGCATGGAGAATAATGTATATGGTCAAATTAAATTATCAATCAAATGGGTGGGTACATTTCGTTTACCCTGAAATGTATAAAGTTAACGTTGTTTGTATCCCTAATGGTGCTGCTTATATAATATGGCCGTAGTGGAACCAGTCAGGGTCAGAGTGTAAGATTTTACCATAAAAGGATTGTATCCTTCGTTAACCGTGATAGGTAGCAAGCTTACCTTTCGTGGCTCTACTATGGTTCAGCACATAAGACAGTGCCATAATGTAGTCCATCAAGACTAGACTTCTACCTTTCAGGGTAAATAGAGTGTACCTAATAAGCAGGGTTTGGATACTAGTAACCGGCTATGAGCAACCTAGGCTATCTAGCAAATAAAAATAGTTAAAAGGGTGAGAAGTGCCAGTACGTCTCTGATAAACTTAAACTAAAAGATTAAAAGGAGCATTACGAGAAAGGTAAATAGTACCAGTATTGATTTGATCTAACTTAAAATATATGGTAAACAAGGAACATCACAAGAAAGGTGAATAGTTTCTGCACATGCTCTGATTAACACAAAAAAAAATCAACAGGGAGCCTCAAGAGAAAGGGGAATAATACCATCACACGTTCTGAGCAATATATTAAATTTATAAAATAAATCATAGCCAAGATGGAAAATATTTAAAAAGTTTAATAGTTTCAATACTGACTGATTAAATTACGCTATCTAGTCAAAGGAAACATCCTGATCAGGGTGATTACTACTGTTGTAGTTCCAAGGAAAATGATACCTGGGTGGTTATTCCCACAATTTAAAGTATATTTATAATTCAACATTCTAAATAACAAATTCCATTAGGATTCTAACATATAGCATTTAAAATAGGTTTTAATTGTTTTATAGATACAATAGATAGCGGTCTTTATAGTAATGTAGCTCAATTTATAAATTTTATGATAACTCTTAACGCAATGTGCCACTTCATTTATATTATGCTCAAGAATAGCTTCGTCACTTACATGACACGATTTTGTCTTCCCAGCCAACCAATGATGCAGCAAACAGGTTCGAACGTATGGTAACAGATACTATTGCTTAAAGGAATGCATATGGATCGACTACATCATTGGGTGTGGTCAAATTAAAATATATAATCAAAAGAACATAATGATCAGAGTGATTATCACGAGTAAAGTGATTAATACTAGTATTGACTATAATCAACTTGAAGGATGTATTTTTATAGCCACGCAAATTATGACCTACAAGCTAATATTATTTAAATAATTTATTTGTCATAAGCGTACCTTACTATAATCAGGGTCCTAGGCCCAAATTTTTCTTAATCAGGAATGCGATTTTATCAGGGATTAAACTAAATAACTACAGATTTGTGACTGTTCTCCTTTATAAGGTGTTTATAGGATGTTTTGGAGTATGCTTGTTGTGGATGTATTTGGTTGTAATAAAGATGAGTCCATAATATACGCACGCTGCTACTAAAACGTATTTATTAAAAAAAACTAATTTAATATAGATCAACTAGTTAAAAGGACAAAACTAATGGACCAACGGTTACCAAAACTTCCAACAATCCCATTCTCCTTTTACACTCTCTGCTTTACCTTCCTATTTTTCTTTGTAAGCTTATCAACATAATTCATTAATGTAGTTTTAGCTAACATTAGTAGCTGCACTCGCTAGAGTTAATAATTATTATCAGCCTATTCATACAGCAACACACTAAATCCGGGGTGAGAAATACTGTCGCTGATCGCCACATGTGGTGAATTGGCAATAAACTTGTAGGGGATTTGTGTTTACCAGCTCTCAAAGTAAAAAAAAGAACTTTTTATGACATCGTGTGCTGGTTGTAACTTGATATTTTCTGCATATTTTGGAAGCATTTGGTTTCTGAATGAGTCATCGACGCAACACTGCAATCCAATACTCACTCCACTTCCTTTCCCAACAATTCCTTTCATCTCTGCCTACAAAAGTAATGTCAAATTTCACATTAATTTGTCTTATATTTTCTAAAACAATTTTCAACATTTGTGTCTGAGGAAGTTGTAACTACGTGGTCAAAGTGTACATGTCTTTAATAAACTTGTTCAAACAGTGTGTATTGTTTTAAAAGATCGATCGCGCAACCTAATGTTTTAATTTTTACATGGTGTGGCGAATTTTACTTCTCTTTCGCCACACTTGTGGCTACATTGAAAAATATGTAGCCCACTTCTGGTGTAGGGCTACCATAGCCAGGTATTTGCTATTATGCTGACTTTTACTTTGATTTTATTTCATCACCTCGTCTAAATTGGAATTGGTCAAACTCACAATAGCGATTTTTGAATAGATGGCAGTCTAACTGGGATGGTTTTCCAAATTTGATTTATAGTTATAATTTTCCTACCATTGCTCATGACTCATGAGTCATAACAAGTACCACTACTATTTTTTAAAATATAAACCACGTCACAGCCTTTGTAATGTGTCAAAGCTATTCTCTAAAATATCAGCTAGTGTGAAGTTTATTGTATATAGTTCACAAGAGCAAGATTTTACCATTACACTTTTTATAAACCACTCACCTTATCAGAAGTCTCAGCCTACTTTTACCGCAATTACTACAATACTCCAACTGTGCAATTACTAAACGACCAAAACTTGAAATAAAATGTTGAAATAATTTTAGTTTGTCTCTCGACTAGACTGAGCAGGTGGCGCACACCTAATTTTGAGGAGCCCCATGGATTCAAGAGGGCAAGTGGATCTCATCGATATGCAAACAAAGCCTGACGGAGATTACAAATTTATTTTAAATTATCAAGACCACCCTGACCAATTTTTTTTAAGCCTAACCTAACCTAACTACCGTAGTTTCAACTTTGGTCGTTTAGTAACTACACAATCCTAGGTTTGGCTGTTTGGAGGCGGCAAAAGCCCTGTAACGTGTTAAATACATTCTAACACTTACACTCTTATAATAGGTTTAAAACTATTACTACCAGCTCTAATAAGTTCTAATAATATGTTGCCAATATAGGCTCTGCGACATCACAAGTAGGAGACCCCCAATTCTCATCAAAAATGCCCCAGCGAACGAGGCAACTCGGCTTCGAGGACCGACAAACAAACAACTAACACCTGGGCCAGACGACGAGTAAATGAGAGATACTTCATTCGGGGTGTTCCCAACAGCCGTCGACGAGCGTTATTAGTCGGGTGGCGTGATCTTAGAAGATTACCACCCCTTTTCGTACTTGGAGATAACCTTGCCAAATTTATTAGTCCCACTGCTATATAAAGACTTGTCCTCGGTTCACGTATATCTATTCTATTGCTACCCATTCATCGAAGAAACTGCTGGAAGATATTCATGAGCATCTGCTAAGACTACATACTGAAGACCGCCATGGTTGAGGCGTCTGTGTCACCTCCTCACCACAGAGCTAGCTACGGTGGATATTATAATTATTGAGGGATATTGTAATCTTTGTTGAGCTTTGAGCTCTATTATTCTAAGTCCATATGACTTATTTCTTGTATATCAGCACTACTAACTTATTTCCCAATGCTTATAAGGCATAGTTTATAGCTTTATGCACTGTATTTCTATGTATATTAGGCTTAGTCGTAAATATTAGGGTCAATATTAGACTCCTTAGACTATATGACCATGCTTCGGCTAGTTTAAAGAATATAATAAAATCATGGAGGATACCAGATTATCTTTTGCTTTGTTTCACGACCTAATTGGTTCTGTAACTGACACTTGTCTCTGATGTGTTGTAACCCCCCCTTTGATTTGATAGGTTCATAACACTATAAATAAAAGGTAGGTTGATTACAAGAGAGTTTTTTTTATTCATAACATACAACTCGTGAAAAAATGAGAGTGAGACATACAAAGAGTAGTCGAGTGAAAGGTCAACAAGAACTGATAGAAATAATTAATAATGGGGCAAGACCCCAAGTCTTTGAGAGAAAACAGTAAGACAATAATAAAAAAATACATATAAAATTGACCCAGCGCTGAAGGCGACTATCCTAACAAAAAGTTAAATAAAGACAAATAGTAAAGGTGTACACAACTCATCAATGCCGATATAAAATCGACATGAGTGCGCTGAATAATTACTAACTGCCATTATAAGGCGCAAAAGAGAAGATTTTAACAAACAACCAATGACTTAGATCAACCTAATCAGTTTTAACAGACACCATTTAAATTAGATCAATCTAACTATTAACTTGGCCGAAGCGCAAAGTGCGCGGGCTCGCGGCCCCAGAGTTGAACAATAAGTTCATTTATTACAAAGACTAAACCCTTAAAACTTTGACAAGCAAACCAAACATTTCAATAAGTTTAACTTTAAATAAGATAACTAGCGCCCCAAGATGGCGGCGTAATAAACCCCAAACCCGTCCGTGAGGCGGACAAGGCGGGTCTGCAAAAAGAAACAGAGTTTAAATATCAAACAATCCATAATGGCTTGACAGGCAAATCCTGCAGTCTCTAACGAATTTAAATCTGAGCCACGTTTAAATAAATAAATCCGAAACATATAAATTTAGAACATGAAAAGCCAAACATAATTTAGATACGTCGAAAAATAAACTAAGTCTAAAGCTAAGACAAAGTGCCTCACCTAATTGAGCGCAGAGAAATGAGTGACATCACTACACAGTCCAGCCGTTATATACAAAACAAAGTCTGTCACGTGTTCACATACGGCGGGAACCACAGTTGGGACAGGGGGAAGGGGCGTGCATATGTTTCGAGAATAGCCTCGAATAGCCGCGTAATTATTCAAAATCACGCGCCGGTGGATAGGTCTTATTTCACCACAACACAATCGTTGGCGCGTATGGGTCTGCGCATCTCGATGTTCACTTGTTCGAGTCTAGCTCGGAGTTGTATCTCGAGCCACGGACGGTTAGTTGGATACATGATGTGTTGCGGAGTGCGCGTGTTTTTGGAGTCGTGAAGCAGGCCAGTCAAAAGGGACCAGACTAGGTGAGTCCAAACGGTCTTCCTTAGTTTCATGTCTGTGATAACGTCACAGTGTCTAACTGTGTAATGGTATGTGGTGTGCAACCTGTCTATATTAGTGGCCCACGGGTTTTGTCTGTTGTGTACGGCCCCCTTTGTGGTGCCTTTAGCGTTAGTCGAAAATGATCACTATTTTGTCTAGTATTATTGATTCCTTTCAGGGTAACAGAATAAATATACTATTGATTGCTCAGATGTCGAACTATTTATATTATAGTAACCTTCTATATTCTCATGTTTAAGAAATGGACGGCTTGAATAATTTCAACTTATAGTTATATGTACTTCTTTTTGAATTGTTTGAATATTAATAAATTGATTTGTTAAACTTGTAAATCATTTTTATACTTTGTTCCTTCCAATCAACATTTATAAGTTTATGAGTGTTGTAAGCTGCTTGATTCTGAGTAAACTTCAGACTTTCCATTGTTTAATTTTCCATTGTTTCCAGTGTATTTGTAATAGGTTTTTCTATTATATCCTTGCTCATAACCGTGTTTTTCCTTTTCATATAACTGAGTCACATACGCCATGGCCAACAGAGATCATGTTGACACTGACGTTGTCCTACCATCAAATGGAGAGACAAACATGGTGGAACTTCTGTCCCAAGCTGAACTCATAGCAGCCATTAGAGAACGAGGTTGGGAGGTTGCTGAAGAAATCGAGGTAAAGCCTGATTTTGGTTGGAAGAACAGTAGAGAAAATCCAAACATATTTCTTTGCGACCAACATTGCTAGCATTATACTATATTATTTGTTTTATTTGATAGGTATTGATAATATCTATCAAAAATGATAGCTGCAAACAACATGACTTAAGGCATGAATATATTAAAATTGTTTTAGTAAATTTAGTAACTAACTTCTACTGTTCTTCCAACCAAAATCATAATATAAGTGAGCTGCGAGTGGATTGCCAAAAGCTGCCGCCCTTCCTTTCCCCCCCCCCCCCCCCCCCCCATGGTTCAACAAATGTTTAAGATTGATCTAAAACTATCTGATATAAATAAAGAAAATGAAAATTTCCTATTACGGACCAATCTAATAATATAAACACCTCGCAAGCGCCATCTTGCAATATCACCGATAATACTAAATCTAAAGTCTTATCAGGTTTTCTGGAAAAAATACCGCTTTGTGACAGTATTTGTAACTGTAACTGTATTTAAATTTCTGTTAGAAATCAATAAGTTTTGTGAGTTGAATTTAGATAATGAAATTGAATTTCTTACATTGTTTCTTAGTAAAAGCCGTGGTTATTTGACACAATTATTGGTAGAATGTTTGGGTCAAGATCTTTCATGGAGAAGTTATAGATATATTTTAAGTATTTTGGTCCCTCCACGGGCTAAAGCTAGTTTGAAGACCCAATTT
Source organism: Timema podura (assembly GCA_033556935.1). Lineage (NCBI taxonomy): Eukaryota > Metazoa > Arthropoda > Insecta > Phasmatodea > Timematidae > Timema > Timema podura. Next base: position 87,679,559 of record JAVRXN010000010.1, on the reverse strand, counting down.
GTAAACAGATTTCAAAAACCAAACGAATCCTTGCGTAACTTCATCATGTCAGTCTTTGAAGCAGCCAAAGTACTTGAACTCAATTTAGAGGAAAGAGAAGAAGTTACAACTATTCTCAAAAATGTGCCTCCCTTAACACGACGTCATCATTATTATCTGCAGTTAAATATTTTAACAAGAAAGTATTATCATAAGGTGTAGTCATATGAAAAATCACATAAATCAACTTTCTTGCTTGTCCAGATCACAGAGTTTATAGTAAATTGAAGTGAAAGTTCATATTGTCATTTTTATACAAAATTATTTTTAGAGACTTCAACCAATTTTATATAATATCGAGAACCCTTTAATAATGGCATCCATGCATTCACCTACTAACGTAATTTATACATAAATTATTACGCTATATTCTTTGAGGATCGTAATCGCATCTTGGCATGACTAAAGCATTTTAACAATCAGAGTGGTCAATATTTTATGACATGAACGCTTATAGTAATTTTTATTTTAAGTAGTATTAATTATATAAGTTAACAGATAATAATCTGTTTCTATCAAAATATAGTAAAAATACAATTCACACTTGAAGCCAGTTGATATATCATTGCTCCTGAAATGGTATCAAGCAATTGCTAATTTTTTTCTGTTTTCTAAATGTATATTGATCAACCTCGGTGAACTTGGGGTAAAATGCTTGCCTCAAGATCCGATGTTCGCGGGTTCAGCTGAGTTCGATGGATGTTTCAATTAAGCGATAAAAATCTGTAGCACAACTTCCTTCGAAGGGGAAGTAAAGCCATCGGTCCCATGTCGATTGTGGTCATGTAAAAGAACCCTGGAAGGTATGTGAAAATACCTTTCCGGGCAAAATTGGTATGTCCCTTCATATTCGCTCATAGAAATTCAGTGTGGAAGGCAACAGGGAACCACCACAATTCCTGAACTCCCCTAGTACATGATTTCTACCAGATGGTGCACGGATCACTAACCAGCCGAAGGGTTGGGTGTATGCCCAGAACCTCACATCAAAACAACATTTGCTTGTTGACTTAAGAAGATAACTTATATTGCCAGTGTTTATTTTGATATATAATATTAATTGCAAATATCAAGGTTAAATAAAAAACAAGATCCGTAACCTTGACTTCCATTATTATATCTATTATTATTACTTGCATACATGCTATATGTTATTGTTCACCGCACCTTAGTACCGTTTGGAGTGCACACATCTATTAATAATTACGATAGCGGTATAGGGATGAGGAAGGTATAATTGTATTGTGTAAATTAATTAATTCCTTTAAATGGTTAAGGTACTTTAAATTTGAATTATTATAACAAATATTTGCTAAATTGTAATCATAATTAAAGATTATTGAGAAATAATATTTAATAACATATTATTCTACTTAATATTAATATGAAAAATGATAATGTTTGAAAAATAAAAGAATAGTCTTCAGGATAACTTTCTCACAAAATATAAACTCATTGCTAACATTAATGTTAAAATATCAAAAGAGGCTGCATTAATTTGATTAGTAATATGCTTAAAATTGATTTAAGGTGACCTGGCGGTCTAGGGGTAAGGTGTCAGACCTCTGTGCTGAGGATCCGGGGTTCAATCCTCAGTCCCGGCACAGATTTATCTGATTGCCAAACCCTTCCTTCACCTCTGACAAGACGTGTATTAATCACAACTTGTGGTTCGGATCCCACGTTAAACTGTAGGTCCTCCATTTCATCTCACAATCACCCTACCATTTCACATTAGCGTAAGTGCGTACAACCCGAACGGGTAGTAAGACGCGGTGCTAATAATAATAATAATAATAATAATAATAATAATAATAATAATAATAATAATAATAATAATAATAATAACAACAACAACAACAATGATTTACCATCCAAGGGGCTTGTATGAGGAGAGAAACAGGAAATGATTCAGAGTTCTACTAATTAATGAAAGATTTTGATCCAAACTGGTTTCAGCTCTTAGGAACTAAGCTCTAGATTTACGAGTAGGTGCTATGACACAATGCTACTGGGGTTTTTCAATGTAAGTTGACGGACCTTGATCTTGTACAATCTTCTTGTCCCCCCCGCCACGTCTTACTTACCATCCGGGCTTTAAGCATTTTTATTGTGCTAATGGAGTAGGGATTAATAAAGAAGGTAATAGAGGAAGTATGGTCAACTTTGTTTGTTAGGAGAGTTGGAAACCAATAAGCAGAAACCACTCTCAATAAACATAGTTGGGATACGAGACCAAACCTACCTGTCAGCGGCAACCCAGACTAAAAGAGTAAAAAATTTAGTATACGTGACTATGTTTCGGTTGATTATAAATAATAAAGGAGTTTTTATTGTAATACATACTTTCAATATTTTTCTCAAAAATTGAGAGTTCGTTGCATATGTGCATATATATACGCAGTGTTAAATATATATACATATATATATTAGCACCGCGTCTTACAACCCATTCGGGTATACGTATATGTACTAGCTACGCTAGTGTATTAGGGATGAAGAAGGTTTACTTTAGATTAAGTGTACCCGAATTTTCGTGGAGGGAGAGTGGAAAGCTATTTAGAAACCAACACTCTCAGTACACCCAACCGAGATTCAAGCCCCGATCTTCCCACCAACAGCATACCATTTTATTGCTTGAGTGACCTTAGACCATGAGGGCACTGAATCGTATGTGAGTTTATTATAAAAAACTTGTATTCATATGTGCGATTTGTGTTATAAGATTGTGAAGGACATTAACTCTTTTAAAGTGGAAGATAATGAATGAATTTAATTCAACAAAGTAGCTATATTTTTTCTAATAATTATCTAATCCACGTTTCAGCTAAAAGTTGTCTGTTTATTCTTAACAAGTTTAATATATTCTGTTGGCAATGTTAATCACAAGCAGTTATGAAAATCTTACATTTATGACGGCCGAAGGGATACCATTTAAGTTGATTAAAAACTATGTATACATACATTCTAAAATGTAATAATTTAGGTAGGCCAATAGAGATTTAATTTTGGTTTTACAAATATTTAAAGAGATATATAAATTTTTGTAACGTATTTTCATAACAGCTTTAAGTTTTTATATTAATTTATCTTAATGATCTTGTTCGAAAATTATTTCAACCTGTGAGATTATAATTTTTATTTTTTTATTTTTGCGATATAATCTTTAGATACTCTCCTTAAAATTCATGAAACGGATTTCTTTGTTGTCGGCTAATACTATCATTGTAATATTTCTTTGTGTTCAGTGAAAGGGAAACTATTGTAATGGCACATTTGGTCGAATGTAATAAAAACAAAACAAAATGTAAGTCAATATCAAGGCCACTTGTTTTTGTTAAATAACCTTCAAGTCCTTGTAAACGGTGAAAGAGTCCGTCCGTTGCCTTGTCCGTAACTTTAGTCAAGGTCTTCATTCTGGAAAATTGTCATCTATTAGATAGAATTAGATAAAAAAAAAAGCTTTGTATGGTTCTATCTTACGTAACAATAAGTTTAGTTATAGTAATCATTTGAATGTATAGCAATATTTGGTGATTTTTTTAAAACTAAATCACGTATAAATTTACAGTTTAATTTTAATATAGGATCATACAAAATGTTTTTCTTCCGAATTGGACCTGATTCAATCATTATTATTAGCACCACGTCTTACTACCCGTTCGGGTTGTACGCACTTACGCTAATGTGTAATGGAAGGGTGATTGTGAGATGAAATGGAGGACCTACAGTTTAAAGTGGGATCCGAACCACGGTGGTGGCCTGGCATTCTACACATTCACAGGTTGTGATTAATACACGTCTCTTCAGAGGTGAAGGAAGGATTTGTTAACTGATTCAATCAAATTCTGATTAAAGAATTTCTGGTGTTCATTTTAAACCTGATCAAACCTAAACAAATTTGTGAACAAATGTGTGTACAAGGAGAAAAATATGAGTCAAAAGAAGAATTATAATATACTAAATAAATGGTACGGCACACCGCACAGACTTTCTCTCTCTTTCTATAAACTCGTAAGATTTCTGAACGGAATAATGTACATTGTATCATCACCACTCCACATAAGAACACGCATAAAATAATATACAATGATATAGAATCAATGAGAAAAGAGGCGCATCTTTGTCCACCTAAGAACATTTCAAACAGTTTAATGTCTTCCACAAGGGTCAACACTTCGTTTTAAAATTTCGATTTCTGGTTAAAATTTTAACATTTTAAAAGGTGTTGCAGATCTTCAAGTCATCGCATTGATATTTAATTATTCATTTATACATTTTGACCAATAAAAAATGTAAATATTGACTATTGAGTCTAAAATGGAGATAGATCATTGCTATGCAAACATTTCTCCTAAGAGATTTAAGGAAAAATAACATACTTTTTTTAGATACTTACTTATATTTAATTACTCTATGGCATTGGAGTATTATTGCGTTAAGACTTAATTAGTATATGTTTACAACTAAAGCTCACAAAATTGTATTAATATATTTGCAAATATCTCAGAAACTGCTGTTTTTATAAAAATCTATGTCAAATAAAAGTTTTTTATTTCTAATAGTCCTACAATTTTGCAATGATAAGTTGTTTAGTTTCTCCAATAGTTGTGGAGATACGGAAATGAACGCTTCTGTAATGTACCCTAAAAATCATTTTCATAGGAAAATGAAAATAGCCAGTTTATTTATAATCTTAATCAACGCCTAGATACGAATTTAAATCAAAATCGTTTAAGCAGATTTTGAGAAAACAAAATTTTTCTCTTTTCGTCCTTCAGTAAACTACCCTTAATTTTAAGTTTTTATAGAGACACAGACAGACGGCATTGCAAAGACTATTTTTAAGGGTTCGGGGGTCATGAGACGTCGACATCCATCAACATTTCAGGTTAGTTTTTTTTTACGGTCGCAATACTTAAACTTTAATGTCCAAAAAGTTAAAAAAATTCATATAATTGCGTATATATTGAAAGTTATTGATTTTTTAAAATATGTTTCGGATAAAATATCTGTATTATAAATATATATACATATTTGTAATGCTAAGTAATTTCATATCTCAAATAGTTTCGGAGCTATTTAAAAAAATGTTAATTTACGCATCAGACCGGAGCCCTTAAAGCCATTTTGCCGAAATATTGAGGGTAGCCATTTTGTTTGGAATATTTATTAATGTTTATAAATGAAATTTAATCAAAATCGTTGTAGCCGATTTTGAGAAAATCGACTTTTTCTCTTTTTGCCATTCAGTAAACAACCCTTAATTTTAAGTTTTAATAGACACACAGACAGACGGCATTGCAAAGACTATTTTTAAGGGTTCGGGGGGTCATGAGACGTCGACATCCATCAAAATTTCAGGTTAGTTTTTCTTACGGTCGCAATACTTAAGCTTTAATGCCCAAAAAGTTAAAAATATATATATAATTGCGTATAGATTGAAATTTATTGATTTTATAAAAATATGTTTCGAATAAAATATTTGTATTATAAATATATATACATATTTGTAATGCTAAGTAATTTCATATCTCAAATAGTTTCGGAGCTATTATAAAAATGTTAATTTACGCATCAGACCGGAGCCCTTAAAACGATTTTGCCGAAATATTGAGAGTAGCCATTTTGTTTGGAATATTTATTTATGTTCATAAATGAAATTTAATCAAAATCGTTAGAGCCGATTTTGAGAAAATCGACTTTTTCTCTTTTTGCCCTTCAGTAAACTACCCTTAATTTTAAGTTTTAATAGACACACAGACAGACGGCATTGCAAAGACTATTTTTAAGGGTTCGGGGGGTCATGAGACGTCGACATCCATCAACATTTCAGGTTAGTTTTTCTTACGGTCGCAATACTTAAGCTTTAATGCCCAAAAAGTTAAAAATATATATATAATTGCGTATATATTGAAAGTCATTGATTTTATAAAAATATGTTTCGAATAAAATATTTGTATTATGAATATTTATACATATTTGTAATGCTAAGTAATTTCATATCTCAAATAGTTTCGGAGCTATTATAAAAAATGTTAATTTACGCATCAGACCGGAGCCCTTAAAACGATTTTGCCGAAATATTGAGAGTAGCCATTTTGTTTGGAATATTTATTTATGTTCATAAATGAAATTTAATCAAAATCGTTAGAGCCGATTTTGAGAAAATCGACTTTTTCTCTTTTTGCCCTTCAGTAAACTACCCTTAATTTTAGGGGTAGATATCCAATTCCAAAAACCCCTCGGGGCAACCCTATGAAAACCCTAGATATGAAGTTTCAGCTCAATCGGTAAAATAGTTTAGGCTCTAGTTGGAGGTACAGACAGACAGACAGACAGACAGACAGACAGACAGACGGAAATTCAAAAACCACTTTTTCGGATTCAGGAAGTCATGAAACGTCAAAATTCATCAAAATCTCGAGTTCGATTTTTTTGACGATCACAATACTTTCTCTACCTGTAAGATAGAGAGAAAGTAAAAATATTTTTCATGGCAATGAATACTGTACGTGTTTCATGTGTACACTGTATAGATAAATTATTATGATATTGAATAAATTAATAAAAGCATAAATAATAGCTTTGGCTATTTGATTCTTAATATGCAATCCCGTACAATTATAATAATTGTACAAATGGCAGCAATAAGCCAACTACAGAGTCGAAGATGGTTGCGTTATCCGATAGCTCGTGATATTAATATAATCACACACTTGTAGCCGACGATTTCCGCACGTCCATCATAGACTCTGCCTTAAAATATGAGTGAAGAATGACCTTGAGCATGGGATGAATCCTGGATAGCTCAGTAGCTAGAGCATTGGCGTACTAAGGCAAAGCTACCAGGTTCGATTCACGTGTCGTTTTTCAATTTTCAGAATTATATCTTTATTTTTGTAGCTACCTAATGAGTATTGGAATGAATTTAATTAGAATTAGATAATATAAGCTATTCTACTTTAAATTTTACCTACCTAAGGAATACAAACTAATCTGGTAAAACTAAATGAGACATATGTTAATACCTTTATGCATATAGCTATTTAATTTAATTGAATATAAATTATCCTGACTATACAGTGAGGTTTTGTTGGAATTTGTATGAATGGATTACTTGTTTCTTTTAAACCACAGACATGAGTCAAGATGCTGCAATATAATATATTATCGTGTTTCCAAACAGGTTTGAAAAGTGTCTTGGTCAATCACCGCAAACTACTTATGCAGGGTATTCCTTGGTCCATCTATGGCACCAGATGACGTTTGTGGCATTCCCAAAATATCTGTGATTACAAAATATAGTTAAAATTTCCTTATTTTAATATTAAGTTAAAACTTTAAGTTTCTGTTTCGTTTATTTTAAAAACACCGAATTTGCCTGGAAACTCAATTTCATTCCATCTTTACGTTGTTCACTAGATGTTCCAAAATTGTTTTAGATCATGCATTCCTTAAAACAATCAACGGTATGGTGTGTGTTCTCTTGATTACTACAAAAGCCTTCTTTCTTTGGTGGTCTTGGGGTGAAGTGCTCACCCCTGGACCCGATGTTCGTGGATTCAAACTCAGCCGGTGTGGATGGATTTTTCTTGAGTGATAAAAATCCATAGAAAAACTATCTTTGGAGGGGAAATAAAGCCGTTGGTCCCATGTGGATTGTGGCATGTAAAAGAACCCTGGAAGGTATGTGAAAATACCTTTCCTGGCAAAATGTGTAGGCCCTTTCACTCTCGCTCAAAGAAATTCTCGTGTACTGATATAAACAGTCAGTTTAGAAAGTGCACGTTAAATACCTCAAATAAATAATAATAAATAATCTGAAATAATGGGATTCTTAAAAATGAAATTTGTGAAATTATTAAACCAATAGTTTAGTCAAAATAATTAGAGCCGATTTTATACCCATTTCTTTTTTACTATCTGCAGCTGTATTTTTAATTTTCAGTATACATTTGGGAGTGTGTGTTTAGAGGTTTTGTTAATTCCAAATAAGAGGGAGGCCTACAACCCTTTCGACAACTTAATGATAGCAAGAATGATTAAATATAAGTATTTCACGAAAAAAAAATTGAAACCTGATGATTGTGATGGATGAAAATAGGCCATATATATAAAGGGAGTGTAGATGAATATTTGTGTCTGATGATCCCTAATTCAGAACTATTTTCTCTGTACAGTAATATATTTGAGTTTAAAAAAAAGGCTTAAGGAATATATGTATTTTTAATTAAAGTGGTCCATTGGTCATAGTTTTAAAATTTGGTTCAAATATCAAAATAATATATATTTTTCGATTTCATTTGTAGATTTACATAAAAAAAAATAGCTTTCTTAATGTGACAGTGTGATCCTAGTTTAATGTAGTTATTTTTTTTAATAGACTTAAAAATAACTACCCATTAATTATTTACTTAGTTACAATATTTAACGTACACATTCTAAGCCTATTGATTCTATCAGAGCCGCCTCGGTGGCGTAATTGGCTAACGCGCCAGTCGTGTTGAGCCAGACACCGAGACGGAGATCGAGGTTCGAATTCGGTGGTGAACTGGGGGTGGGTTTCCTAAATGTTCATCTCCTTCCACGCAAATTGGGTTCATTCCTTAAATTTCACCTTCCCATTCCAATCCATAGTGTAATTAGTACTTAAAGCGTATAACCCGAACGGTAATAAGACGCGTGTAAATTATACTTAATAATAACAATAATAAATAATAAATAATAAAATAATAATAATAATAATAATAATAATAATATAATAATAATAATAATAATAATAATAATAACAATAATAATAAAATTCTATCAGAACACAACTTATGAACCAGACACGCTAGCGCCTAAGCTACGGAGTTTGGATTACCTAGCAAGATACCAGTTCGACCTACTATGAAGTTTCTGATTGGGATGTTTTGATGTTCTAATAATATAAACCTTGATTCACACGCTCACCGAAGTTTAAAGCATAACCTTATTGAGTGGCGCAACAATCTACACGCTAGCAGAAATGTATGTTGACCCATAATGCTTTGCAACTCAAATTTAAACAGTTGACCATTAATATTTTTAGTTTTATAGTGGATAAAAATACATTTTAAATCAGTGTCTCCCAACATTTTTTCGCTTGCATATTCCTTGGCAACCCATTTTCATAAATTGTACCCTTATTCGTAAAATCTTTAATTAATATAGTAGCTGTTATTTAAGATTTGTTTGTTGTAACTGGAAATAAATAAATGCACCAATAATGGGATTATTAAACTAATATAAAATAGGGTAAACAAAGAGGGCATATATTTATACATTAAAAAATCAATATGGTAGGCCATGTATGAAATGGTTAAACCATAGTCTGTGGTTAAACTCTCTAGACGAATGTGTGAAAGAAATAAATATTGAGAGTTTTAAGAATAAAATACCATGTATGACTCAGTGTGTGGATGTTGTTGAAACGAAGGGTTAGGAAAGTATGCATAAAGTTAGTGAGGATAGATTAATTAAGAAGTTGTTGTTTTTTGAGCTATATGCACAGTTTGTTGCCTACTTTACTTTTAAGGTTAGATATTTAATTCCAGAAACACCCTGGGGGAACCTTATAAAAACCTTAGATACAAAGTCTTAGTCCGATCGATAAAATAGTTTCGGCTCTAGACCGAGATACAGACACATAGACGGCATTGCGAAAACCACCTTTTCGGTTTCAGGGGTTCATGATACGTCGATATTTATCAAAATCTTAAGTTAGATGTTTGGACGATCACAATATGGATGAGGAAGGTGGAACTTAAAGAAAATATATCATCATTTTCGTGAAGAGGGGTTAAACCCATCTAGGGAAAGCTAGCTCAATAGGCCAACACTCAGCCGTGACACCTACTATCACTGGCAAACCAGAGAATACGAGATTGACGCCTTTGTCGACGTGCCCACTGGTGTGGGTAAATGGTCTTTCTTTTGATATTGGTGTAAAATCTTAGCAACTAATAAGGTATCGTTATATCTTATAATATATGTACACAGATTTTGGTTTGACCTTTTCTTCTATCTGAATCACACCATATATAAGGATTTTGGTGGGAAAACAGGCTTTAAAGATAGTAATTCGTATAAAATCGTATACATACTTGACAATGCTTCTTATGAATATTCTATTAGGCGATTTTAATTAAGATATATTGAAAATTTAAAGAGTTTGGATGGTTCTCTGACCGAGCAAAGTGAGGTTCTTTTTTGATTTGAGCATTTGGCATGGCATCTGTCTTTCCGGATCTTTACTGCACAATAACTGTCAATTTTGTGGACCAATTTTAACGAAATTCGGGAGGGACATTCTTTAAACCTAGGCCGAATAACGTATATACTGTACCTACACGGTTTTTCGATTTTGTTATCCTTTTATATATGACGGCTGCTAAAAGGATTATTGTTTAGTAACTCATCTCAAGTTATTTGAATTTAAAATTCTAAGCATTCGATTGAATATATAGGACATATTTTTATTTATTTTTCATCTAGTTTGCAAGAATTAAGTCTTAAACCGCGAGAACAATGACTATTCTCTACGAATATCAAGTACAATTGAAGAATTCTTTCTACCAATCTTGATCACCAAGAAAAAATTTCAACATCAAATCCAAGGAGAAACTATAGGAGATATTTTAACTTGAAATCCAAAGAGAAATCTTAAAACTGTAGGAACTATAATAACGTGAAGGGAGCGAGGTCCATTGTTCACACATTTACATATTTTGAGCATTTGTATCATCTCGTTTTCTTCAGAGGGAAGACATTTTTATTTAATTACCTCAATAAATAAAAGTATATCTGCAAAATTAATTTCAAATAATTTTATCATATTACTCTTACAAACAAAGGCTTTGGACATGTGACGTGATCTATGCGAACTTATCTTTTAATACATCTGTTTTATGATGCCAAGTGACTTGCATAGCCTGATGCACCTAACAAAACTCTTCCTAGCACAATGTTGTTGTTACCCCAAGAAGGTGTTGACACTCATACTAGCAATCAGGTGCTTGATGAAATTCTTGTAGGAGACCTTGTATCTTTATCTATGATGAAACAGGTTGTAAACTTACAATACGCCTCTAACCTGATTTTGTGTCGCTATCTATTGAAGCAACTTCAAGGACAAAGGAAAGTATTAAAGAAATGTGTTAAAACTCCTTATTTGATTATGAAACATTTATACTATAAAGAATACCATAAAATTGTACTTGGATGAAAACCAAACTGCTAGACACTAGAATAAACATTAATATTAAATTAAATATTTTTTAATACGATTTTTAATATGTTTAAAAGGACTGGACCTTACCAGAAATAGTTTTATTTATAAGAAAAATGTGATGGGTGAGCCTAATTTTTAATTGATCACATTTATCACTCGAATAAATTGAGTATTTGATGAACATTTTTTTCCACAGAAAGTAAAATCAAAGTTCTAAGGCCATCTATTGTTTTTTCACTGTCATCAGTCTATCAACTTGTTTGATGCAATCCTCCATTTCTTCCTATCCTGTGCCAATCTCTTCATCTCTGCATACAAAATATGTTTGAGTCTGAAACTATATAGGTATACAGCAGATCGTGTCATAAATTTTGCTCATTATATTTAAGACGAGATCAAGTTAAGCTCAACTTCATTAACATTCAACACGCTTGAAAATATCCAGGCTACTACATTAAACTTTGAACTAAATTTTATATAATCTTTAATAAAATCCTTTGTGTCCTCCTAAGACGAATAGTTTTAAAATATAATCATTGGAATCCTCATACCTATTCTTATTTGTTTATTGCATTTAGTTTGATTGCTTAGCTTGATAAGTTTCATATACTTACCAAGGCTAACCTGGACCTAAGATGGAGAATGCGCAATCTGTAGGTAGATGTATCGCCTCTTACCCTTCTAAACACCGTGACGTCACCTTAACTTTGTTTGAACAGAGATATTGTTGAGAAAAATCTGTAAGATAGCGTTTGTTTCGCTGAGGATATGGTGAAAATGGATGTAAACGTTCCGTTCCGTTGAGAACCAAAATATCTATCTTCGTTAGCGGTGGAGTGACTGTAAAGTCTCGGGATGAAGTATTGGAAGTATTGGGGGTGGGCAAGGAGGGTGGGGGAGGGGGCGGGTTAGCAAGTAGACAGTTCTCTCTGGTTATTATGAATGAAAACTGTAAGTCAGGGACCGAACTAAACCGTATGTTTATTTTTAAAGTTAACCTTAACTTGATTTAAACACTAAGCTCATTTAGTTTATTTTAACGATGAATTGTGGTCAGAGTTCAAATCCCGAATGAGTAAACAAAGGGTGTATATTTCTAAATGGTTTTCTTTTGCCCCTCCAAAAAAATGTGGGTACATTTTATCTATTTTAATTACTACTCATCATTAACACGCCAGTGTAATTAATAAAAATATAAATATTAATTACACTAAGTGTGCTATATACAGATATGCTGAACTAATAGAGTGGAGGGAAAAGGGGAGGGGGGATGTTGTATTTGAAGAATTATCTCTACATGATGTTGAATATGAGTATTTGTTAATTACGGTTATAGCCTCATCTACATATTATTTAAATTAAAAAATGACATCTGGACACGGGAATTGAACTTGGGACCTACAAACCATATTTTGATAGTTGTTATAAAACTAATTCGTTACGTCTAAACAAAGGGGAGAAAATACATTTAAAAAAACATTTGACGAGAAAGGACATAAAAAGAGATTATGATTGTGAAGCGGGAAAGTGGGAGGTGGAATATTGATGTAGACATTCTGTGCACAAATGCACATATTGTTAGTGTCCATCTGGACACGTCTGTAACCTGAACCTAATTAATACAGTAGTGACTCGCAAATTATGTTACGTGATGCCATTGTAGGTTGTCGGTGCTATTTTGTTTCCTTTTTTTAGCACCGTGTGTCTTACTACCTGTTCAGGCTATACGCCTTTGTACAAATTACTCTAACATTAAATCTGGGACAGACACAAAATCCATCCCCCAGCCGTCAATTCATCACTTTGAAAGGATAAACCCACATTCCAACAATGATAAATTTCTCAGCCATGCAAGGGATTGAGCCTGGGACCCTTAGCTCCGTAGGTGGACGCACTACCGACGGAGCTAAGTTTCGTAATTTTCTAGCATTGTACTTTTCTTTTCTAAGTTTATCCACAAGCAAATTTATAGTTTTTAGTACAAAAGGGCAAATTTGTTTTTTTAAAAAGGTGGGGAGGGTGCACAGCATAGACTTTCTCACTACTGTAAATAAAAAAGAGATATTTACTTAAAAGTCGTAAGCAATTTGAAACAATATAATATACATTGCTGCACATTCTACCAAAGAGCATAAATGAAATAATAAACACTGCTAGAGAAAAGAGGAACACCACACCCATTGAGCATTACAGCAATTTCCAAATTCAAAGACCTCCGTAATGTATATATATATTATATAAGTGTATTTTATATATACATATACTTATATTTCGGAAACTTTTTACGGTTTTATAGAATATATTCAAATATAGAATTCTATTTTAATATGCTTCGTTTTTGAAATGATATTTTATTTGTATCTCAAAGAGGTGAGAAAATACGATAAAAATTGGAAGTTTCCTTAAGTCTAAATTACCCTCAAAGTTATTTTCATGAGAAAGGAACTTCAATTTTGTTTTAATATTAAATAAATCATATATACAATTTTTATCGAGTTGAGTTTAATATAATCTATTTTTTCTCTTTCCACCCTTAAGTAAAAATAACTAGCATTAATGTTAAGGTTGGATGAATTATTTAAAAAAATTACCTCAGAGAAAACCTATGGAAAACCCTAATATCCCAAGTTTTATTCTAATTTGGTTAAAATAGTTTTCTCTTAATCAAGATGATACAGACTGACATTGTTTTTAGAGAAACCACACTTTTTCGGATTCAGGGGGTCATGAAACGTTGACATCCATCAAAATCTCAACTTTGAGTTTTTTGACAACCACAATTTTTTTTCTCAACCAGAGAGGTGTGAGAAGGTAAAAAGTAACATTATATATTAATATATTAACCTAAAAATTTCATCTCATAGCTAATATGACTAAAAATTAATCTATCTTTATTTATTTAACATATGCACAATTGTACAAACATATTAACGTAGCTTAAATATAGGCTTTATCTCACGCTATATTCTTTGTTCAAAGACATTCTTAAGATAATTTCAAATTTTTTTTACTGGATGGTTAATAAGTGGTTTACTGCGTCTTGGACTATTCATTTATTTAAAATATATTTTGTTAATTCTAAGTTAAATATAATCTTAACTTTAAAATTGAATTCTGGGAATATAAAATATACTATGGAGAATAGAGCCATTAAGAGATGAAATAATTCTGCATTGACGGAGCTGTAATTATAAAGGCTTAAATAATAATTTCATAACAATTCAAGAGATTAATATTTTGGAAAAGATTAATCCGTTCATAAGGGCGCACTTTATTTTTTCTCAATATAGTTGAAAAATTATTATTTTACTGTACACGGTAATCGAAACCGGAACCTTGTGCTTGGCACTCCAAAGATTCACCAATGAGCTACCTACTCGGTATTTGTACAATTCTAAGAAGTACTTATCAGTCATACTTTAAAGCAGATTTGATGAAAGACGTGTGGCAGATCATGGCTCCTTAATAGCTGTAATATTATATTATAGACAATAATTATTTACTACAAATTATATTCGAGAAACCATTTAAAATTAATAAAAAAATGTTCAAATTGCCACACAAAGCTACCTTGGATCAACGCTGGAGTGTGTTTCTGATTGTTATTAAATGGACGATGATTTTACATATCTATTACCGACTAACCATTGAAATATGAGCGGTAAATGACCCTAACACAGGATTAGCCTTAGATAGCTCAGCGGTAAGATATTGACGTGCTAAGTTGGAGGTTCCCGATTTGTTTCCGGATTTCAAAAGAATTTTTAAAAAAATGTTAATTATTTAAGTTCAATAATATAATTTAGTTTTGAAGTCATTTCACCAACTTATTAGTGGTTTGGACTTTGTGAATTTCTTCGTAAAAGCGTTTCATTGCCTTGGAATGCTTATTCCTTTTGCCTTTTACAAAACTTATGCCATCGTTAAGCTTTTGAGGGGCCATTTTTTAAAATAATAAAAATGTTCTTTCCACTATTATTACACTTCGCACATCCCTAAGGACATTAAATGCAATTACATTCAGCCACACTGAAAAAAATCCTTTCAACAAGCGTCGCACTTGATACACTGACTTGAAAACGGTGGAGAGCCAGGTGACAATCCCTAAATAGCGATGGTGAAGGGCGATAAGCTTCACAAACATGCCAAAACCACTGTCGACAGATTTATGGTTTCAAGGACAAACAGCTAGTGATTTGGAGTGAGAAGGAGGGATGAGTTGTCTGCTCTACTCTGACCAAGCCGTTCTGTTTCGGCTATTGCGGCGTTGTTTCAGATATATTTTCAAAATCCGGGGGCAAAACATGAAGCTCCTCAGGTTGTATTAGTTTTCATGAGTTTCAGATTGAATATTTATGTAAATGAAGTACCATTATAAAGTTAAAAGAAGTTGGCATTAAATGATTTGCTTCCCCCAATTATTACACACGTTTAATTATACAAAATAATTAATTGAATAAGGTGGTTGGCCCAAATAAGGCCATGCTTTTAATATGGCCACATATCGATATCTCGGGAAATACATGCAATACGGCAGAGGTGGCAGCACTCAGTAGATCCACAACAGAGCAGTATCTGTTGGCTATAGTTTGAACTTCTCGCTATCACTACATCTCAGCCATTTTGTGAGAGCTGTTCATGAACTGTGGCTGTTCTAATATTTAGTGTGCACATTCTACGTTACAATCAATGGTAAGTAGCATTTAAATATTATTATTTATATTTATTCGTACACCAAAATTAATCCTCTTAAAGCATGTGGGATGATATTTCATAAATGCTACAATATTGTGCTGTGAAAAAATAATAAAGATTTACATGCAGTAGCCCCAAATAAGGCCATGGGTGGCCTTGTTTGGGGCATCCTGTGGCCTTGATGGGGGCACTACGTGATCTTATTAAATGCATCCCAATTATCTAATATATGTAAAGAAACAAGAATATCCTGATAAAACCCATGATCAGACCGTAATTATTCATCCTGGATTTCATATTTTTATCATTTATAGCTTATTTTCTCCCCTTTTCAATGAAATTTGTGCATACACATAATATAAATTGATGAAGATAAAGTGTAAAAATTAAAGTAATTTGTAAAATATCATGAAACCCTACATGAGTATGTTATTGTTTGATTATAGATAAATATGGCTCCCGTGCAGTCAAAACTTCGGAGAGCTCAATGGACAAGTGAGCAAATGAAAGCGGCTATAGCAGCCATCCACAGTGGGCGTTCTGTCAAAGGTGTGGCGTCTGAATTTGATATTCCATGGAGAACACTACGCAACCATTTGATATCAGGCAAGACAGACAGAAAATTGGGAAGACCTTCTGTCTTGACTATGGAACAAGAGATGGAGTTATGTGGAAGGCTCTTTCGGCTAGCAGATGTTGGTATGCCCATAACTAGTAATGTTCTAAAAAGAAGTGTTTATTCGTTCTGCAAAGAAAATAACATTCAAAATCCATTTAACTCACATAAGTGCAAAGCTGGACGCCGGTGGCTGGAACTTTTTCTGAAACGACACCCAAATGTATCAAAACGTAGAACTCAACATCTCAATCCCGGAAGAGCTTCCAAACTGAATCCTTATATTGTCAAAGATTACTTTGTAAAACTTAGAGCTGTTATGCTAGACATTGATGTAGCTGATAAACCTCATTTGATATATAATGTTGACGAAAAAGGTTGTAGATTGACACTACACCATCAACAGCAGGTTTTTGCTCGTAAAGGTGTAAAACGCGTTCACATCGTAGCTCCTGAGCATGCAGAAAACGTTACTGTTGTTACATGTGGGAATGCTATGGGACAGTTTGTGCCACCAATGATTCTATTCAAAGGGCAAAGACTGAAGCCAGAATGGGAAGAGAACTTACCACTAGGATCAAATGCTGTAATGACACTTAAAGGGAGCATGACATGTGAAACCTTCTCACAGTGGATTGATCACTTTGCTAAGTACAAAGCCACTGGCGATAGAGCGCTGCTCATCTTTGATGGTGCTTCTTCACATCTAGATGCGAATATTGTTTCGGCAGCAGACAGGTATAACATAACACTTTTTTGTTTGCCAAGCAATACCACACATGAACTACAGCC
Organism: Timema podura; assembly: GCA_033556935.1. Taxonomy (NCBI): domain Eukaryota; kingdom Metazoa; phylum Arthropoda; class Insecta; order Phasmatodea; family Timematidae; genus Timema; species Timema podura. The sequence goes on along the minus strand of JAVRXN010000010.1, from coordinate 87,662,160 downwards.
TCTAGACAAAACAGTCTTTAAGTCTTTCGAGTCATTTTGGGACGATGAAGTATTGAAATTCTGGATGACTCATCCAGATAGAAAAATAAATCGCAGCACATTCGGGAATATATTTTCCAAGGTATGGCTAAGGTCTATGACCCCAGCAAACTTAATCTCCGGGTTTAAAGCGACAGGAATTTACCCATATAATCCTGATATTGTCCCTGAAATTGCCTTTGCTCCTGCATCTCTGACTAACATTGAATGCGCAGCTGGTACTCCAGATACCATCAGTAGCTCAGTAGACATTTCAAAATTAAATGGAACCCAGAGAGTTTCTTCTGGCTCATCTAATTCAAAATCAAAAGATGACCTATCTTTTCCCAAATTGAACGTGGCTTTGCAGAATATTGCTCCTCAGTCAGCTCTCTCAGAATGTCCCGTTAGAAATGTATCAACTGCTGTTCGTTCATCAAATGAAACTCCTGCATCCACACCAGTAGGCTCTCTCATCCAGAATACCATCAACTTCAACACTTCGAGGCGAACCCTATCAACAATCTTGTCCACACCAAAGATGAAGACACAAAAGACACAGCGACGTCAATCTATCAATTCGCGAGCACAAAAAGTCGTTAAATCTTTGTTTGAAATAAATAAATCTATAACTATGCCAAAAGCTCCTAGAAACAAATTGTCTAATAATGCACGCAGCAAGGGAGGTGATCCTGCTTCAGGAGATTTGTCACAGGCAAGCACCAGTGGAACTCAGCAACGCAGAGAACACAATACATCTGATAACTGGTACTGCTTCCTTTGCAACCAGGATCGTCTTGCTGATATGCGGCTCTGTGAAAGTTGCAAGAATTACGTGCACGAGGAATGTGTTGGACTGACAAAATCAGACAGAGAGATTTTCTTTTGTCCTCATTGTGCCTGAAAATATGTTGTTTTTTTACACTTGATATTGGGTGATTAACATCCAAATAATTAACTCTAATAACTACAATGGTTTTTGAGCTTCTAATCATTATCTATTTTAATAATCTTGTACCATTAAAATATTTTCAGAAATTATTTTTATATCGCTTCTATGTCAATAATTTTTTGTGGCCTTATTTGAAACACCTAGCTCCAAACAAAGCCACTTTGCATTCATTTTTAAAAAAATTATGTATATAGTAACTATGTACTTATTGAGAATTATGATAGTATTAGCATTAACATAAATCTATAAAGTATATTTCCTATAATTATTTCATTCCTATCATAAACGTGAAATTTAAAAAAAAAATATTAAAGCTTAAGGTGGCCTTATTTGGGCCAACCACCTTATAACATTTATTTGGCAAATGTTTCCGCAATTAATTGAGGGTTCATTCAAATAATATTTATTTCAATTAATAGACCTCCTAAAGTTCTTCTAACATTCCAAATATGAATTCTTTTCATCATTTGGTTTTTCTAAAAATTCTTGCATTAGATGTCAAAATTTCACAATTTGAGTAAACACTGTGCTTAAAATATACATTTAACTAATATATATATATATAGTTATTATATTATTAATTTTGGGCCATACACCCTTAAAGGGCCTGTACTGGTCAAAGCTTGTGGATGCACGCGCACAAACACATCAAGTGTCTTTCAATATCCTTACGGAGGACCAATGGCATAATTACACCCTGTTTTAACCATGTTAAACATTGTTAAGTGTTGAGGAAAAAAATATTTAAAAAAAACATTAAGTGTACAACGTTTCACTATCCGTCCGTATTTTCGCAAATTAACAATAAACGGTGTTCAAGTACTAGGTAAACACATTTTAGGCCATTTTGGACCACCTCTCCCCTTTTTAAGCAAAAATAAGCAAACGCCACACACACCTTCCCACTCGTTTTGCTTAAGTCATAATTGTCAACATTTTTGTGATATTTGTTCACAGGAATCACCATTATTTTTTATGCAATTTATGCATTGCTGGTAATTATTAACGCAGAGGTGTGAATTAATGGTGCGAGATCAATAAATATTGTTGTAATCTGAATTTAAATTTATTGTACTAAACATGTAAAATTAAAAAAGCTATAAAATTAGAGTAAAAAAATAATTTACACATGATTGAAAAAAGGAACTTTGGTGAATACATTAGTTATTATTATAGTTATAAAAAACTCTAAGTCACTTTTAAACTGATAACCAAGGTCCTTGAATCCATGTCTTGACAATTTTAGTTATTATGTGTCCATTTGGGGTGGATGGGTCACTGCGTCATTCTTTTCCATCTCTCTCTGTCTTACATATACATTGTTCTGACCCCCCTCTCCCCTTGTCAGCAAAATTAGGCAAAGATCTAACCCCCGTCCCCCTTAAGGTGCTTACGTAATACTTGAACGCCCCCTAATGAAGATAAACAAGGAAGGTAGCATGTAAAGGAAGTGTATCCGTATTTTCGAGAAGAGAGTGATAAAACATTTAGGAAAAAACATCTCAGTATAACTTACCTTCCCATCACCGGAAAACTAGACAAGATGAGATTGGTTCCTTAGCTTACTTGCCCACCAATCCGATTAAAATAATAATAATCATAATTATTTTGTTCCACTACAATACTTTAAATAAAATCGTGCAACACTACTTGCCTTAACTATCCTGATGATACACCAATTAACTCATATTTTTATAAAATAGATTATAATATAATCTATCTTTATAAATTATATTATGTTCCTACCCTAAAAACAAACTATTTTGTGCATGCTCATTTTTTATGAGTAATTATAAATAATATTGGACCCTAAGTCACTAATTGGGTGTTCGTGATTGTATACCGTAGAAAATTAGCAAAGCATTTCCCAATCCCCTGCAACTTTGACTTTCTAACCGGATATGGTAAGAAGTTAAAACAAACTAGCCGAATTTAGGTTTAAACATACTGTGGTTTGTTAAAGCAAGGAAAAAGATAAAAGGATTAAACTTAGTGTATTGGATTGATTAGCTTGTATATTATAATTATTTAAATTCTTTTAGGAATGGTCAATAAATTTAAAATTTAATTTTTAGTTAAATGTGTTATTATAACCGTTCTAATATACTTACTTACTCTATGGCAATAGGAGCTCGAAATTCAATTGCCACACTTACAAAAATATGCCACCTATCCCTGTCTGGAGCTAGTTCTATCCAGTCCACTTCATTACACCCTATCCCTATCTTGAGCTAGTTTTATTCAGTCAACCTCATTACACACCATTCCTATCTTGAGCTAGTTCTATCTAGCCCCCCTCATTTCACCATATCTCTGTCAGATACATTCTAAAGTTATCCTCCCATCTGCGTCTAGGTATTCCAATGCTCTCTTCCCATTGGGTTTGCCAGTCCATACTCTGAACAGGGTTCTAGATTCTCCCATTCGCACTGCATGTCCCACCCATCATAATCTACGAGACTTGATTGTCCTATTAATATCTTGTAATGAGTACAGAGTATGTGATTCTTCATTATGTAAGTCCTCCACTCCCCAGTACCTTCATCCCTTTTTGGACCAAATATCTTCCTACGCTCCTTGTTTTCAAAAATCCTAAATCTGTTTTCATTATGCAAGGTAAGAGATCACGTTTCACACCCGTAGCGAACAACCGGTAAAATTATTGGTTTGTATAATCTGAGTTTTGCTATAGTTAATGCTAAAAGCATCAATCTTTAGAACCCAAAACAATGTTTTGATTTTTTTGTTTGTATTATAAGAAGACTACAAGTGATATAATAACAACGTATTCTTTTTTAAACCACCATGTTATTTATTTTCAAATTTGTTCTTTCAAGTGGCGTGGGCATTTATATAATATTAAGAAAATTAATTTTAGTTATTTCACTCAATTATATTAGTATTTTTAGTTTTATTAGCTAGAACTAAAATTTTATAACCCTCATATTTTATGCAATTAAAGTAGAACCTCGATTATCAGAAATAAAGGGGGTGGACTAAATTTCGGATAACCAAAATTTCGATAGGTTAGTAAATGGGAGCTATGGGGGTAAAAATAAACATATATTCAGAAACACGTTTTATGATACTAAAATTTTTTGAAAATATATAAGATATATAAAAAATTATGTTCTACAAGATTTGTAAACAAAAGAAATATGATATTTAAATTTAAACTTTAATAGAGATTATCTTGACTAAAAAAAAAAAGCGTTCATGTCAACCCGGGATTCGGTTGAGCGAAGTTTGGTTAACTGTAGTTCTACTGCATTGTGTGTTGCACAAAATACATTATCTTAAATTATGAAGAGCTCACAGTGAATTTATTTAAAACATGACATCATACTATTGGTTCCTGTTAGTGTTATCTACGGCCATTAATACATTATGTATTCTTCGCATACGACACCTTAGCTTAATCAGTAGCTTGTCTGTATACTGAGATAAGTTTATCGGATTCGATTCCTGGTATAGTCAAAAAATTATATTTTGTGAAATGTGGGTTTCTCGTACACAGTGATGAACTAACGTGGTGGATGTTGTGTCTGTTCTAGATTTAAGTTAGATTTTAAGTAATGTCAGATAGAACAAAAATATAAACAAAAATAAATCTAAATACCTTGAATAAACGAAAAAATTATAATGTATATTCACTACATAGTTACCACTTTATCATGAATATTTGTTTTGTCTATAAAAAGCGTCGCTTGATTATATCTTAGGTCTACTTTTCTACTGGTAGGTCTAGGGGTAAGGTGTCAGACTTCTGTGATGGGGGTCCAGAGTTCAATCCTCGATCCCGGCACATATTTATCTGATTGCCAAACCCTTCCTTCACCTCTGACAAGACGTGTATTAATCACAACTTGTGAATGTGAGGAATGCCAGGCCTCCACCGTGGTTCGGATTCCACGTTAAACTGTAGGTCCTCCATTTCATCTCACAATCACCCTACCATTGCACATTAGCGTAAGTGAGTATAACCCTAACGGGTAGTAAGACGTGGTCTAATAATAATAATACTTTTCTACTTTAATTGAGTTGAATTGTTTGTATACATTTTTATTTGAATTTATTTAGGATTGAGCCTTCGCTTGGATCACAAATATTAAAATCAATTATTTGGACTAATATATTAGTAATAGCATTCAACCTAATTGTGTTTCGTTGCAGATAATTTCATTTTTCTACAAACGGAGTTTTGTGGGCAATGCTTCACGATTTAACGGATTTAACGGATTTAAATAGAAAGCTAGTAAAAATGCTAAATACCAAATCGGTTAGCAATATTTATTTTGTAATCTTTGCAATTACATTTTTACTCTATGAGTATTTGAAACGGGTAATCCGCATCAACACTATGTATATCTATAACTCTAGCCACGCAATCGCGGTGTTCTGAATAGCACCTTGAACTACCAATCTGCAAAACATTTCGGTTTTAGGAATATCAAGGGTAACTACAACAATTAATAATCTCTTTGCAAGGTTTCGGCTTTTTACCTTCTCAAAAAATTCGAGAAAAACTCTTGAAACACGAATACACGTAATTTTGGTTTGCTGAGCCTTCCCTCAAACACTGCAAAACATTATGTGAGTTTTAAGAATTTTGGGGGTAGCTACAACAATTAATTAATCTATTTACGAAGTTTTAGCTTTGTAACTTATCAGGAAGTTTAATAAAAGCTTTGAAAAAAGAGACACCACATGGCTTTTATTAATTAGATAGCTTTTGAATATTAAGTTGTAAGGCTGGCCTTAAAACATAACCAATTTAATCGACCCATCTTCATTTATTTATATCATAGCTATATTTTATATCTTAACCATTTATTGAAGCTGTTCATATGCGTCAGAACGGGGGGGATGGTGCCATTGACCCACCTGGCCTGAGGGGGCCAAATTATTCTTGCTGTCTAATTTTCTATCTTCCTTTTCTATCTAATTTTCTAATCTTCCTGAAAAGTAATAATAGTAATTACAAATTAACGTGTCATGCCACTGGCAAAATAGTTTTGCTAGCTCATGTCCTATATTAATTCAAAGCAGTCAATACATCATCAAAGTTACAGTGCATCCAATATTATAGTAAATTTCGTAAGTTATTTATGGTAAACAGGATTTGACCCAAAACTATGAATTAAAGTTTTGATTTAGGTGCAGGTGCGTATCCAGAATTTTCTTTTGGGGGGAGCGAAGGGGCTAATTTTTCAAAATTGTCCCAAGATGACAGCCATCTCAAGACTAAACAGTGGGGGGAGAGGGGCGGACAAATATGACCTACACGGAGAAAAAAAATTATCAAAATTTCGTACAGAAATATAGTGAAGTAGACCCATTCTTGCATTCACTAATAATTGATATACTTTTTATGACTTTTATTAGAAAATATACCAATTTTACATACTTTTTATAAAAAACTAGTTCATTTTTTATTAAAAGTCAAGAGGAATAAATTTACACTCTAGGAACTAAAAATGTAGTTTACACAGAGTTTAACCGTCAATTTTCATTAAAGATAATTTTATATTTTTATAATAATTTTTAAATTTTGTTTAGATTTCGCGCGAGTGGGGGGGCTTCAGCCCAACAAGCCCTCCTCCCCCCCGGATACGTGCCTGTTTGGGTGGGTATCTAGAGATTATTGATCCCCCCCCCCCCTTTGGCAAAAACGTTCCGACGCCTCTAAAGCTATTTGTCATTTTGTGTCTTATAGGGAGGGGGTGGGGGTAAGGAGGATTGACAAATTTCCTCACTTGCACTCTCTTTCATGTGTACGCCACTGTCAAGGAGAATATGACATTGAAGTAAGATACAGGGAAACAGTTCATTGCAAAACAAACATTGAACAAGGTATTGTAACAGAGCCACGGTTCTCAGTGCAATACAATAACCAAAAACTACTTTCTGTCATGTAAGGATGTAGATACCACCTTACCACTTGTTTGTTTTTCTTCAAAGTTAGTTAAGTTACCTCCATCGAGTGTCTCCGGGAGATTCACGTTGAAATCCCTGTTATCGGATTCAAGTAGAGATTCATCATGTGTGCTAAGATTGGTTTCTATTTTGTTATAATCAGCACGTCGTATGTGTTGACAGCTCCCCTGCGTGTTAAAATGCCCAAAGAACCATAATGGTAAGACTAATAAACGTTCTAAATTAGCCCGGTACCCAAACCGCAAATATCCAGTTCTGGTAATGGTACGGAATGTAATGGTAAGGTGAAGGAGGAGGGGGGGGAGTAATGCAGCCCATTCGGGAGTTCCAAGGGCCCAGGGAAATACCATGTGCAGAGGTGTTATGAGTAATTCCGCCAACGACTAGCCAGATACTTAACCAATAAAAGGAGGTAGGTAGCTCGCGAAGCTGTTTAGTTGGATCGCTATCAACGTACAGTGAAAGTGTCTTCTAGCTAAACCTGCTCATCCGTCTTTCTGTCACATTGTCCATGACAACGACGAGTGAACGTAAGTGGACGAGCTAACCTCGATTGACAATAGTTAAAATATATTATTAGGGAATTTGAAATATTCACACCATTTGTTGTTGTTTAAACTTCCTATATATGTAGCGTGTAAAAAGCACGAATTTAGTTAAAATTTAGTTTTTTTAAGTAAATTTTTGTTTATATTCTACTAACTAAAAACGACAACCTAGACACGAGAATTGAACCTGAGACCTTTGTCTTTGTACACCGATGCTTGGTCGCTGAGCTATACTGATTCGTAGTTTGGTCCCGGTATCAATTATAACATTGATGAATGAATGTTTATTTGATTAAATCATTACGAATGTAAATCATTCATTGCTAAATGATGGTTACAAATAATATTGACCTTATCTAATCCAGGCCAATCTATTATTGCTTTAAAATTTAAATTGGAATATGTTGTGCCTAATGAGAGTATTTGGTTATTACTTTTTATAGTTGTTACTATCGCCCTTTATCTATCTTTGAGTATATTAAAAAAGTAAATGTTATAGAGGAACTAAGATCATCCTTTGTTTACCCTCATTCGACCATGACAAATACAGAGTTTTAAGGCCACTTGTCGACCTTGGGTCTTGGGGTAAAGTGCTCACCTCAGGATTCGATGTTTGTAGGTTCAAACCCGGCCAAGATCAACAACTTATTTTTCATGAGCGATAAAAATCCGTAGCACAGCTTACTTCGAAGGGGAAGAAGTAAAGTCGGCGGTCCCATGTTGATTGTGTGCATGTAAAATAACCCTGGAACGTTTGGGAAAATACCTTTCCTGGCAAAATTGTTAGGCCCTTTCGCTCTCACTCATAGAAATTATCGGTGTTAATATAATCAGTTTGTTCAGAAAGTGCACGTTAAATACCTCAAATAAATAAAATAAATTTATATCCCTTACCCATCCAATGTGAGATTTACTCAAGCAAGCTTTGGTAAATTAGACATTTATCACCGCTAAACTAAACTTATATACATTAAAGGTTGACCTAATTTTGCAATCTCATATAATTATGAAAACATTTGTATACATAATATTATACGTATTTATATATAGGTGAACATATAATCTCGTGTATACATATAGCCTATAATCCTAATCTCATCTAAATTCAACTTTTTATCCTATATATTTTTACTGCAATATTAAGTGAACAATCGCATTTATGTGGGTAGATCAGATATTCTAGTTACTGGTTTTAAAAAGGGTACCAAATTTGTTTCTTGGACAGGATTGAAGTAATAATCGTTCAGATATCATTTTTACTATTTTTCTCAAATGGTTAAACAAATGTAAAATATATAGTTTACTAGTCATGGTTGTCCTAAATTTGATTTTATCTTGAGCTATATAACTTGCACTTTATGAATCGACTTAATATATGAGCACACAACTTACAAACTAACTTCAAGAGATACAACACCCAGACATCGATTAATCACGTTAAAAAGGAAAACAGCAATTTAATAAATAATACACTTTTCAGCCATGTCAGGAATCAAACTTGGAACCCTTGGTTCATTCGGTAGATGCACTACCGACTGAGCTAAGGTGTCGGACTGTCTTGTATGAATGTTATGATATGCTACTTATGCGCAGTACACGTAATATATATATATATAATGAACATGACTACTTGATGTAATTCTAACCTATTTAACAGTGTAAAAAGCCAGTACAGTTTTAAAAGTAGATATGTTTACATTTTGAATCCTACATAACAAAAACCAAATCAATACGATTATATATTTTCTTTAATATTGCGTCTTACTAACCATTCGGGTTATACACTTATGTACTAACTATGCTAATGGGTTAGGGACTAGGAAGGTTATATTCAGAGGAAGTGTAACCGCATTTGCGTAGAGGGAGAGTGGAAACATATTTTGGGAAAACCACCCTCAGTACACCCGACCGAGATTAGAACCTCAATCTCCTCGTCATCAGCAGTATAGTCTACTTCAAAGAAGCACCTTAGTCCATGTGGCCATTGAAGCGGGCTATAATTAGTTACTATATATGATACGTTTAATGCGGTTATTCCTAATTTCTAGAGCCAATTTAATCAAAAAACCTTGTTTTTTCCTATAATAATTGAAATAATAGTATTATTTAGTTTAATTTACACACACTACCCATAGTATATAATATTAAATTTTGAAATTAACATCCTCTATGGCAACTAGTGATTTACATAATTTAATATATAAAGAAAAATACGAGAAAGCGGGGATTTCAACTAAAAGTTACGGCGATCACACTAGAGAAGTCTTAATACCGCATTACGTAGATTTAGCTGTCAATCTTGAAAACGTAAAAACATTTCAAATATAATTCCAGAAAGCCTTACCACGTCTATAATGTTATTGATCAAATATAATAAATAATTAATTTAAATAGTTAAAGAATTAGATTCATTGTTATCTACGTACTACAAACATTCTCAGCCTTTCTTTAGTGACTAATCGTGCGTGCGTTTAATCCAGAGAGAATTAGAACTCTACAACTTAACAAATGATCATTAAATCTTATCTTTATTAGCCTTACTATAAAGGTTTAGAGTTAAATGGTTCCTAAAAGAGAATAACAACAGAATAAGAACCAACAAATAAGTAGGTTTTTTTTTAAATATAAACCACCCCGTATTACGACGTGGGTTTGCAAGGTTATTAAAAGACAACCATGCTATAACCGATAAAACAATACTTTTTTTAAAATAATGATTATATAATAGACTAAAAACCCTTCTAATATTACAATACTGAGAAAGATAAGCACAGCAACTGTAAACACAAGCAGATTACAGAGAAAGTTATTAATTAACAATTAAAGTTTAACATATACTGTAAACGTGTACACTTCGTTTGCCCTGAAAGTTAGCAAGCTTACCTTGCTTGGTTCCACCATGGCACAACCTATAATATAGGGTCATAGGCAGGGGTGGAATGGCTGATTCCAAGTGGCCCAGAACTATAAATTCGACGGCCCTTAACTTAAATTCATACCACTGAAGCTACGTTTCATATAAGATGAAATGGTGAATCCAATTGTTTATATGTTTATTATTATTAAATTCAATCCAAAAGCAATTTCAGTTACATTATCGATGATTTCGTAACTATTATGTTTACATAAAACATGACATGAGCCAAAATTCTACTAAATTGTTAGACAATGATTCGGATTATATTTTTGAAATATTTAAGTTTGTAAAATGATCCTCCGCCCACTACTTTTCTATATTACAAAGCTAGTAACAGTCAGTAGTCACTAAACAAATAGTTTTATGTTTGGCTTAAGATGTATTATTGGCCCAATCAAATCAGCCCACTGGGATATCTCCTGGTGTCCCAGTGACCCAGTCCACCCCAGGCCATAGGTAAGACTGGTGTACCTTTCGGGGGAAAATAAGTGTACGTTATGTATAAAAAAAACAAAATTTTTTATCATTCTTTTTTATTGCTATCATAAAATTATGTTGATAATATTAAATACTATTTTTAAATAAAATTAAGGAAATAATACCAGCAAAATAAACCGGTAAATCCAACCTTTATTGTTTTTGATTTATCAAAATTAACATTTTATAATTTCATTGAAATATGTTGGAAGTTAATGTCTTTGAATTTAAGTCAGTGTTACGTTCATGGATTAACTAAGCTACTTGGATTAAAGATGAAGAAGGAAGAATTTTAGAGGGTATACTTCTTCTAAATTCAACCATAATCCAAAACACATTAGCGTAATTAGTGCATAAGCGGATAACCCAATGGTTTCCACCCTGGAGTAACGCGACATGTTTCATGGGGTGGGATGTCACAACGCATGTTAAGGTTATAACATTATATTTTATTTTATTTAGCACCGCGTCTTACTACCCGTTTGGTTTATACGCTTAACTACTAATTACTCTAATGGATTAGGAGTTGGGAAATTGAGTTTAGAGGAAGTGAACTCGCATTTGCGTGAAGGGAGAATGGAAAAACATTTAGTAAAAACCATCCCCAGTCCACCCAACCTGAGATTAGAACCTCGAGCTCCCCGTCCTCATCAGTCTGGCTCAACACAGCTTTACATTTACTTTTTAAATTGATTACAACAATTATCTAAAGTTGCAAAATTCAAATAGAAGTGTTAGTGGTTAGAATGATAAAAATTGCTAAGTTAAAGTTTAGGTTCCTTTTTGTTACTCAACTCTGACAGTTGCTTTCTGACTCGGTTTATTGTAGTAATCTCGGGGCAAGTTGCACTATTGGCATAACTTCTACTGGCCCCGTTGATTCTCTTTCGCGACATCTTATTCACATTCATATGTTCATTATATGAAGAGATCGGGGTATAGACATGATAATACGCATTTTATGAAAAAATGTGTTTGCGGTAATTTCTGGTAAGTTATATCTTAAACTACAAGTTGTTTTTATAATCAGTCAAGACCTTGAGGATAACTAATGTCGATGAATATTTTAATTATTTTTGATAACTAGATTTGAGGATCTCATAGAAATTTAAATAGAGAATATATCCCATATAAATCTAAGAGGGTTATAATGTTTTTGCCCTGACCCCCTCATGTAAGCATTTTACATACATACCTAACCACGCCATTCCCTTACAGGTAGTTAATAAACTATGAAAATAGCTAAAAAAAACAAAAACAGCTTCGTACTTAATCCATCCTCACTAACTTTCTTCACACTTCCCTATCCTTGCATACTCCCTTCAACAACATCCATACACCGAGTCATACATGCTCTTCTATTCTTAAGACTCTTAATGTTTCTCTTTTTCACACATTCGTCTACAACATTTAGCCACGTCTTACATGGCCTACCCCTTCCTTTTGATCCACACACTTTACCTTCATATATTTGTTTCGTCACTAGATCCACACTCATCCTCTCAACGTGCCCAAACCAACGTAAGACTTCTTTCACATTTACCTATTGGATTCCCTTTCAAACCACACTCCTTCAGCACCCTTTCATGAATGACTGTCCATACGAGTCATTTCACATGCATTTCTTATAGATCTCATTCCAAACGCATTCACCTTGCTCTTGTGTTTCTCCTGACAAATCCACGTTTCACATCCGTAAAACAACGTTGGCCTTAACACAATTTTATATATTGCCTTCTTCGCCTCTTTTGATACTACCTCATTATTTGCAATAGTCCACATGCATCCAACTACTCTCTGAGATGTATTTACCCGTCCGTCGATTTCACCATCTCTCCTTCCATTTTTACAGAAAATTCTGCACAGATACACAAAATCATTCACTTGCTCTAACAGTTTTCCTTTTATACTTAGTTGACAATCATTTCCTGATCCGTCCTTATCACAAACCAATACCTTATTTTTAGAGACATTTATATGAAGATCCATTCTGTCTGTCGCCACACTCAAACGATTTAATGTATTCTGCAAGTCTGCATTTTATAATAATTAAATAAAGCACTCGGGCTTAATGTTCACTCTTTTTATTTGTCACTGATGTCACGTTTCAAATTCAAACAGGGGTACTAGAGGTGATTTTTCCTAAATGGTTTCGCCCTTTTCTCTATACGCAAATAAAGGCACTGTACATTCCATATAAATTCTGCCTATACACAAGTGTAATTAAATGTAATAAAAGGGACGGATAGTAAGATTCAGTGAAATTAATAATTTAAAAACTAGGAAATGAACGCTTGTAGGTTATAAAAGGTCACGATGCTCTCAAAGACAAACATTTGTGTCAAATCCTGAAAATGTTTGTATACCACTGGCACCAACGAGTGGTAAGAAGCAGTACTAAATATATATATATATATAATATTATATTTAAATTTTTTACATTTGTTGTGAATTAAATAATATCAGTACTCGTTAATTTCAATACCTTGTTTTCCGTCTGCAAGGACATAGGAAGCTAATCTTTCTAGGGCGGGTGTCCAGTAGAAATGTTACTATAACTTTATTCAATAAAATATTGTATACGTATATATGGAACCATCGTAAGGGGGTCCATCTAATTCTGGAGGAGGGGGGTTCGGATCCCTCCGACCTCCCAGTTCCCCCGTGTCTCCGCGTTTTTACGCCCTTGGCTGTCTGTCACCTGCACGGCCAGCGATCACGAAACATGACCGGTAGCGCTTCCTGTGTGAGTTTGTAGACAACTACATTAATTATCTTGGACAAACATGTAAAGTGAAATGTTACACAAATTAGTATAATCAACACGTACATTATATCAGGGGCTTGGAGCATCAGAATATTTTTATTGGATTTCTTGAGAGTCAAATGTTTAGTTAGAAAAACTACACATTTTAAATTCATCTACATATGCCCAATTTTCTTTTAACAAGGGCCAAAAGTCATATTTTTTTATTTGAATATTTATTTATATGCGTGCTCATTTTAATTGAGTGGTAATTATATTAATTGGTTTCTCAATCCTAATTAATGTCGCAGGCGTACCATGACTCAATGACAAGAAGAATAAACTGTTATTATTTTTTTTTCCGTCCTGTCTTACCACCTTATCTGGTTATCCACACTTAATTACGCTAGTTAGGTAAGGACGAAGACATTCAAATTAAGAAGAAATTTACCCATATTTGCATGGAGGGAGGGTTGGAAACCATATAGGGAAAATATACCTCAGATCACCCGACCGAGGCTCCAACTCGAACCTCCGTGTCACCGACAGACGAAAATGGATTATCCTAACATTATTCCGCGTGACCACAAATGTGTATAGCCTCTATTTTTCTTGTTATTATTACTATTATCATTGCTCTGTGGTATAGGGATCAGAGTTACTGACATACAGATCCAAGAGGTCGTGGACTCGATCCCCGGTGCTTCAATAATCTATCAGTGAAGCAGTGGGTCTGGAAGGTGATCAAACTCAGTCTTGTGAGGGCAAATGAGGAGCTACTTGAATAAATAAGTAGCAGCTCTAATTTAGAAAACTGAGATAAAATGGCTGGTGGGCTCGTTGTGCTGACATGACACCCTCCATCCGCAAATGTCGACACTATCATTGCTAGTGGTGACGGATGATTGGACTCACACCATGGAGTGTTTTTTTTATAATTATTACTAGGCCTTAGGGCTGGATTTAAAGCTGTGGAGGCCCCGGGGCCGTAAAAGATTAAAGGCATCAACATTAAACAAAAAATTTTCTCTTCAACATTTCAACGTTATCATTATGTTAAGATATCACCGTGACTGCAATCTATAGAGCCAAAATATAAAATATAATTTGTATTGCAACCGTTTGTAGATAACCCCCAGCGCGCTCCCTTAAACTTGGGGCTGGCTAGACCTAACGTAAATAGTGGTTTAACAGTCCCTTTCGAGTACCTCATTTACGGCTTTTAAACCTGGTTTGGTTGCCTCATGGTCTGATTTAGACGTTTCAACACGTAGGCCTTGGTCAAACTCGTTTGACCAAAAGGGCCACATTTAACAATGAAAATAATGAGAGGGTGCATTTCAGAAAATTCAATAGTCACCATCTTAAATAGAAAATTCTCAATTTAAAAATCTACTATAACAAAGCTAAAATTAAGATTAAATAAAATTTCAAGACTTATCCTATATTTTTCTACAAATATTTTAAACTTTATATATGAATAAGTGCGTGAGTTAAGTCACGTTTAAATAGATGAAAAATACGTATCAGTAAATGTGATCGCTTGGGTGTTTGTTCCTTTCATGAGCGAAAACACACTTATGAGCTGACAAATATGGTACTGTAATATTTGGTGCGCAAATGTAACAATTTCTGGGAATCGATCTTTGGTGAGTAATGAGTAAAGTTAGGTATACTTGCCTCACTTGCTAGATATCATCAAATAATAACCAATTTCCAAATGTCCTAATCTCAAATGTTGTATTCCTACAACAACTATAAATTGGGACACATTGTGTGTTGTTTCATTAAAAGGTCTGCGGGCCACACAAAATCATGTTAGATTAGACTTCCGATGACAAGAAGATTGGGGTTCGAATCCCGGTCAGATGTCCTGAGGGTTGTTTTTCTCAAATAATTTTCCACTCTCTTTCACCACGCAAATGCGGGGACACTTCCTTTAAATTTAACCTTCCTCTTCCTTCATTCATTTAGCGTAATTAGTACATATGCGTAAAACCTGAACAGTTAGTAAGACGCGGTGCTGAAAAAATCCCAGTTTTTACCGCTCTAAGCTACGATTCATTATTATATTGTCTTCTTTCTAGTCACATAGAGAAATAATTATATTCCTTACTAGAATTGAAAGTAGTCCTATCCCTCAAAGGAGGTTGTTCCGACAGAGCTTATCGAATGACGTCTTAGTGCTCAAGGTAGAAAAGAAGGCAATTTCTCAAATAAATAATCTCTGGTTCCATTCCAGACGTTGCTACATCATTTGTTATGTATTATTTGGATCGTTCCTTATGAAAAAAATATTCTAACTTTTTTTGTTGTCTTCATTAAATATTTATTAGTTCGTAAATCGTGTTTTCAGATATTTTTTATTTTAACATCACGTATTACAGCTGGTTTAGTTTGTACGCATATATACTAATGACGCTAATGAGCTTGGGATTAAGAAAGTTGAATTTAGAGTAAGTGTACCCACATTTGCGTGTAGGGAGAGTGAAAAACCATTTTGGAAAACAACCCTCATTACACCCGACTGGGATTCGAACCCTGATCTCCATGTCTTCGGCACTCTTGTCTAACACGAGAGTGATGCCTTAAACCATACGGCCACCGAAGTAGGTATGTGTTCAGTTAACCTTGTGTTCAAATTGCAAATTAAAATCTTATATAATAAAAGACGAGTTTGGAATCACGAACCGGACATGATGGTGCTCATGCTTCCATTCACTGGAGTATAGATCATAATCAGCTCCAAATTCCATTCCTATGTGCTGTACGGACTTGCATGTGTTTTTATTCAAGGACGTATTATCCTGTGGCATAAAACTTGTTGGGATACATTAGAATAATTAATCGTTTATGTAACAATGCGTTTATAACGTCTCTTTGGCTTTATTTTGAAGTATCACTTTAATCTTAGAAATTATCTTTTTTCTCTTTCGTCTTGAAATAAAACCAAGAGTATGGTATTTATTGTATACTGGTACGTAAAGCACAAGGTTATTGGTGGCTAAAGAGTCCCAGAGACAGGTATATACGAGATCTTAAGAAATAGTCCTACGAGAAAGAATTGGTTGTTGTAGTGGTTAGTGTTTGGAATAGCATTGGAAATCTACATCGCTGGCACGTGGTCTGGTTGGAGCTGGAGGGAAGTAAAGGGGGTTATGGTGTGAGTGGTTTGCAAATTGTCTCGAATGCGCCGTGCCTCATTCTTTCACCGATTTCCACGGACGGCAGGTTTCACAGCAAGAGATAAGAGCCGGAGTGTGTATCCTTCTTTCACCGACTTCCACGGACGGCAGGTTTCACAGCAGAGATAAGAGCCGAGTGTGTATACTTCTTTCACCGACTTACACGGACGGCAGGTTTAACAGCCCTGATATATTAATATGTTTAGTCTGATTTAGAAAATATTATTAATTATTATTCCCAATCTATTTAGGCTAAGTTGTAACCTAAATCGATTAAAATAATAATATTTTTATTTATTTTACAGCTACAATTTAACTAAAAATTGATTTTTTTTTCACTGCGTGTCACTACTCTTTCGGGCTATACGCTTATTAATTAATTACTCTAATGTGTTGGGGACAAGGACGGTCAAGTTTAGAGGAAGTGTACCCTTATTTGCGTTAAATGAGAGTGAAAAACCATTTAAGAAACCACCTTCGTTATATCCAACCGGAATTAAAACCACGATCTCCCTGTCATTGGCAGTTCATTCTATTGCGAGAGTGACGCCGTTCGATCACTCAAGCCGGTTATGTATCTTAATTCAAATGCAATGTAGACATTGTTTTATTTCTAATTTCCAGGCGATAAATAATTAAACTGGTACGTAGGGTGAGCGTTAATATTACTAGAGATCATTTTTTAATTTGTTGTTAGGCAATTTGTTTTATTCAAAACAAATTTTAAATCTATACTTTATTAATTTGGTATGACTGACTCTATTAAGTGACAATTTTTACTAAATACCTGTATCTATAACAGCTAGAGTAGACAATTCGGTTATGTACCCTTTATTCATTATAATAATTATTATTAATATTATTATTATTATTATTATTATTATTATTATTATTATTATTATTATTATTATTATTATTATTATTATTATTATTATTATTATTATTATTTTATTATTATTATTTATTATTATTATTATTATTATATTATTAGCGCGTCTTACTACTCGTTCGGGTTGTACGCACTTACGCTAATGTGCAATGGTAGGGTGATTATGAGATGAAATGGAGGACCTACAGTTTAACGTGAAATCCGAACCACGGTGGAGGCCTGGCATTCCTCACATTCACAAGTTGTTATTAATACACGTCTTGTCAGAGGTGAAGGAAGGGTTTGGCAATCAGATAAATTTGTACCAGGACTTAGGATTGAACCCCTGACCCCTAGCACATAAGTCCAATACCTTACTCCTAGACCACCAGGTTACCTTTAATTAAATATAGTTGTTGATATAGATCAGGGGTCTCCAAACTTTTTGCTACGTGAACCACATAATATATTTTACACATTTTCGCGGGCCAAAGTAACGTTCACCTGTTCTTCAAGTAGCATTATTATTGCCCTGAATGCCTTGACATGCACGAATAGATCACAAATCAAATTTGTTTCAACATTCAAATTTAGATTCAAGTCATATGACCGGTCAAGTCTGTAAAAAATATTGCTACTTTCTAAGGCTGGTCAGTGTTTGATAAGATTTATTGGGGTTGATTCTTCTCTGTGATAAATAAATAAATTTATATGTAATAAATTATATCAATACTAATTAGTCAATATAATTACTTATTTTTAAGATTAGGTAACATTTTTCGGGACTTTTCTCTTATAACCCTCTGCAGGAAGACTTAGAACTACCTAGAAATTATCAAAAGCCGTTCTGTTGTAGGTTTAATGAATGACGCCTGCGACTGTAAATGAGAGTTTGCAATTCCTACAGCACTCTGGCTTGGTGTCATTGGGGGGAAGCACACATGTGGACAGGAACTGGACAAGTCAAATATATTGCATGATTAAGAAATAACAAAGAGAAACAATTAATTTGTTTTTTGATAAAATCTTTGGATGGGCCAGATATAATCTTGTGGCGGGCCGGATGTGGCCCGCGGGCCGTAGTTTGGAGACCCCAGATATAGACGATTGTTTTAGATTTGTACTCAATTTTAAAATTTTTTTGGGGAATTTAATCATTTGACTGGATTCCATGGGTGTAAGGATAATTTAGGTTTGAGGGGAAATGTGGGACCAGGAGGGGTTCAAATTCGATAACGATGTTACGACTTACTATTAAACCCTAAGTAATAATAACATTGTTATTTTATACAGTAGTAGTGGAACTTTATTTGTGTAATGGGGTGGGGGGAGACAAGTAAAAATAAAGCTTTTTTAATGACTTCATCCACCCCCTCCACCTTAGGTTAAGATTAGAAAATTTGATGCCTCTAAAAGCTGTTATAAGTATCACTCGCCCAGATTTATTTTTTTGCAAACTAGAAGCTATTTGAAGTGCTTTTCCCCCAGAAAATTAAAAAAATTAGATGCCTTTAAAATATATTTAGAATAGTCCTTGCCTGAAATATTTTAAAAAAAATATGCCTTTAGGATCCGCTTGAGACGATTGGCAATTTTTATATTAGAAACTTATCAATAACAAAAAAATACGCTTAGGCCTAATGATAATACATTTGAAGTTTGGTTTATGTCAATAATTGTGTATTAATTGATTTTTTATTATTATATCAAAACCACTTTAAATAGACACTCAACAAAATGGCCTGCGATGAACAGGTAGGGTTTGAATTTTGGTATGTAAATGGAAGGTGGTTTTCAGAAATCAGTTAAAACACATTATCTTCCCCTTCTCTAACCATGCGAATGTGTGTGCACTTTCTTAAATTATCAATTAATTCATCCACACATTATCAGATTGATTCTAATATGATAACCTTAGTTTTACATTCGTTAACAATCTCGATTAAATCACCAAGCACCATGTAGACCTGCTACAAAAGAATGATCGTAACACAACACTAATAGCTCAGGACTGGTGTACAAACTCCTTAGATAAGTTTTTAATAGCTGTGTTTTTTCACTCCAAGAATATACCAGTTCACATTTCCGACTATCATCAGTAGGGGTATTGATTGCTGCCAGCTCAGCAGGGATATACGTACAGGTAGATTACTATTTGGCGTCTGTGTTTGACTATCAACAACATATACTAGTTTAAGTTAAAAATGTGTCTTAAGTATGACGAAAGTTGCTAAGAATAAGTGCATCGGTATTTTCCTGAAACAATGAAAAAATCACTTGATAAAACCAAATCCAGAGAATTATTTTTTGATTGGGTGTATTTTAAGTACACTTTTCAAACGCACCCCCATATATCAACACACGACTTACAAACTAGCCTAGCTAATACTAAGAAAAATAAATTAAATAAATTATTCAATCCCCAATCCAACAGGCTAGCAATAATAAAACTTTTACTATGATATTAATGGAACCTGGGACCCCAAGATAATTTGGCATATGCGTTACTGATTTAGTTAAGGTTTGATTCATGCCAGTAAATTCTACCAGGATTTGAACCCTAACCTGATTACTAATGTTGACAAAGTGTAATTGGAGAATAGTGGCTTATTAATTTGTCATGTTATGGTAGGCCACACAAATTTCTACTAGTTTTTTCCGACGCATCTTAGTACCCGTTTGGATTATACATAACCGATAACCACCCTAATGTTGTAGGGATGAAGAAGGTAGAACTTCAGATGAAATATACTTGCAATTGCTTAGACGAAAAGTGGGAAACCATTTTATAAACAACCAAAAGAAATACTCTGTCAAATAAAGACAATGGTGAAGAGATCGGGGATGTTTGTCACACGAATTAATTTCTGTTTTTTAATCCCCTTCAAAATATCCTCACTCCCTCATGTAAATTATCAAAATCTTCGTCCCAGAGAAAACTATATAATGAAGTCCATCTAACGCTACTGAGAACGCCAGAGTGGTTTGGTCTCGCTAAACACTGTTATCCATTCCCCACAATGAAGGAATGGAAAACCCGCTTCAGTGGCCGGGTGGTCTAACGCGCTATCATGTTAGACTATACTGCCGAGGACGGGGCGATATGGGTTCGATCCCAGTCGAGTGCACTTAGGGTGGTTTTCCATATATGTTTTTCCACTCTCCCTCTACGAAAATGCGGGTCCATTTTCTCTAAATTAAGCCTTTCTAATCCCTTACCCATTAACGTAGTTAGTACATGGCGTATAACATGAACAGGTAGTAAGACGCGGTGCTATAAAGGAATGGGTATTAAGAATGTCGTGGTATGCATTGTAGAGCCTATTATGCTAAGAGCAAATAAATGGTACGGCACACCGCACAGACTTTCTCTCTCTTTCTATAAACTCGTAAGATTTCTGAACGGAATAATGTACATTGTATCATCACCACTCCACATAAGAACACGCATAAAATAATATACAATGATATAGAATCAATGAGAAAAGAGGCGCATCTTTGTCCACCTAAGAACATTTCAAACAGTTTAATGTCTTCTACAAGGGTCAACACTTCGTATTAAAATTTCGATTTCTGGTTAAAATTTTAACATTTTAAAAGATGTTGCAGATCTTCAAGTCATCGCATTGATATATAATTATTCATTTATACATTTTGACCAATAAAAAATGTAAATATTGACTATTGAGTCTAAAATGGAGATAGATCATTGCTATGCAAACATTTCTCCTAAGAGATTTAAGGAAAAATAACATACTTTTTTTAGATATTTACTTATATTTAATTACTCTATGGCATTGGAGTATTATTGCGTTAAGACTTAAGTAGTATATGTTTACAACTAAAGCTCACAAAATTGTATTAATATATTTGCAAATATCTCAGAAACTACTGTTTTTATAAAAATTTATGTCAAATAAAAGTTTTTTATTTCTAATAGTCCTACAATTTTGCAATGATAAGTTGTTTAGTTTCTCCAATAGTTGTGGAGATACGGAAATTAACGCTTCTGTAATGTACCCTAAAAATCATTTTCATAGGAAAATGAAAATAGCCAGTTTATTTATAATCTTAATCAACGCCTAGATACGAATTTTAATCAAAATCGTTTAAGCAGATTTTTGAGAAAACAAAATTTTTCTCTTTTCGTCCTTCAGTAAACTACCCTTAATTTTAAGTTTTTATAGACACACAGAGAGACGGCATTGCAAAGACTATTTTTTAGGGTTCGGGGGGTCATGAGACGTCGACATCCATCAACATTTCAGGTTAGTTTTTTTTTTACGGTCGCAATACTTAAACTTTAATGTCCAAAAAGTTAAAAAAAAATTCATATAATTGCGTATATATTGAAAGTTATTGATTTTATAAAAATATGTTTAGGATAAAATATCTGTATTATAAATATATATACATATTTGTAATGCTAAGTAATTTCATATCTCAAATAGTTTCGGAGCTATTTAAAAAAATGTTAATTTACGCATCAGACCGGAGCCCTTAAAGCCATTTTGCCGAAAAATTGAGGGTAGCCATTTTGTTTGGAATATTTATTAATGTTTATAAATGAAATTTAATCAAAATCATTGGAGCCGATTATGAGAAAATCAACTTTTTCTCTTTTTGCCATTCAGTAAACTACCCTTAATTTTAAGTTTTAATAGACACACAGACAGACGGCATTGCAAAGACTATTTTTAAGGGTTCGGGGGGTCATGAGACGTCGACATCCATCAACATTTCAGGTTAGTTTTTCTTACGGTCGCAATACTTAAGCTTTAATGCCCAAAAAGTTAAAAATATATATATAATTGCGTATATATTGAAAGTTATTGATTTTATAAAAATATGTTTCGAATAAAATATTTGTATTATAAATATATATACATATTTGTAATGCTAAGTAATTTCATATCTCAAATAGTTTCGGAGCTATTATAAAAAAATGTTAATTTACGCACCAGACCGGAGCCCTTAAAACGATTTTGCCGAAATATTGAGAGTAGCCATTTTGTTTGGAATATTTATTTATGTTCATAAATGAAATTTAATCAAAATCGTTAGAGCCGATTTTGAGAAAATCGACTTTTTCTCTTTTTGCCCTTCAGTAAACTACCCTTAATTTTAAGTTTTAATAGACACACAGACAGACGGCATTGCAAAGACTATTTTTAAGGGTTCGGGGGGTCATGAGACGTCGACATCCATCAACATTTCAGGTTAGTTTTTCTTACGGTCGCAATACTTAAGCTTTAATGCCCAAAAAGTTAAAAATATATATATAATTGCGTATATATTGAAAGTTATTGATTTTATAAAAATATGTTTCGAATAAAATATTTGTATTATAAATATATATACATATTTGTAATGCTAAGTAATTTCATATCTCAAATAGTTTCGGAGCTATTATAAAAAATGTTAATTTACGCACCAGACCGGAGCCCTTAAAACGATTTTGCCGAAATATTGAGAGTAGCCATTTTGTTTGGAATATTTATTTATGTTCATAAATGAAATTTAATCAAAATCGTTAGAGCCGATTTTGAGAAAATCGACTTTTTCTCTTTTTTCCCTTCAGTAAACTACCCTTAATTTTAGGGGTAGATATCCAATTCCAAAAACCCCTCGGGGCAACCCTATGAAAACCCTAGATATCAAGTTTCAGCTCAATCGGTAAAATAGTTTAGGCTCTAGTTGGAGGTACAGACAGACAGACAACAGACAGACAGCAGACAGACAGACAGACAGACGGAAATTCAAAAACCACTTTTTCGGATTCAGGAAGTCATGAAACGTCAAAATTCATCAAAATCTCGAGTTCGATTTTTTTGACGATCACAATACTTTCTCTACCTGTAAGATAGAGAGAAAGTAAAAATGGCTTAAATATAGTCATCCATTATTTTCTACGTGTATATCCTAAAAACCACCCTTCCCAATTAAATTAAAGAGGTATAGGCGTCAATTGAGGAAGGATATATATATATAAAGCTTAAGATCTTGAGAGAAATAAATGCTTATTCCAAGTTGTCAATAGCAATGAGTAGCCATACATTAAGGCCATCCAATTCAAGAATGATACTAAGGGTAAAAAAGAGTGATTTTCATTTTTAAATCATTAAATAGATTTTGGAGATATTTGTTCCGATTATTAAAGAGTATTTTGGTTCAAAATATGTTTTAAATTACAAAAGTGTGTTTGCACTGCGTCTCACTACCCGTTTGAGCTATACGCCTATGTACACTAATTACGGTAATGGGTTATGGATGAGTAAGATTAAATTAATGGGAAGGGTAACCTGCATTTGCGGGATAAAATGGGTATATACCCCACCAGGGTTGAACTCCAATCTCTCTGAAATCGGAGGTCTAGTTTATTGTGAGAGTGACGCCTTGGCTTAGACCATGCGGCCACCGAAGAGGGTACAAAAGTTGTTGCTGACATTTATATATTTTGGTAATAATGTCTAAATCAAAGATTCAATTTTAGTTATTGAGGACTTTTTTTTAATGAAAGATGAAATGCGACAAAAAAGGTGTATTAGATAAATTTAATTTCCTAGGTGTCAAGAACAAGGCTAGCCATTATTTGGCCATGATAATTACACTTATTTCACCACCAATTATAATATATTGACAATTTTGACAAAAGAAACGAACAGATGGGAGTTTATAATCACAAGATGAATTTGAATTATTTTCATAAGTTTAACTTGCTTAAATTCAAGATAAATTCGAGACTAAACAAACAAACATTACGACTATAGATTTAAGGTTAAAAATTGAATGCCTTTTTTGATTTTTAAACATAACTATTAATAAAGACAAGGAAACAAAGTTTCATATTTATTATTTTGATTTAGGACTGCCTCCATTCTCTATAACAAGGGAAGGTTGAGCTATAACAAATTAAATAAAGAAGTGAAGAGATTGCAAAGTTAAATGTCTGTCTTACCTCGAGGATAAAATACAGCAATATTTAAAAGTAAATATTTTTAAATGGAAAAAAAAATACTTAACTAGTCTCAATTTCACTGTTGTCAAGTGAAGAATGCAGAAAACTGCACGTCGATACGTTTTCCGGTTCGACCATAATCGCGTATCCAATATTCCAGTTAATCGGTCGTAAGATGGGCTCTTAAGTTGGCCACCTACAGGAGCGCTGAAGCAAGTTGCAGACATCCATAAATTCTGCGTTGTTCAAGAAGTTTTTCTTTTATTAAAAATTAGATTCATGACAAAATGGAGTTGAAAAGTTTTGACATGTCTCTATATGTTTATAAGCTTATTATTTTTATTTTGTTTAAAGGGTGGAAACTAGTTCATTTAAAAATACGTTTAAAGTTTAGTATCGTAGACCAAGTTTTGGAATAAAATAAAATGGTTAGAAACATAGATATTGTATCCTTTCTTTAACAAACACGGTAGATCTAATATGTTGATCACAGAAAATTTTAATATTATATAGTATTTATTTTTACTTTTATTCCCTTCTCCTTAATTGATATTAGCTTAGTTTTCTATGACGACATGACTGTTTCGATGTTATTATAGATGTTACACTATCTTCAGGTCCTATGTATGATACAGATGATACTCTGTTAAATACATATTATCAGAAATTTTGTGAGACCTTTGAGGAAATAAAAATAAAGAAGATATAATTTTATCATTACCAAACCAAATATGGACATCATTAAGAAAATGTTAAGTCAATATATAATTACACACACACACACACATATATATATATATATATATATATATATATATATATACATATATATATATATATACGTTTTAGTGGTTCTTAATTTTCAGAACTGCCATTCTCATAAGAAATGCAGTGGCATTAAGGTAGGGATGTAGGGAACGCAAGAAAAGTTAGGTATTTTTGCAGTTTTTATAACAAAATTTATTTTGCTCAAAACAAACCAAATATTGCTTCAGTAGAAAAATATATTTTAATTTTACTAACATGATGAAATCAACAGTTCTAGAATATCTGTAAAGGGTGTCCTCAAATTCTCTTCATTTAAAAGTTTGTCATCTAATGCCGCTATGCTCATCACGGATATTCAACAACTGTTATATAACCTTATGATGAAAATTAAAGCTTTGGTATGTACTGAAGTATTATTTTATTTATTTTGTCCAAAAAAAGTTTTGCTATAACACTGCAAAAATACTGAACTTTTCTTGCATCCCCTACATCCCCACCTTTAGATACTTCGCTTCAAGTTGATGGTGGCCTTAAATACGCTTACAACCTTTTGCTTACTACTTTTGGCCCAATACTGTATTGAGTGTAATAATATATTAACCACAAAAAGATGGTCAGGAATACATTTTGGATAGCACCATACTTCATCCCTATCATTTTTCTAGGTATACTCTCCATTTTCATCCTCATTATATGACCATACCATCTCAGCCTTGCTTCCTACTTAATCTTGTTTCTCCTCGTGACAGCTACATGCTCCTCACAAAATGTATTCCCATAACCTCCACTTTTCTCGTCTCTCTTACATTCAATGTCCATGTTTCTGCTGCATATATGACAATGGGTATAAAGTACAACCTGCACGCACTTCCTAACGATTCAAGGGGACTTCTCTGCACAATATCAGGTCGCTTACACACTTATAGAACAACTCCCCTGCTGTCCTTTTCTTATTAGATTTTCTCTACTCCCACCCTTTACCTTTATCACGCTTCCAAACTATTTTACACTCCGCAACTTTCTTATCCCTACTCCGTCCAACTTAATAGCTTTACTAGGCCTTATCCTTTTCATTGTCATTAACACCACTTCATACGTCAACATGATAAATTTCATTCCACATGTTTATGAATATGCAGTCATATTATCATGATAAACAAGTTTTACTTGTTTTAAGCTCAATATGGTACCTTTAAGTAATTGTAAAAATAAAACTAATCATAATATTATAAAACTATGTATTTTATATTAATATCATATTAATACATTTACATTTATATATATATACAAATATATTTTATTTTTATTTTAGGAACGATGACCTTAAGTGATGGACAACTCAAGTTTTTCAGTTGGGTGGACTATGTGGTTTTCGGTGCCATGTTGGCGGTTTCATTTTTCATAGGTATTTACCATGGCTTCAAGTCTTGCTACAGAAGGAGTCCTAACCTACAGGGCCAGAGCGAATCAGGGGAATTCCTGACAGCCAATGGAAAGCTTGGCACAATTCCAGTGGCGCTGTCGATGCTTGCAAGGTAAACTTTAAATAAATACATATAATGGAATGGAAATTATGTTTATTAAGCTTAGCAAAAATATGTGTAAGAGAAAAAATAATGATAAGAGTAATAGTTATAGCCCGCCTCAGTGGCCGCAAGGTATAATGCACTACTCTCCCACTAGACTAGACTGCCATTGATGGAGAGTACGAGGTTCGAATCTTGGTTGGGTATACTGAGGATGGTTTTTCCCTAAATGGTTAATGACTCTCTATCTACGCAAATGCGTGTACACTTCCTATAAATATAACCTTACTAATCCCTAAAACCATTAACGTAATTAGTACATAAATGTATAGCCCGAACGGGTAGTAAGACGTGGCGGAAAATTACTAAATGGGGAAACCATCATCAGCTTGGAATTAATATATTTACTGACAGGTTTAATTGAGTAAAGCATAGTTCATAAGAATAAATTACTATCACGTAAACTTTTTTATTTAGCACCATACCTTACTACCCGTTTGGGTTACACGCTAAAGAACACGTAAACTTAAATAGAACCAAAGTCTAAAGATAACTATATGGTGTCTCATTTAATTTGAAATTTAAACTAAGCAATTTCTCACTACCATCTATAATAATTATAGCTGTCGACCTCAAAGGTTTTGAGTAGTTATAAGTGTCCTAAATTATTTATATTTAATTTTGAATTATTATTTTTATCAGGTTTGCCTATTGAGCCAAGAGGCTCGGGCTCGATTCCCGGCATGGATGAAACAATTAATTAGTGAAATGTGGATTTCCCCCTTTCACATTTATAAATTAAAGGTCGGGAGCTGGGTGTTGTGTCTGTTCCAGATTTAAGTCAGTTTGTAAATTGTGTTCTGATATAATCATTCGGCTTAGCAAGTTCACGTTAAATACCTTAAATAAATAAATAAACAAAATTATGTCCTTATTCTCTTTAACTACTTCTAGTTTCAATAAACAAGGTATTATGTGTAGTAATTAGGTCTAAGATTGTGCGGGTTCCTTGGATTGTTGGAAAAACTTGTTTGAGCTCTTTTGTCAATCTTGAAATTTCGCACAGATTGAAATTATTTAGATGTTTATTAGGCCCATCACTATTATATAACGTCACTTTAATTGAAAAGAGCACTTTTTATTGAAATATCAAGCTTTTATTTAATTTTTGTTAGTGTTATTATTATTATTATTATTATTATTATTATTATTATTATTTAGCACCGCGTCTTACTAACCGTTCGGGTTATACGCTTAAGTACTAATTACGCTAATGGAATAGGAATTTGTAAGGTTGAACTTAGAGGAAGTGAACCCGCATTTGCGTGGAGGGAGAGTGTAAAACCATTTAGGAAAAACCGCCCCCAGTTCACCCGACCGAGATTCGAACCTCGATCTCCCCGTCCTCGGCAGTCGAGATCAACACGACTAGCGCGTTAGCCAACTACGCCACCGAGGCGGGTTTTTGTTAGTGGTTTATGGCAAAAATATAAAATAAATATTTTTCAATCAACACTAATATAATACTATTGCACATCTACAACACTCGTAGCCCAGTTTTTGGACAGATTAGCCAATACTAAAGTACCGTGGCCCAGGGGACGCCTGAATGTGATAATCGTACATCCTTTCCATGGAGGCTCTTTCAATGTCCCATTGAGATGAGATGAGGGTGATGATGAGTATGAGGGTGTGGAACTAATGGCAACACTTAAAACCAACTTAAGCCTAACTAACCAAACCCTGGTGACCGTTGGGATGATTCCCCTTTCGGAAAATATACCCAAGGTACCAGCCGGGAATTGATCCTGGGGACCCTAGGCTGTTGTTGTAGGCGTTTTTAGTGAACATAAAAATTATGACTAATAGTCAGAATGCTAATACACAACTTTAATTCCAATATAGGATTCAATAGCTAATAAATTTTCCAGAGAACCTCATTAGTGCCAATTTAGTTCTTGATATTACACCTAGCGTCTACTAATTCTAATGAACAATATGAATAGAATAGTAAACTCATCTAAAATATATCGACAAAAGGAAAAAGAATTATAAGAAAAAAAAAATACTATCTGAAGATGAGGGAGGTAAAACTAACATGCAAAGACTATCTCTAAAACAAGGGGTGTATTGGAGCGGGAACACGCGGGAACGCCGTTCCGCACTGTTCTTCATGGAAAAATATTCAATTTTTTTTAGTAAAATTTTATACATATGCAATTCTAAGTTAACTAATTGATTTTATATCAAGAATATGTTAAAACTTTTTTTCATAGTATGAATCAATAAATTCTGTTGAAATTTACTATGCTCTATGCGAATTTTTGGAATTTTAGAGGAAGTGCGCTAAGTAAGTTTCTGTCTTAGTAACCTTTAAAAAATGCTCCTAATAGCTTTTAGAGGAATTTATGTTTGTGAATTTTTTTAGCCTACGACATTTGGGGAGCCCCGCCCCCCTTCAACTTTGGGGTGGCCACGGCCTTGCGTTCCAGTACTGCTAAATTTACGACTACACCACTGTCTAAAACTGTTTGTGATTAAACCAAGGCCTACATAATTAGACTTCAGTACACAATCTTTGTGATTAACTCTGTAAAGCTTTATAAATATTGATGTATATTATTTGTTGTTACATATATTACATGTTTAAGTTGTTTGGCTTAGCTTCCTCTCCTCCATCACACTAATGGGCCAACCAGCTGAAGTTTATCAGTTTGGACCTCAACTTTGGCTCTTCGGCATATCAAGTATTCTATCCATTCCAGTCATTGGCTACTACTTCATACCCTTCTTTCACAAGTTAAACGTCGCCTCTGCTTACAAGGTAACCAACAATATTTACTGTGTCTTCCTCGTTCAGCCATATTTCGCAGAGTATTAAGTTTCAAAGCTACAAAATCCATTATTATATTTTAAGACACATAACACAGTGTATGTGATTTAGACACAAGCTCTCTACTTAACTTTGCTTTGTTCATTCTGTGAGCCATGCTTGAACGGCGACTATGTAATAAATGAGATAATACCAAATAAACTAAAAAAAAAGTATTAAAGCTGAAAGGAAATATTAAAATATTTCTCACTATGAGACAATTTTTGTTAATAAATGAGGGAGAAATAAATCTGTACAAATTTAATGAATAAAAGTAGCACAAAATTTTCATGAATAATAATTCTAAAATAATCTTTTTTTTGCCTCAAACTGTTAAGTCCACTTAAGAGTATGTGATACAACCCCAAAGTTAATTTTGACTTTTCACTATTTCAAAATAAATATATGATATTGTCATTCAGACAAGCGTGCTAGATGTTATTAGGCAGAAGTGATATGACATATTTAGTAAATATTTAAACAAAGTACTGGTACTTTTTTATCACCACGTTATACTACCTGTTCAGAGTATACACAATATTGATAATGGGATTGATTTATTTTAAAATAAAATGTTTTTTCCAGTATAAATAGCACCCACATAACATTTTAATATGGTTTATGATAATCGAAACGATCGCTGTTAAGTGAATTTAAAAGGGATAAACAAAGAGAGTATTTATAACAGGTGACCTGGTGGTCTAGGGGTAAGGTGTCAGACTTCTGTGCTGAGGGTCTGGGGTTCAATCCTCGGTCCCGGCACAGATTTATCTGATTGCCAAACCCTTCCTTCATCTCTGACAAGATGTGTATTAATCACAACTTGTGAATGTGAGGAATGCCAGGCCTCCACCTTGGTTCGAATCCCACGTTAAACTGTAGGTCCTCCATTTCATCTCACAATCACCCTACCATTGCACATTAGCGTAAGTGCGTATAACCCGAATGGGTATTAAGACGCGGTGCTAATAATAATAATAATATTTATAACATAAATAATAAATGTTGCCAAATAATTATAAATTGATATAGTTAACGTTAATTTAGGATTATTAGAGCAAAGTTTTTTAAGATCAAGTTAGGTTATATTCCGCTATATATTTATTTTTAGCACCGTGTTTTACTAACTGTTTAGGTTATAAGCATATGTACTAATTAGGCTAATGCGTTAGGGATGAGGAGGGTTGAATTTAGAGGAAGTGTACCCACATTAGCGTTTAAGGATATTGAAAAAATATTTGTTAAAAAATATCCTCAGCACAAGCCCGACCGGGACTCGAACCCCAATATCTCTTGTCATTGACAGTCTAGTCTAAAACGAGAGTGACGCCTTATACCATACGGCCACTAAAGCAGGTTATGTTCCACCTATAATAGAGCTGGTTAGGTTAGATGAAATCTTAAGATATAACTTGTTTTCATAGCTAATTCATTTAAAGGAAAGATGAACATTCTTAATTTTTTGTTCTCAAAGTAAGAGAAAGTATTGTATTCGTGAACATTTTTGACCTTGAGATTAATATGAATTATGTGTGTTTGTGTCCAAAAAAAAAGTGAATTTTACCATTCTGCCTGGCCCAATGTCTGTCTGTCTATCCCTGATACTTAAATGTTATAGGGATGTTAGGATGCTTTTTTGACCATGACCCTAGGCCTAAAATTAAGGTTAGCTTAGTGATGAGTAATTTTCTTTAATTCCAAATTTTTCAAAAATGGCATTAATGATTTTGTTTAAAATTGGTATCTATGGAGTGTTTGACCTCTCAAATAATCTATACTTGGTTTTTGGGTAAAAATTATTTAAAGCGTAGTTTACAAATAAGTAATTTTAAAAAAAGTCAAAATATTTCGAAAAGGTTTTTAACGATTTTGTTTTAAATGTACTCGCTCCTTTTATTTTAAGGGTAATGTTTGGTTTTTGCACAATTATTATGCTACTTTCTTATTTTATTTTGTAGGTCATTTCATATTTGGGCTTTAAAACTAATTTTGAGAACTTTGTAAAACACTAATCATAAACGACAATATATCAAGATTGAATTGAATATACCGGTGAACCTCGTTAAACCGAACTGGGAACGGATCGTGTTAAGATTAGCGAAAATTCGCATTAGGGGGGATAATACATTAAAGTTTACATAGACATGACGTACGTCAATCAATTTTAAATTACAGCTGGAATAAAATCTACATTAATTTAACTGATGTAGAACACGTAAAATAATTATGCTGTAGCTTTCCAATTAATGGCATATTATGTTACATTAGTGAAATTAATTTTAATTGCGAAAAAGCAGATTTTGTTGACTAAAACATGTAAAAATTAAGCATTTTATTATCAGTGTTTTTAACAATTTGTTTTTAACTCTTAGTTTGTTATCAATAAAATATATTTAATTTTGTTTGTTTTTTGCCCCCTGTTTTGCAATAAAATGTGTTGGAGTAATCAAGAATTTCAGACTACCGAGGTTTGTTCAAACGGGATTTTACTGTATTACTATATCAATTAAAATTAAATGTACCCAACTTGAAAAAAATCATCTAAAGAATGAAATTAAATCTTTTGAAATGATTTCATCAAGAACAAAATGACCTAACTTAAATTATACTTTAATAATTCTCAAAAAATTATGCCATGTGGATGTATAAAATAAATTCACCTAAAAATGTAGGTTATAGAAAAGGTATTGCTGCATCTATTTTAATATTAAAATAGTTTTATTACTACATATATGTTTATCCACTTAAATCAAATGATATTAAAAATTGTTTTAATAAGAATGTGATTTAATCGTTTTCATTGTTTTGTTAACAGTACTTTGGAGACAGGTTTAACAGAAAGTTCCAGCTACTTGCTTCACTTTTGTTTACAATACAAATGGTGAGTGATTATTAATATTTTGAAACGTTTCAACATATATAGTTAAATTAGTTACAATAATTTTAAGATAATTGTAATAGTTATAAAATACTTACTAGCCTTTTTTATATTCCAAAATGATTTGTTTAACATGATCCTATGCTTTGCACACATATAAGCACACAATAAAAAATACTTTATAAAAATTGGCAAACATTTTTATGTGATTAATTGACAGCAATGCGACAACTTTAAATGGGGAAAAATCATTTCAAAGCGCAACCAATGATAAGTCCAAATTTCTTTAAAACTCATTTAGCCCCAACTAAACTAACGAGACACCAAGTCTTCCTTTAATTAATTATTGCTTACTCTTTATTTCGTAATTGTGGCCCATATACAAAACAAGAATGTGCAAAATTTTTAAACATATTAAAATTTCTATGATTTAAGCTAAATAAATAACAATAATCATTTAACTACCCCTATTGAATTACCATCTCGTACATCTAAAGCAATGGTTCCCAACCTAATTCAGGTGACGCACCTCTTGGTAGATCATCAAGTTACCACGCTCCCCTCCTCTTATTTTTTAACGATAGCTATACAATTTTTTAAGAAAAATTGCATACTAGTCACGTCTTTATTTTATACAAAAATCAATGTAACACTGGCAGCAAATCAATGTGATAGTTGGTACCGTTTTGTTTTCATCATTTCTTAAAAGAGAACACCGCAGATCGCTTTCCACTTCAAGTCGACAAAGTTGTTTAGTTTTTATAAGTCACGAGTTGAAAATTCGGTGGTGTTGTACTGTACGTGGTTGCAACTATAGATTTAGGATAAAAAATGAGATTGGGGGAGGTCAAATCCGAGGCTTGCAGACTTGAAAATAAACATGTGCATGCGCACCAGCGTATTACTTTTTGGTTTATCACTTAATTTTTTCTAACTGGTAGGCACTTTTGCCAATACTGCCAGAAAAAAATTATCTTTATTACTTTGTAAAAGTGATTGAAATAAAAAAAGTTTTCGATTCTTAGCTGATTTTTAATGTTATATCCTAAATGATCTACGCCCCCCCTAAAAGTGTTTTATGCCCCCCCTCACTCAGGCTGGGAACCACTGATATAAGGACCTGTCACGATATTAATACTAAACATTGCAATACTAATTTAGATTGATTAAATTTTATTTCAAAACAGGCCAAACTTTAAAGAATAGACATGAAATAATTTGACATTAATTGGAGCACTCTACGATTATTCTTAATTTATCTTTGTCTAGATATTTTTAAAGTAATTCAATATATTAAAAAAAGAGATGCCCAACATTTGGCAAGATTATAATTTAAATTTGAAAAACAAAAATTAAACCTGATGATTCAGCTACCTTTCTGAAAATGGTAACCAGTCCTTTTTTAAAAGGTGTAATAATCAGTTCAAAACAATAATAGTACTTATAAATCTAATATGGGCTCTTAAATGTTCCATTTTAAGTCATCTCAAAATATAAAGACCTTTAAAAAACTTTGGTGTATACTTTGTAAGCTTGAAATTAAATACCAACCACTGCAAAGAAGCACTGCAAAGGCCTAATTGTAATTAGTTAATTTATACATATTAAGCTACTGTCTAAGAAGCTTCATACAACAAGATCTAAATACTTTCAAAGACAGATTATAGGACGGTAATATTATTTTACTTTAATTATAAGTTAATGTTTTGGTTTATTTAATGTTTATTATAGCCTAAACTATGTTTTGAAAGTTATTAAATACATGTTTTATGATTTAGACAAAACAGTGAACCTGGTCATTTATAATAATGTAAATTTTTGATAAAAATGTATTTTAACACACCTAGCTTGTCTTTATCACAAATCTTATTTAATTTAAACTGTTTAAGCTTACTTAATTTATCTTACATTATTAAACTAAACTCAATTGAATTTTAATTTACCTAATTGGTATCAATTTAAAAACATGACACAGACTTACTTAACTTAACCCAACTTAACCAAATCTATTTTAAGATAATATCAACCTTCTTAAGTTATTCTTTGGTATTTCTAATTATTGTTTTCACTAGTTCACATAACTTATATTAGATAAAACAAATAATATAGGCCAACTAAAAATACAATAACATTAATAAAAGAAAACTTAGTTTGTAACAAACCACTTGATAAAACATGTACAGTACATGATAATATTGATTAAATCTTCTTTTCAGATTCTCTTTTTAGCTCTCGTTTTATATGCGCCAGCCTTGGCCCTCTATCAAGGTATGACATAATTGAAAACAAATGAGGTTTTTTTTTTTTAGTTTTAAATTGAAGAACATGCTTAGCGATATTATTTAACATAGTTTGATTGCACATAAATATAATATAATAGTGTTTATCATTATAAAAAATAATCTTGGAATTAGGAAGTCACATATATTATCAAAATGGGTATCATGCAAAAATTAAATACATACTGCTTCACAA
This sequence comes from Timema podura, assembly GCA_033556935.1. Taxonomy (NCBI): domain Eukaryota; kingdom Metazoa; phylum Arthropoda; class Insecta; order Phasmatodea; family Timematidae; genus Timema; species Timema podura. Next base: position 87,627,035 of record JAVRXN010000010.1, on the reverse strand, counting down.
TTACTAAAATAATATTTTATTAATAATTTTCACACAGCCAGCATCGGTAGTCACACAAGCTAAGACATCAATCTAGTCTTAAATGGTTTTATGGTGATGAGAAAGTGGGGTCCAAATCCCATCCACTGTGGTTTTCCTTAAATGGTTTTCCAATCACCACTCTCTTAAATGAGGGTACATTTTCTCTATATGTATAGCGTATCAGGCTGTCTACTTGCCTGAAAAATATGGAAAACCTCGAATTCTCAGAAACTCTCTCTTTGCATGGAAAATCTGGGAATTATCAGGGAATTTTGGAGTGACTAAGGGATTTTTTTAGTATCCAATATTTTTTTAAAAACGTAATAAAACCGTTTAAACTATTAGCGTTGCAGATAAAGATTATATAAGGCAAAAACCAATCATTCAATTAGTTGAAATACTACTCGTGCTTTGAAATAAATACTGACTACTTTTGGAGATATTGTTTGGAAAAATCATAAGAATTTTCTTTCAATTGTTAAACTGTTACGCATACTCGCGCACGGCAATGCAAACCTGAGGCGTGGATTTTCTGTAAACTTGGGGTGCCTTTGAAAACATGCATGAATGAACTATTGTTACCAAACGACTGATTTATGATGCTAAACTTCATCAACAAGTTATTATATAGCCCAAAGCCCGTATACACAGTGCACAAAATTACAATGCACATTTGATAGAATCTAATAAAGAGTGTCGAACACGAAAAGAAAAAAATGGCTCTGGAGGTAAAATAACTCAAGTACAAGAGACTAATAATCCTGGAAAATGACGAAAAGATATTGCAGGTTTAGATAATAAATTGCAGCTGTAAAAAATCCATCTTAATTTTTTTTAATACCGGTAGATTAATAAAAAATATTGTATTAATGTATTCTCATTGCTATTTTTGTTTTAATTTTTCTAAATGTATTTCAACGTCTCTCAAAATTTCAGTGTAATTCAAAGAATTTTTAATATAAAATTTCTCAAACATTTTAACATTTCAATTTTCCTTATCTGTATTTGAAATAAATTTTCACTCCATTAATCAACTTATTTGGTAGTTACTTTTTACCATCAAAATGCCAAACACGGATACTTTCTAACTATATAAGTATTATGGTTAAAAATATAGGATTTTTCAAGCCTGTAGAAAATATTAAAATCACCTGGAAAAGCTGGAATTCTCAGGATTTTTTTTTCCAAAATTGAGTAAACACCATGCTTATTCACCCCTTTTCCACTAGTGTAAATATACGGATATCCCGGTAGTAATATATGACGCAGAAAAAAAAAATACATTTTAGCTGTAGCTACTGAACGGAAATGTTTTATGCTTAAAATCATAAAAATAATAAAATATGATATTTAAAAATAAAAACTAGTAATATTAATGTATACTTTGCATGCTAAAATAAATTTAAATTATGATAAGCAGAGTTATCTAATTAATATGTAACATTAATTTAGAGCAAAGTCTTACGGTTTAAGATAATATGTGATTGTTTTATTTCTAGTGACGGGTTTAAACAAAGATGTCATATTGGTAGCAATGTATGCGGTTGTCATATTCTACACTTCAGTAGTAAGTATAGTAATTACAATTCAATGCAACAATACATAAAATAAAACCATTTTATTAATAATAATAATAATAATAATAGTTATTTTGTTTGATAAATAAGAGAACAGATATTAATTTAAGTATACACTTTATCTTTTCATTTGCTTGATTGTTTGATGGAAGTTTGTTAAAGTAGGAAAGGTAAGAAAAGAATTATCTCAGTAAATGTGTGTTATTACTTGGTCAGTAAGTTGTTGCTATCTCGCCTGCTCTCAAGGAACATAAAACTCAGAATTTACAAAACAATAAACTTACCGGTTGTTCTTTGTAGATGTGAAACGTGGTCTCTTACCTTACACAGAGAAAAATAAATGGTACGAGCTCTGCACGAACTTCCTCTCTAAATTTTTTAGAATTGGAGATATTTACTCAAAATTCGTAATATAATATACACTAGCAAACTCGAGAACAAATCGCGCTAAACATACGTAAAACATTTTTTATTCATGGTTTTAAAGTTCATAATTTTATTTTTAAAGAATTAACGTCTTCATTTGTGTGCATTTGGATCAATACAAAATATAGATATTGGGTCCCCAAGGGTCAAAACTTCTTATTAAGATTTTGACTTGCGGTTAAAATTTACGTCCTTTTACAAGGGGATGCACATCTTATGGTTATAGCATTGCTATTAAATTTCTCTTTTATAAATTTTGACCAATTAAATAGGCAATTATTGACTATTGAATCTAAAATGGGAGAGATATAATCGTTTTGGCCGATTTTGAGAAAATGGAATTTTTCTATTTTTACCCTTCATAAAACTGCTATTAATTTTAGGGTTAGACACACGGCATTGCAAAAACCACTTTTTGGGATTCGGGGGGTCATGAAACGTCAACATCCATCAACATCTCAGGCTAGATTTTTTTTTTTTTTTTTACGGTCGTAATACTTTACCTTAAAAGTGTTGGCAAAGTTAAAAGAACTATATATATATTTGTGTATAGCTTGACAACTTTTGGTTTTATAAAAATATATTTCAAGTAAAAATATTTATTATAAATAGGTCCACATGTATGCAATAATAAGTAATTTCATATTTCAAAGATTTACGGAGATAAAATTAAATATTAGACTTTACGCATCAGAACGGAACACTTAAAGTTACTTTGAAGAAAAGTTGAGAGTATCAATTTGGTTTGTAATATTGATCAAAGCTTAGAAATGAAAGCCGAAATTAAAGCTGATTTTGATAAAATTGTTTTTGTGTCTTTCCACCCTTAAGGGAACTACCCTTAATTCTGGGGTTGGATATCCAATTCCAAAAATTCCTCAGGGCAAACCTATGAAAACCCTATATACCAAATTTTAGCCCAATCGGTAAAATAGTTTAGGCTCTAGCCCAAGGTATCGACTGGCAGACAGATGGACAGACAAACAGACGGTATAACGAGAACCACTTTTTAGTGTTCAGGGGGTCATAAGACATTGACGTCCATCAAAATCTCGAGATCAATTTTTTGACGCAAGAAAGTAAAAATATCGATATTGGGTCCCTGTGGGTTAGCACTTAGTATTAAAATGGTGACTTCCGGTTTAAAATTTTCAAAATTTTATTGGGGGTTGCACATCTATGGTTATTGCATTGCTATTAAATTCCTCATTTATTGATCTTGACCAATAAAATAGGTAAATATTGACTATTGAATCTAAAAATATAGAGATAGATCATTGTTGTACAAACATTTCTCCTAAGAGGTTGAAAGAAAGAGAACATACAATTTTTGAGAGACCTATTCATTTCTTAATCTATGGCATAAGAGAATTATTGCCTTAAAGCTTAAGTAGTATCTTTTTAAAACTAAAGCTCACAAAATTATATTAATATATTTGTCAATATCTCAATATATTTATTATAAAAGTTTTTTTAATTTTAATAGTACTACATTTTTGCAATGACAAGTTATTTAGTATCTCAAATAGTTGCGGAGATACGGAAATTTCAAGTTCTGTAAAGTACCCTAAAAGTCATTTTCATGGGAAGATGAAATGAGCCAGTTTATTTATAATCTTAATCAACGCCTAGATACGAATTTTAATCAAAATCGTTAGAGCCAATTTTGAGAAAGACAATTGTTTCTCTTTTCGCTTTTTATTAAACTACTCTTAATTTTGGGGTTAAAAAGACACAGACAGACGGCATTGCAAAGACTACTTTTTAGGGTTTAGGGAATCTTGAGACGTCGACATCCATCATCATTTCATGTTCGATTATTTTACGGTTGCAATACTTTACCTTTAGTTTTCTAAAAGTTAATATATATGTATATATATTTGTGTATAGCTTGAAAGTTATTGTTTTTATAGAAAATTGTTGAGAATAAAATATTTGCATTATAAATAGATCTACATATTTACAATGATAAGTAATTTCATATCTCAAATAGTTTCGGAGATATGATAAAAAGTGATATTTCACGTAGGCTATCAGGACGTTGAGAGTATTGAGAGTATTGAGAGTAGCCATTTTGTTTAGAATATTTAAAATGTATTGAAATGAAATTTAATCAAAATCATTATAGCCGAGTGTGAGAAAATTGACTTCTTCTCGTTTTGCCCTTCAGTAAACTACCCTTAATTTTAGGGTTAGATATCCAATTCCAAGAACCCCTAGGGGCAACCCTATGAAAACCCCATATACCAAGTTTTAGCCCGATCGGTAAAATAGTTTAGGCTCTAGTCGGAGGTATAGACAGACAGATTAACAGATATTTAATAACCACTTTTTCGGATTCGGGGTGTCATGAAACGTCGAGATTCATCAAAATCTTGAGTTCAATTTTTTTGACGATCACAATACCATCTCTACCTGTAAGTTAGCGAGAAAGTAAAAATTAGGGTGTTCGAAAACAAGGTGCTTAGGAAGATATTTGGTTCAAAAAAGGGATGAGGCTACTGAGATTGAAGGAGGTTACATAATGATAAGTTGCATACCCTGTACTCATCACAAGACATTGTTAGGATGATAAAGTCTCATAAATTACGATGGGAGAATTTACAACCGTGTTCAGGTTATTGATTGTCAAACCCAATAGGAGGAGACCATTGGGAAGATCTAGACGCAGATGGGAGGATAACATTAGAATAGACTTGAAGGAGATAGGGTGTAGTGAGGTGGACTTGATAGAACTAGCTCAAGATATAAGGATAGGGTAAAATGAGGTGGACTGGATATAGCTAGATCAAGATAGGCATAGGGTGTAATGAGTTGGACTGGATTGAGCTAGCTCAAGATAGAGATAGGGTGTAATGAGTTTTACTGGATAGAGCTAGCTCAAGATAGGGATAGAGTGTAATGAGATGTACTGGATATAGCTAGCTCAAGATATAGAGATAGGATGTAATGAGTTGGACTTGATAGAACTAGCTCAAGATATGGGGGTAGGGTGTAATGAGGTGGGCTGGATAGAACTAGTTCAAGATAGGAGTAGGTTGCGTACTTTTGTGAGTTTGGCAATGAACTTTCGAGCTTTAATGCCATAGAGTAAGTATAGTCTGATTTTAGTAGGAAGAACAGTAGAAGTTAGTTACTAAAGTTACTAAAACAATTTTAATATTTTCATACATCAAGTCAGGCTATCCTCAGCCGTCACTTTTATACAACGTGTTTCTAAAACATTGCATCAAACTTTGGCAGGATACTCCTTGGGTGTAATTAGAATAATTCTCATAAGCAACCTAGGGTCCATCTTCAATATTAAGGGCGGTATACACCCCTAAAGACAGAGCTAAAAACGACTGTTGTATGAAATATTATGAAAACTGCTTAGGGTATTACAACGAATCTTTGTATACTACTTATTGAAACCTTGATCATTAATAAACTAAATGTGCTGTTACCGTTACCCACCCCCATCATGTAAAAAAGGGGGGGTTGTAACACATTTTTTCTAAAATAAAATATGTCTGAGTAAGTATTACCAATTTTTACTTAAGATTACAAAACAGGGAATCAAAATTAACAAAAAAGGTGTCTTGGAGAAACTATCTAGCTTTCCCCGTTTCTGAGATAATTATGCATGTTTAATTTCAAAGACAAGTGTTAATTCCTGCCAGGTAGGGAGCCAATAAAGCTGTGTTGCTTCACCCCCCTCCTTTCCCCCACTCTTATTATCACTATCTTCCCCTCCCTCCACGAGCAGACTGCATCAGTCCACACGACTTCACTGCATGTTGCGCGTATTACTAGTCAAATGGCAAAGTACACAAACGCAGAAATGACAGACATGGTCATGCTGTACGGTGAAGCTAGAGGAAACGCAAGAGCAGCTGCACGGTTGTACCACGATAAATATCCTGCGCGACGTCAACCTTATCACCGGACCTTCACCGATGTCACTCAGCGACTTCGTGAAACAGGTACATTTCAGCTACGAGGGGGAGCTGGTCACCCGAGGAATGTTCGCACTCCAATTGTCGAAGAAGAGGTACTGAATTATGTGGATGATAACGCGTCAACAAGCACACGTGCCATTGCGCATCAAACGAATGTGTCCAATTCCACAGTATGGCGTGTCATGCATGATCAGCTGCTGCATCCGTACCACATGCGCAAGGTGCAGGCATTGGGGCCAGCAGATTATGCTCCTCGACATGAATTCTCCGACTGGTTTCTGCAGCAGTGCGGAGTGGTTCCTGATTTCTCCACTATAATATTGTTTTTCGATGAGGCAACATTCACCAGAGACGGCTATTTTAATAGTACAAATAGTCACATTTGGAATGACGTGAACCCCCATGCAACTATCATCATGGGCAACCAGCATAGATTTTCTGTCAACATCTGGGCAGGCATTGTGGGTAACCATCTCATTGGCCCTTACCTGATGCCACGACGTTTGACTGGCCACATCTACTACCAATTTCTGAAATTTGCATTGCCACAGTTCCTCGAGAATGTACCGCTCTCCGTTAGACAACGCATGTGACTACAACATGACGGTGCCCCACCTCATTTCACAAGAGCTGTGCGTGACTACCTCAACACTGCATTTCCTGCCCGATGGATAGGAAGAGGTGGGCCTGTTGCGTGGCCACCTCGCTCTCCTGATCTAAATCCGTTAGACTTCTTTCTGTGGGGCTTTGTCAAAGCTTTGGTGTACGAGACAGCTGTTGAATCTGAGGAAGACCTGTTAGCCAGGATAGTTGCTGCATGTGATAAGGTTAAAGAAACTCCACGTGTTTTCGAAAGAGTACGTCAGTCATTGATACGTCGCCTCAATTATTTCAATAACGTTAGGGGCCACCATTTTGAACACTTGCTATGAATCTGCTTTTGAAGCTAGGAACTAAAACATGCAATAACTACAATTTGTATTTCTTAATGTAGCTTTCAATATTCCAGTGAGTGTAATGAATAAAATCCCACCCAAGTGTGAACTGTGTAAGCATAACTCACTAACGTAATAAATAGCAACACATCGGAGCTTATGAAGAAGGAAAAGTATCAGAGTTTCTCCATCATAACACACAAACCAGCCTTGTTTACCAAATGTACGTGATACATAGTCACACGTGCCGGTAAAAATGGTTAAAGGACTACATTGCGAAATAAAACTGCGATTCTGGCTGCCTACCTGGCAGGAATTTGCACTTGGCTCTGATCTCAAACTTGTGTGATTATCTCAGAAACGGGGAAAGCTAGACAGTTTCTCCAAGACACCTTTTTTGTTAATTTTGATTTCCTGTTTTGTAATCTTAAGTAAAAATTGGTAATACTTCCTCTGACATATTTTATTTTAGAAAAAATGTGTTACAACCCCCCCTTTTTTACATGATGGGGGTGGGTAATGGTAACAGCACATTTAGTTTATTAATGATCAAGGTTTCAATAAGTAGTATACAAAGATTCGTTGTAATACCCTAAGCAGTTTTCATAATATTTCACACAACAGTCGTTTTTAGCTCTGTCTTTAGGGGTGTATACCGCCCTTAATACCCTTAATATTGAAGATGGACCCTAGGTTGCTTATGAGAATTATTCTAATTTCACCCAAGGAGTATCCTGCGAAAGTTTGATGCAATGTTTTAGAAACACGTTGTAGATATCATCAATACCTATAGAATATCACAAATAACACAAATAACAAAGTAAATCTTTATTAATATTGATCGCAAAGAAATAGGTTTAAATTTTCTATACTGTTCTTCTAACCAAAATCAGGTTATACACAAAGCCGATGTTTACGTAGTTTGTTTCGGAAAAAATAAAATAATTGATGTTTGTGATTTTAATGAATGGTTTTGTACACATGCTTTCCTAGCTTAAGCAATAATCCGGATTTGTATCAAAATTTACATCAAACTTTTAATTTATGCATACAAAGACCATTATATTCTAAAATAAAATGTATTTTTATTGGTAATATGATTATTCATAACTCGCTTCGGTGGCCACGTGGTCTAACGCTACTCTTGAAGTATACTAGACTGCCGATGACGGGGAAATCAAGGTTCGAATATCAATCAAGTTTACTGGGGCTAGTTTTTCCTAAATGGTTTTCCACTCTTCCTCTACACAAATGCGGGCACTTTCTTCTATATATAACCTTCCCAATCACTCAAACCATTAGTGTAACTAGCATATAAGCGTATAACCCGAACAGTTTGTAAGACGAGGTATTAATAAAGGAAAAAGCTATTTATAAATCTGCATCTGTGGTAGCGTGATAAAATGCGTCACTCTCATTATAGACCGGATTGTCGATGTTAGGGAGATTGGAGTTAGAATCTTTGTTGGGCGTACTGAGGGTGATTTTTACTAACTTGCTTCCCCTATCTCTCCACACAAGTGTGGGTACATTTCTTCTAGTATTTTAGCTTCATCATTCCTATTCTACTACCGTAATTAATGGATGCGTATAGCCCGAACGGGTAGAAAGTGCCAATTTCATATGCGAAACTGGCCCGTTCCATTCAAGTTTAGGTAGATGTCTCTTTTTTTCTAGTATCACGTCTTACTACCCGTTCGGACTATATGCTTATGCATAAATTACGCTCATGGTTTTGGGAACTAGAAAAGTTATATTTATAGTAAGTGCAATGGCATTTGCATTAAGTGAGAGTGAAAAACCATTTTTCAAAACCCATACTCAGTACACGCGACCAAGATTCTAAGCTATATCTCCTCGTTTGCAGCAGTCTAGTTCAGCGATTCTTAGCCGGGGCGCCGCGGCCCTCTAGGGGGCCTCGAAAAGTTAATTTAAAATGTAATTTGCTTATTACTGAAGTCAATTATCTTACTTAAATTTAACGTTTTGGAAGAATAAATTCGATGATCGTATGCAAATAAGTACAGTAGACTCTCGATTTTCAGGGCTAATAGAGAGGAGAGTAAGCACGGATAATATAAATCACGGATAGTACAAATAGTCCCTATCTGTTTACCACTGCTATTCAAAAATGTTCTGTTTTTTTTTCTACTTATGTGAAAAGGGATTTTCCACAATCATAAATATTAAAAAGAAGCAACAAAATCGACTCCTGCATGCAAATAGCATTAAGCAATACAATTGAAACAAGAATAGACAAATTAGTGGAAAGTGTTCAACAGTAGAGGTCCCATTTAATACATTTAGGTAAGTTAATTTATGTTTTTTATTTGTTTGTTATTATAAATCCACTATTTTAGAATAAATCCTAATTATTAATATGTTAGTAAAAACTAGGAGGCCACGAAAAATTTTAGGGTGTTTAGGGGGCCACGAGTAATAAAATTTTAAGAACCACTGCACTAGACGCATTTCCGAATAAAACCTGTCACTACATTTTATAAGAGTGTCGTCATTTCCTCATAATCTTCTGGTCTGAGAATAGAGAAAACGAAGGATATGGAGTGCTGTGCTGCTTTCCTTGAAACGACTGAGCCGGTAGATTGACTGAGTGCGCATGCCCATGTGGCAAGTAGTATCACCAGTGTAATTATATGTGCCTCTCACAGATTGAATCTAATAGTCAATGATCTCAATATAATCCTGATATCTATAATTCTATTGGAATTATTAAGACTGGAATTTATTCATGGGAGTACTATTAGGATTAGTTCCAAAAATACCTCTACTTTGTGAGACTCTATGGCCGAGTAAATACAAAAGCACCAAAATATTTAGTGAACATTTTGAACAAATTTATAATCAGCTGTAATCCTTGGCAATGACAGCCAGTGGAACTACTCGACCGAGGGCTCGTCAGTTGTTTTGTCCATGCAGCTCATCGGCTTTTCTTTTTTCCCTCACCATCTCCTCATATTCAGAGGTAATTGACCGGTTACACAAGCACTTCAAGGAATTCTGCTGGATATTCTTAAAGTTCAAGATCCTTTGTAAAATCTTCTAGCTATACTAGATATCCACAGGACATAAGCAGAAAAGTTCTTCAGAAATGATATTTTTGATAAGACAAGTACGCTGGCTGATAAAATAAACATTCAGTTCACTGTTCCACATCAGTGTGGTGGGCAGACGCACCGCAATAATTCTGGATTATTAAGTGATGACTACTTTCGGAAAACTATATTTCAGCCATATCTAGATTCTATCATTAATTCTCTATAAAGTCACTTCTCCGAAGCTAATAATGCACAATTAACATGTTTTCCCTTCATTCGACAAATGTTGTGAATGTGGATAGTGTAAGTTTGAAAAAATGTACAAACATAAATAATACATACAAAATATAACATTTTTAAATTGAAGCAATGATGGGGATCGACAGGTGGTCCTCATCAGCAGCGCAATACAACAATCTATTTTTTTTATTTGCTTTCAAAAAGAGATTTCTTCCCATCAATACTCAAGGCAATTCTAATCTTATTAACATTGCAGCGATGACATGTATAGTACATGATATCTTTTAGTACATTGCGTAAAGTCAAAACTTGGTTGAGATCAACTATGACGGATGATCGCTTATCCGAGTTGTGTATGCTGAGTGTGCACAAGGAGAAAGTCAACTTAAACAAAGACGCATTTGTAGACAAATCTATAAATACATTTAGTAATTACCGTAGATGCCTTCAGTTTCTATTTAAGTAGGAGGTCACCATCATCATCATCATCATCCTTTACTGCTTCAAGTCTTCGGCTGGGTCATTCTTGTAAAACGCCCCCATATTGCTCTGTCTTTCCACAATTTCTCTTTCACTCTTGTCCATTCTTCTCCTCTTCCTTAAGCACTTGCTTAAGTAAGTAGTGTTTTTTTATAATACTGTTAAATTAGTTCAAATTAAAAAATGGTAATAAATTAAATCCTTTCAAAAATGTATTTTACCTCACCAAAATAATTACAATTTCTTCATATATTTACCTTCCTAGGGCTTTCGTCATGAAAAAGTAAGCTGATTGGATCATTGTATAATCGTATAGTAATCAATAAGATATGGGATTATTAAATAATGTCACCAAATTCCCATATTAAGCAAGGTCATATCTATCACTAGATTATTTATAGAACTATGAATAGAATGAAGTTTTATTTTCTATTTTAATTGTGTTCAATTTTACTTTCATGAGTTTACTAGTTGCGTTCAGGTTGAAGCAAAAACCATTATCTTTACAATTTCTATATTCTTAGTGCAATCATAATTCCAATGCCTGAAGAAGTTTTTCCACGTACGCGCGCACGTGCGTGTGTGTAGGTGTAGGAATATATTATTTGCCCCCTCCCCCCAACCCCCACCCCCACCCCGGAAAAATTTCTGCGGGCGTCCATGGTGAAAGGGAAAATCCACATTTCACCAATGATAAACTTTTCGGCCACGCCTGTAATCGAACCCGGAACTCATGTCTCAGGAGAAATACACGCTGTCGACTGTTATAAGTTGTTGGACTTTACATTTGTCCTTGAACAGTCGGGAAACTTTATTCAAGCGTCTTTAAATTTATATTAAACATAATCCATTATTAACAACATTGACTATGTGACGTCAAATGTACACCAACGATCACCTGCCCATGGGCTGCTTGCATGACCTACCACTTTCTCTCATTATCTATTTTAATAAGAAGCCATTTACTGCTCAGTACCTTCTCCTATTATTATTATTTTTTGCACCGCGTCTTACTATCTGTTCATATTTTAGGCATATGTAGCCTACTAATTACGCTAATCAGTTAGGGATGAGGAAGGATGAATTTTATAGGAAGTGTATCCACATTCGCGTGAAAAACCATTTTGGTAAAACCACTCTTGGCTCACCCAACCGTGATTTGAGCCCCGTTTCTCCTGTCAACGGCATTCTAGTCTAACACAAGAGTGAAGCGGCCACCGAAGTGGGTCCTAGATTTATTTATTTTGGAACTCTTCAAGAAGGGTTGTGAAACTTTCAACTTCTAGAAGAGTAAATAAAACCAACAACTGCTTCTTTGAACCTTTTAGACTTGCTTTGACACAGCCGAATCGTTTATTGCATCTTTTCAAACAATTACTAGAAATCAAATCAAAAACAATATGTGTTAAATGAGAGTGTATGAGTACCCGCACAATCGTGTATTCTTTCCGCTCCCAGTCTCACTATTTAGGAGGAAGATGAACAAACTTTCACTGTTGAGCTTGATGAAATATTCTTAAACTTATGTTTGCCTGCAGCAGTAATGTAAGAGGTGAATTCACACACACACACACACACACAACACACACTATCTCTCTCTCTCTCTCACCTCTCATTAATATGGATGTTAAAGAAATTTGTTTGTAAATATTAGAGTGTAATATTTTCTGAGATATCTATTTGTAATATGTTATTGGTTATTGCTTATTTTTAGTGGATTTAATACTCATTAGAATCACTCTAAAAATTGATAGTAAGAATCATAATTTATTAATATAGTTAAATTGTAAGATAGTAAACTTTAATCAGAATCACTTAAAAGAAAAGTAAGTAATTTAATTATTTGCCCAATACATATATTTAAATATTTGTTCAGCAGTTAGCAGTGGCAAGCATAAATTACGAATTTGGAAAAATTAAACCCTTTATATTAAGGGCATAACTAGGATGAGGCAGGTGGAACACATGCCCCAATTATTGTCACTTATTGACAATGGCCGTGTCTGAATAGTCCGTCTAAGGGCCCTTGGGAGCCATATGCACTTTAAAGTTGCAATGGCGTCGGCTGAAAGGCCGGAAGTGATTTTTAATGGTGTCTGAATTCTCTTAGAGTGTACAATTGCACCCCTTATGGCGCACTTTACTAAGGGGCACATACGACTTGCCCTTTATCGCGCACTTTAGTTAAATTAGCTTTTTATATTGAATGAAAGTAATATATATTTTGTGAAAATGGAATAAAACATTCACATAATGTTAAATAAAACTAGTATGGTTTGTTCTTTGTTTATATACATGAAGTTAAACGGTCAAATTTCTCTATCTAATGTGAAAATCTCTCTCAAAAAGAACTTTATTTACGAGTTAAAAGATCTTCAGTAAAATTTATTTGAGAATAATACTTTACATATATAAGTAAATTAATTAGGGCAATATATATTTATATAATATACGTATATATTTAACAATTTCTCTACACATGCAAAAATGTTTGACATGCTCTTTGGTATCCCTGCGTAGATCGCGCTCCTTTTGGCGCGTAGCTTTAATTTCTTTGTTTATTGAGCATTCACTCATTCCGGAGAAATGTTTAAAAACAAGAGATCAACATGTAAATTAAGTAATTTATTTTTGAATTCCTATAGGCCTATGTATTTATCTGGCAATATTTTTACATGCTTTAAAACAACTTGATATTAATGTAAGTTAGGCCTAGTTTGTCAGCTTCCCAAAAATTTTAAAGTTTATAAAACTGTGATAGGATTGACCACTTTTGGCGCACGTTTTCCAAATACGTTTTTTAACAATAACATAATAAAGGGGTTAAATAAATAAAAACCATAGCTTAACCTCATTTTACTTTTGTCTACTTTTGATTATAATTCTCTTTTTTTATTATGATTATTATAAAATATCATCAACGGTATACAATTGATTTTATTCTTTACAGGGGAAGTAGAACAAACCTTAAGGTTCGTAGAATTAAGGAAGATAAATGATAAATATGAATTTGCGCCTTAAAAAAATGTCACCATTGACAAAAACACTATCAAAATTCATTATCGTTGCCATGGAAACGCATGTTTCAGAATTAGCCACCAGATGGCTCTAACTGTACATTGATGTCCGAAAACTATCATGCACCCTATGTACTTAGGGGCGCCAGAAACTTGTTTTATTAAAGTGCGCAGTAAAGTGCACAAGTGCGTAGGGGACAAACTATTCAGACACGGCCAATACTAACAACAAAATAAGTTTAATTTTGTAACAATAATTTTTTTTTTGTAACCGGCATTAAAACAAGTAACCGGTTTGAGTGCCAATTCAGATAATTCAGCCAATTTTTATTTTTCCTGGATGCCATCAACCCTAGTTAAACCTCTGCTTTATGTTTTCAAAACATACCTGAAGAATAGGTTTTTAAACAATTTAATGAATTATTCATATAGCGTTAGGAAATTTAAAATCTAACCGATCAAACATTTATACAGAAATTAAAACGGTTTGTATGAATTTATTATTGATCCCATTCAAAAACAAACTATTATAGTATTTTGTGAATTCACACCATTAAGTTTTAAATTCAAGTAAATTTTGTGTTTATTGTAATCATATATTTAAATTTTTTTTATTATTGTTATTTGTTCACTTTAAAACTCACCTAAAGTTTAAAAATGTTAAAAATTAATAAACCTAATTATGTTCTGTTAATAGCCCTATTGTCTGTAATATTAAAATCTAACGCGTCACATATTTTTTAAAATAGTTTTATTTGTACACACTACAAAATAATATTCCAGTATAATATATACTAATAAGTTTGGTATATTGGTTCTAATTATGATATAAGTAGCAATTCTATTTATACAAAAAATATAGAGGTTTAATTCACGGAACATTTAACTACACCATGTATGTATGTATGTATGTATGTAGGTGACCTGGCGGTCTAGGGGTAAGGTGTCAGACTTCTGTGCTGGGGGTCCGGGGCTCAATCCTCGATCCTGGTACAGATTTATCTGATTGCCAAACTCTTCCTTCACCTCTGAAAAGACGTGTATTAATCATAACTTGTGATTGTGTGGAATGCCAGGCCTCCAGTGTGGTTCGGATCCCACGTTAAACTGTAGCTCTTACATTTCATCTCACAATCACCCTACCATTACACATTAGCGTAAGTGTGTATAACCAGAACGGGTAGTAAGACGTGGTGCTAATAATAATAATAATATTTATTATTATTATAATTATTATTATAATTATTATTTTTATAATAATTATAATAATAATAATAATTTTTTATTATTATTATAATTATTATATATTATTATATTATTATTATTATAATGTAATAATATATAATAATTATTATATATTATTATATATTATTTTATTATAATAATAATAATAATAATAATAATAATAATAATTTTTTATAATAATAATAATAAAATTATTATTATTATAAAAAATTATTATTATTATTATTATTATTATTATTATTATTATTATTATTATTATTATTATTATTATTATTATTATTATTATTATTATTATTATTATTATTATTATTATTATTATTATTATTAGGTATGTAGTTGATGTTTACTGTTGATGTATTTTTCAGGGTGGTATGAAAGCCGTGGTTTGGTCGGACTGTTTCCAAGTGGTGATGCTCTTCCTGTCAATGTTTGCAGTACTTATCAAAGGTACCGCTGATATCGGTGGTTTTGGGGTGGTATGGAGCAGGAACTCGGATGCTGGACGGGTTCAGTTATTCAAGTGAGTGTGAGAAAATTAATTAAATCACAATACCTCATGTTATGTAGGTATTAAAAAACTACTATATAAAAGTTAAGGTAACTATAGAAACTCGTAAATTGATTACACAGTGTGATCATCTTCATAATCACATTTAATTTAGCATAAATTTGATAACTTAACTTTATTTATTCAAAACAAAGTACATTTAGTTGAATGAAAACCACATAGGTATACTAAATCATGAGTATGCCAATAATCATAATAAAGCTATGATGAATACATACATGCATACCTAATCAAGCCAATCCCTTGCGGGTTAGGCAAGAAACTGTGAATATAGCTAAAAAAAAACTCCGTACTTAATCCATTCTCACTAGCTTTTTCCACACCTCCCTATCATTTAATACTCCCTTCGCTTCAACAACATCCATACACCGAGTCATACACGCTCTTTTATTCTTAAAATTCTTAATGTTTCTCTTTTTTACACATTTGTCTACAACATTTAACTACGTCTCACATGGCCTACCAGAAATAATAAATCAAAATTAAAATGGGTGTGATCAGGTTATTTAAAAGGGGGGTTGACCTTCCCTAAGATACAAGATGAGATAAATATTTAAATGTATACAGTAAAATGTTTCAAGATACCCACAAGTGAGTATTTGTGTAATATAATACTTCGCTCTTCTGTTGTTAGCTGGAAAATGGACCCCACTGAGCGTTACACTGTTTGGAGCACTGTCATTGGCGCATCATTTTTACATACCGCTGTGTATGGAGCCAATCAGCTGCAAGTTCAACGCTATCTCACGGTGTCAACAGTGCGGCAAGCTATAAAGTAGGATGCTATACGTTATTTTATTTTAAAAATAAACATCATAGCGAGAAACAACATAATAATAAGAAAAGGGAATTATATATTTCAGTAAAGTATTTTCTCTGATGTTTTTAAAATGTGTGTGCACCATGTTATACAGCCAATTTGGGTTATCTGCAATCTGTCTCATTTCTCATGTTATTCGAACACCTATAAACTCAGCATTGGTCTCAGGTAGCAGCACTCTTATTACTTACACAACTGGTTCTTCCTATTGATCTTATCGATATTCTTCTAGTATATGAAATATAATATCAACTACCTGAATGCCTGTTACATCTAGTTGAACTTTAATTCGTACATTCTCGGTATCTCTACTTACATTAGCCATAGGGCCATCGTTAAAACTCATTAGCATCAATACGGGTGTTTCCTTGTCGGTGTTTACAATGAAATTTAGTCCTACTTGGTCACCTAATTTCTTGCATAGTGGTTGCGGCCATGTTAAGGATGTATGTTGTGTTCTTGCTTTAAATGTGCCCCCCCCCCCCCCCATGTATGTATGAAATTGTAGCTCCAATGCTACAAATAGATACAGTAAAAAAAGAGCCATGATCATCATGTCTGTGTGTTTAAACATCTCGAATTATTATGAGAAATCCATTAACATGCAGTAAATACGTGAACCAGATCTAATTTGTATTACGTTTATTGATGTCCAACGCATGAGTGGCTATTTATGCCTATGGCAGATGCACTTAAGCCCTGTCTACAGACTCCGTATCCGTAAGGTGCTTAGTCCATAGTTCGTGATCCGTAAGAGTTCGTTGGTACAGAAATAGATTGCTCTGTATACAGAGTCCCGATACTTAAGTCATTATTCTGCACTACTCCTCATAAAAGTTAGATCAACTTTAATGCTTTCTAAGGACTAGTCCTTATGGATATATATGGTGAACCAATCACTAGTTAGTAAATATGAGATCACAGGTGCGCGCATCGAAATGGAAGTGAAAGGATCCACAGCTATGGAAATATATACAAAATTAAATGATGGTTATTCACATAGAGCAATTTTACATTCAAAAATTCGTGCAATATATATTTTGTTTGTGATTGCACTTAACCTACATTTCAAGTATATCCTGGACGTTTTCTCAAAAATGTTGTTTTCTTTTTTTTTATCTTGATTAGCTATGTATCGTCTGTTGCTTCTTGTCACAGATGACATAATTTCAAGGTGTTTTAGTGGTTAAAGTGTCTAACTTTTACATTAGTTGTCACGGTCACGTGATTAAGGATACGGGCTATGTGTAAAATTGCTAATAGACGTCAAGGAGCAATGAAGTATGGACTATACAAATACGAAGCTTACGCACTATGTAGATAGGGCCTTTTACTTAATTTTAAATCATTCTCACTCCTACTTATTTTAAGACACAAGAAAACTACTGTAGATTCCTAGTACTCTTTGAATATAATTAATAAATCACCATTTTTGGGACTAAAATATCAAAAAGTAGAATGATATTCAAACAATCCTTTTAATTAGAAATATACATCATAGCATTTTATTTTAAATAGTAGTTCCATTGTTTACACGGTGCTTAATGTCTCAAATAATGTCTCAATTTAAAAGTTAGTAATAGCAAAGGCTTTCATTATGACATCTATTAGGAGATGGGTCTCTAAAGTTACTTAACTGGAAGGGTGAAGCTGTTCTCAAAACTATTATTTAGCGTTCCGGGAAGTTATTATTTCAAACTTTATTCCCAAATCAGAATTAATAAGTATATCTAGGTGCTTTATAAAATGTATAATTTATTTTTAGGTGAAACGAATCTTCCAAACACAAATGTATTTTTTTGCTAGTTGTAATAATTTGAAAAAGTGTTTAATTTAGAGTCTGAAATAATTACAAATGCGATAAAATAAATGTAGCCTACAATATTTTGATTTTTAGTTCATCGACAACTATAGGTCAATGCAACTTGAAAGAGAGCACATAGATTTTTCTACCCTCTCATTTTAGAGGTAGGATTAATTATTAACAGGAACATAAGTTGTAATTAACATCCTTTCTTTAAACTAATTACATATATTTCCATATTAAAATAACGTTGAATTAACAAGTGGAAAGATTGACATAGTATACGTTATATATGAAGATGTATTGGCAGAAACAATTTTTTTAAATATTTTGCATCAAACTTTGGACTACTAATAATTATAGTATATTATGCTTCCATCATATTGTTCTTATTAAATGTATCATAAGCCCCCATCCAAGAATTGAACACAAATGTCCTGCATACAAGGCGCTATACCAGTGATAAATAAGGGTGAAATCTTCGTTTGGATAGAGAATAGATAAATCTATCTTGTAGCATAAGCTCCTATAACCGTTTTGTTTTTGCAGCATGCTGTGGATAAACGTGGTGGGATGGACAGTAATAGTGATGCTTACAGTATACGCAGGGTTGCTCATTTTCGCACAATACTACGATTGTGATCCTCTGAAGAGTAATGTAAGTACTGCAAATAATATATTGGATTGCAACTCATGATGAGATAATTATTAAATAGTACAACACAATCGAAAAAACTTTCTCACTTAGTATGTTATAACTTGAAACAGGATTATAAAAGCAACGTTATCAGTAAACTACCCTTATGTAAGTTATTCTTAGAAAAACAAACACATCTATTTTTAGTCATAAAAAGCACGCTTTAAACATAGATTTTGAACAAAATCGTTCAAATATTGATACAAAATTTCAAATTATCAAAAATTGATTTCTTTTAAACTATCTTCAAATTAATTTTAATTTGTAAAGAATAAAACATATTCTTATTTATCATGAAAACATATTGGCAAATATAGATTTTAATTAAACTAAATCTTCAAAGCCATTTTTAATTAATTTCAAATTTTCTAAAAATTTTCATAAGTAAACTAACTTTAAATTACTTTATATTAAAAAAAATTATCATAAAGATTATTTTTCAAGTAAAATAGAACCCGGACACCAATTTTGAACAAAATCGTTGCAGCAAACAAAGAAAATCAATTTTTTTTTTAAATTCAGTAAACTACTGGTACTATAAAAAAATTTTTTAGAAGAACTTGTATATAAAACTATGTGTATTGTAAAAAACTTACCAGATACTCATTTCATTTTCGAAAAACTTGGAATTAAAAAAAATCCCTCATTAGGTAGCTACACTTAATTTGACGGCTAGTGTCAAAATCAAAAACAAGTCCCGAGGTATTTCCCTATAACATCTAAATATCAAGTTTGGACAAAATCCATAAAACCATTTCAGATCTGTGGCCACGGACAAAACGACATACAGCCAGACATGTGGACAAACAGAATTTTAGAATTTACTTTTTTTTTTCGAACACATAAAACGTAAAGATTCATCATAATCTTGAGGTTGAAAATCTTTAAGAATATAATACTTTCTCTTTATATGAAAATATAAAATATATAGTGAATAAAAATAATTCACAGGAGGCTGGCTGATACTTACTCTCAGCCTCTTGAGTTAGAATCAAGTGTGCTAGTTAAAGAAGTATACACAGAAAAATAATTTTAACCTTTAATATTGGAGTATTTGAAGTTACTTTAGGAAAAATTCCGTATATAATTGTCCAATTCTGATTTACTGTATAACCTTTGTAATGGGCGCGTAATCAATTTTCTGTTGTCTTGGTGCTGGGCACGGTCAAGTTCCTCCAATAGATATGTTTTAATACCCTATTAGAAAAAAGGTAAAGTTAAGGTTGCATTGGTAAATTAACTGGGGTGAGTAAACTGGGGTGAGTAAACTGGGGTGATTACTCACCCCAGTACTTGACTCACCTATTTTGGGCGAGTAAGTTAAAAAAAAGCTTAATAAACAGAACAGTAGAAAGACGAGTACTTCAGAAAATGGCAAACGTGAACCATCGACGTGTTGTATTTTAACAATGTTTAAAACGTGTATACGATTGTTTGTTGGATTAAGTAAAAGATATAATTGAGGAGAAACAAAACAGACCGAAAGGTTATGGGTGCATAACTGGATCAGCAGGAGAGCCACACGTGGGGTATCTGCGCTTCTCCTCAAGGAGCTTGCAGCTGAGGACATTGAGGAGTTGAGGAGGTATCTGAAAATGACCCCTGAAAATGTCAATGCACTCCTGGCTATGATTTCTCCTAAACAATAAAGAGAAGACACCCAAATGAGGGATTAAATACCCTCAAGGATTATGCTGGAGATAACATTGAATCTTCTGGCTACTGGGAATAGATAGCTACCGCACCCTCCAATTTTTTTTTGAGTTTCGAAGGCAGCTACATCCAAGCTAATCCCTAAAGTACAATGTGCTAACGAGTATACACATTTGGTGGTGGGGGAAGGCGAGTGAGTGAGTTACGATACTTTCCACTCGACCACTTGACTCGCCGGGATACTCGGTCAATTACTCGCTCATTAACTTGATCAACTGTTCACACTGCTTAAGTAAAATGTACTTTTTCTAACTCAACCCTCAAATCGGTCTTATACTTGAACAATGTAAGCTAGGCTTTAATTCCATGGTCAAGTTCCTCCACCAAGAGTGGGCAGGGGGTAGGGGGGGGGGGGAAGATGGTCGAGTTCCTCCATGACAGCTCAAAGAAGGGATTATAATAAGTCCAAGTGCAATAGCTTAGTACAAACCTAACTTTCAATCCTTCAATAATTTATACATAATATTATGGTTCCTACCAAACTTAACCTAACCTTTCACGCATTTTTCAATTTTGTTCTTATATAATTTTGTAAGTGATGCTCCTTCTTTTCCTATGGATTTCCATGCAACATAGAGGGGAGAGAGGGGTTAATCCTTGACCTCCTCCCCCCCCGGCCATCATGAAAGGGGAGGAACTAGGTTATACACTCTGGCTACTTATAATCCCTTCCTTAAGGTGTCATGTAGGAACTAGACCATTGTTATCCCACTACTTATCTTCTCGGAGGATCTTGACATCCCCGGCGGCGGGCGCCAAAAACAACAAAGTGTGCCGAAATTTTTTTTTAATTAATAATAGGCTTGTTAAGTGTACCATGAACTTTAAAAGTTGGTGGAACATTTTTCTAAAGAACCACCTATCATTGATTGGGAGAAAAGGTGGCATTACTGGACAA
This sequence comes from Timema podura, assembly GCA_033556935.1. Lineage (NCBI taxonomy): Eukaryota > Metazoa > Arthropoda > Insecta > Phasmatodea > Timematidae > Timema > Timema podura. Next base: position 87,605,597 of record JAVRXN010000010.1, on the reverse strand, counting down.
GTAGGTAGACTCTGCTTTTTTTTTTTTTTTTTTTTTGCATTTTTAAATTCTTGCTTCTAATTCATTTCATATGGGAAACAGTAACTTGGCACATTCCTCATAGTATAATAATGACAGATCTTTCTAACAACCAAGGAATCATATGACTCTCTTCAGTGGCCGCATTGTCTTAGGCGTCACTCTTGCAGTAGATTAGACTGCTGATGAATGGGAGATCGTGGTTCGAATTTCGATTTGGTGTACTGTAGGTGGCTTTTACAAAATGGTTTTCCTCTCCCCCTCCACGCAAATGTGGGTAAACTTCCTATACATATAGCCTTCCTCATTCCTAAAACCACTAGCGTAATTAGTACATAAGCGTATAGCCCGAACTGGTAGTAAGACGCAGTGCTAAAAAAAAAAAAAGAATCATCTGCAAATCATCACCAGTAGGCGGATGAATTCTCTTAGATTTCACGATTCAAGTTTTTTAATATCCTCTGCTTCACGTGTTAGCCATCCAGAAACATTTAAGACTGATTGAACAGAAAGTTTAAGGCTTCCAGTAATTCTCGATTTCCCTACAATGACCACATTACCACACTATAGGCTTACTTGTCAAGATGGCTTAGTGGGATGGGTAGGCAGCAGCAAATAATTGGGGGTTTCGTTTTGATCTTGTTTATTGAAATAGATTAATTACTATAAGAGTGATTAAATGTGCTGTAGGTTTTAGAACTATTTGAAAGCGCTTAGAAAAAGGTCCTCGTTTTATCGCACACTTGATTCACACGTTCACCGAAAATAGAAAGCAGAATCTACTTGAGAGGCGCAGTAATTCACACGCTGTATATTGACCCATGATTCATTGCAACGCTAACTTAAAACAGCAGATTATAAACTTATTTTATTTTCTAGTGGATAAACATATACTTTAGTTCATTCTCCCGATGGATGTTTTCAAATTATAGCGCTGTGTCGTGGCACAATCCAACACATCGAAACACACGCTTTACATTAATGGGTTATTTCAAATCTCCTGATAAAGACCAACGAATCTGTCTACTTGCCTTTGGTTGCAGAGCGCATGCGTTGTCAAATGCGCATGTGCACTGATTTGAGGTCGGTTCTTAGATTTGATTGGTTCTCCTGTGCCGAACATTTCAGACAGAGTGAACGAGGTAGAGATGAGCGGAACAGCTCGCAATGATGAGGCAGAAATCTTGTGATTGGCTTAGAGCTTGTCACGTGATCACGTTTATGTTCTGCGCCAGTATTTCGGTGAATGTGTGATTACACAGTAACTCAGACTTATAAGATGGGTTGGGGCGTCTTCCTCCGTATTGAACAAGGACTTAAACTGTAGGATATTCTCCCCACATGTTCCTGTAACTTGATAGCTGAGACGAAGTAGCCCCCTAACAACTGGCGTTCTTTTGCGGCCCCGCTCTCCCCCAAAAGGTCTAAAAACTCGCTGTTATATAAAATATAGGGGGTTCCCCATAAGTTACTAGTTTTGCCAATACTCTGTGTTATGCTAATTGGCAAAAAAATGTGTTTTCAAAAACATAACCTGGTACGAATACGTGACTGCAGATTAAGAAAAGTAGAAAGTATGAGTTCAACTGCAATGAAAATAAATTATAAACTTTCAAAGCTATTCATCAGAACAATAGTGATATAAGCATAATATTAGAGTAATTTATTGACTCAAATTTTAATGTACTGTACACGTTTCTATCTTTTGAGAATGCAACTCTATTCAAATATACTCATGTTCAAATATATTCTCACAGAACAGGAATAATAATTGTTTATTTTCGTAGATTGATTTGCATGGTTTCATCCATAGCGTTTTATGTTCCAGATGATTGCCAAGCCAGATCAGTTGTTTCCTTTGTACGTGATACAAGTATTAGGTGATTATAAAGGATTTCCAGGACTGTTCATTGCAGGCATATTCAGCGCTGGACTAAGGTAAGAATAATTAATAATAATTGTTTACCTATGATAACTTAGTATTAACCATATTATATTTGTTTGTGTTGTAATTTTGTAATTCAAAATACCAAAGTAAAATTTATTGTATTTATATCATTAACTTAGTATAATTATGTCATTTGATTTATTAATTAATATTTAAATATAAGTAGGCTCTTAACTGATGAGAAATTATCAATAAGAAGCCCCTACATTGAAGACGTGGAAATAAAATATGAATTTAACATTATCCTTTCAATCGTGAGCTAGTATTTCTATCGGCAGATTAATATAGGTTTCGTATAGTGAGTTTAGATAGTGTATTTTGCAAAATTCACAAAATTTACATTTCCTTTTATTAATTTAGAGTTTGAGACCCTGGCATGTGTGTGAATTAAAAAAACTTTCTTCAGCATTAGGTCTATTCTTGATAAATCATGGAAAATATAAAACGGAAAACACCAGTAGTGACCACAGACGAGATTAAACTATAGCCCTTTTAGTCAGAGGCGGAAACACTATCTGGATGGCCAACACATGTGGTAGTCGTGCGTGTAACACTTATAGACAAGAAGGGGTAGATTGATAGTTATCGTCTTCAAATAAAGCTACCATTGAAAGATGGCTGTAAGTTGTTAGAAGGAAAAAACATTAGATGACCATTATTATTATTATTATTATTATTATTATTATTATTATTATTAATATTATTATTATTATTATATTATGTTATGTTCAGTGAAATGCTTGTTTGCATTAAAATAATCAAAATTACTTCTTTATTTCGAATTTATTTTCAATTTGAGAAAATATTGAAATTATAATAGTATTTTTTTAAATTAATTACTATAGATATGGGTTTAAATTGATTAAACATGCATAAGAATTGAAAAAATGTTGGTATAATCGATAGGGATTTTTCCTTAGATACCATATACGTACAGTACATAATAACACAAAAATAAATACATAAAATGGTTCAATCCTATGTAGATGTAAATTTCCTACCAATATATCTGACACCTACTAGATCTACTTTCACATATTCATAAGTCAATAAATGTGATCTGTAGCAGTCTATTTTGATATATGTTACTAATACATACTAAATAAAATTAATAATATATATTTAAAAAAATTTGTATTGGTGCTCTAAATGTTAATTCGCCAAAAAATCAAGGTAAACCACTGTTCGACCCCGCGAGGCCATAGTAGTTATTCTAACATTGGGAACGTATGCCTTCTTGCTTCTAATCAACTGTTTCAAATTATTGCTTTACACCTGAACTACTATGCAGCTTTTATGATAAATCTACCCTTTATAAAATCTAAGTTAACACAACTTTATCATGTTTTTTCTTGATATACTCTTAATTATAAATAGCTGTGTGCGATAATCAGGTCTGTTCTCTTCTTTCTAGTACTGTATCAACTGGTCTTAACTCACTTGCAGCCATTTGGTTTTCTGAACTGGATGGTACCAATTTCAAAACCTCTTTGTCAGAGAAGAAAGCCGGACTATTGGTGAAATTGCTTTCCTTCTTGTTCGGAATATTATCCTTTGCTTTAGTTTTCGTCGTGCCATACATGGGAGGATTAGTTTCGGTAAGATCAAAATCAGTATTCCAGTAATTTAACAAGGTGTTTGTCAACTCAAATACTATTTAAGATGCTCGTGGATTATTTCCAAGACTTGACAGGACTGTACTAAAGAGTTTTTTTGCCAATGGTATCAAAAATGCCCTTTAAAGTCAATAAAGATATATTTTCATCACATTATTTTGTGATTGGTTGACAAGGGCATATAAAGTGTGGGGTCAGAGGAGTCCAAACACCCCTTGGAATTTAATTACCCCCTCCTTCCCACGTATATAAATTAACTTTCTACGCCCTTGATTGTTGGTCAAATTTATAGTGAGAAGGAGGAAATGTTTTCTGGTACAGTCTTTAGAAAATAATCTTAAAATACGACTATATTTTGTTGAACTACAAGTTCAACACCCTAACTCAATTGGTAGTGTGTCTGCCCACTGAGCTAAGGGTACCAGGTTCAATTCCTGGCATGGCTGAAAAATTTATAATTAGTGAAATGTGGGTCTACCCTTTTACAGTGAATAATTAACGGCTGGAGACTGGATGTTGTGTATGTTCTAGATTAAAGTTAGCTTAAAATGTATGTGCTGATATAATTAGTTGGTTCAGAAAGTGCACGTTAAATACCTCAAATAAATTAAAATCAAAATGTTGAACTACACTGAAAAAACTGTCCCAGGCCATAGTCTGAAAACAGTAATGGATGTAAAAAAACTACACTGAAAGACATTTTAGAGTATGGCCCTCAAGGTAGGAGCCAAACTATTTTCACTTGAACACCATACATTTTAGCCTAGTTCACTCTTTATAAAACTTGTATTATGCACATTATACATTAACAACCAAATATACAAATTTATGTTTTAGGTTGCCATTTCACTGTCCAGTTTTTTCTCCGGATCTTTGTTTGGAATCTTCCTCCTAGGAATGTTCGTACCTGCATCAAACACTGCGGTAATTTATATGGGCTTGATTTGCTCAAGGGAAAACTTTCAATATTCTAAGCTTGTGTAAAACGGTCACACATACTAGTAAACTAAAGCTGGCCAAACATCATAAAAACTTTATTTTAATAATTTTTTCCGTTGTATCTAAAATGACTTTATTTCAGAAAAAAAAACTGTCATAGTACTCGTAAATATCTTAGCCCACACATGAATTTGTGTAGAATCCTAGGAAAATAATCAGATATCCTAAAAAAATTCACTCCCTGAAAAATATATACAAATATATTTCAGGGTGCGACTGCAGGATTGCTGGCCGGTGTGTTTTTGGTAGGGTGGCTGGAAATTGGTGCCAATATCGCTGCTAGTCAAGGTTTACAAGTGTTGAATCCACTGCCCACATCCATTGCAGGCTGTAGTGACAATACAACTAGCATTCTTCCTACACCAAGGTAAGCAGTACAATTTAGTATTTTAGAACATACTAGAGGAATCTGTATATGTATTCAAAATTTAGGATAATCCAAACACAATTTTAGAAAAATGGAAAATAAAATTTGAGTCTAATGAAAATATATTTTTATTGTTAACAAACTAAAAAATAAAAGTTAATTTTTAGAAAAAATGTGTTTAATATTAATAAGTTGTATTCAACTCAATAATTTTTCCTTTGACAACAAATAACCCGCTTCGGTGGCCGCGTGGTCTAACGTGCTACTCTCTGAGTAGACTATACTGCCAATGATGGGGAGATCAAAGTTTGAATCTCGGTCGGATGTACTAAGGGTGATTTTCCAAAATAGTTTTACACTTTCCCTCCACGCAAATTCTGATACAGTTCCTCTGAATATAACTTTCCTAATCCCTGAAATAATTAGCGTAATTAGTACGTAAGCATATAACCCGAACGGGTAGTAATACGTTGTGCTAATAAAAAATATAAGATAACTGTAAGTATATATACTGTAATTGTAAAGCTACAGTACGTATCACGTGCTATCCTTTTGTTAATTGAATGTGAATTTTAAGGACGCGTGGGAATGGTATTTACTCACCGTCTCCTTGCAGATCCTTTCCTCATTTAAATCAGACTTTCACCAATCCGAACAGCTTCGGTCCCAATTAGTTCGGATTAGTGAGGTTCTACTGGGATACAATATTATATATACCTAAGCTTGTTCGGATTAGCGAAAATCCATATTAAATTGTAGTAGAAGGGTCGGCGCAGGGACACTGATTGCACGGTCCCGCCCATCTTTAAAATTCACATTTGTGTGTGTATATATAAGAGATGTTTGAATCCTATATTTCTCAAATCCAAATATGAATCTCATAATCTTAAAAAAAATTGAACAATGTTGGTTAAAGTGAACATATTTAAAATGTAATCTATAATTTTTCTTAAGACTTGGTATCACTGATAAATTGTTTGTTTGTTTGTCATGTCTATTGTGTCATAAACATCAAAGCAAACAATTTATGTAAATTAATTATATTAATAAAATTTTGTCTTTTTATTGAGACTACGTCTTACTGCCTGTTTAGGTTATACGCATATATGGTATTTACTCTAATAAGGTAGGGATGAGGATGGAAGTATTTTAGAGGTAATCTACCAGAATTTGCACGAAAGGAAAGTGGGAAATCATTTAGGGAAAATCACCCTCAGTAGACCCGACTGGGATTTGAACACTGATCTCTCCGTCATCAACAGGCAATTCTAGTACTGGATTGATTGTCTTAGACCATTCGGCCACTGAGACGGGTGTGACTTTATTACTCTTCGAACTGTACAAGTCCATACATAATACCTTTTACAAATTTCTTGGAAATTTATTTGAAGTCAAGGTCTTCATAATTATATTCAAAATACTCTTTTGAGATACTACGAATAACAAATTTCTCGGATGCCATAGGATTTGAGGGATTCAAGGAATCGATAAATCGAGCCTCCCATCTCTACTTATTTTATATTAAGTAATATGATATGCCAAAACATATTGAAAAATGCACATTATCGCTTAGACGGTGAGGGACAAAAGGGGACGGAAGTAAAAGGCAGTGTTTTTGCAGTTTTCTTGGCAAATATTTTTTTGGACAAAATATTTAAAAAGAAACATAGAGTTTAATTTTTTTTTTCACATGGTGACTTCAAAATTTCTTGAATATCATCAAGGGTGTTCTGGAATTTAATGACAACTTTATATCTTCATTTAAATGTTTGTTGGATAATTTCAGCATGCTCATGTAGGACATTCAAGAACTGTTGATATCAACATAAAAATAAAATTAAGCTCAATGTTTAAAATGGAGCAATATTTTCTTTATTTTCTCCATAAAAAGTGAAAAAACACTGGCCTTTTGTCGCGTCCCCTCCCATCGCACCATAAGGCTATAGATAAAACCAGAAAACCAAAATAGAAATAAATGTATACATGTTTGACATAAATTTTCAATCCTTCTTTGATTTGAATATATTTCTGTATATATTTATTGATTTCATAACAACGTTTAGTAATTTTTTGTCTCTTAGATCTCAGGAGGCGTTTGTATTGTACCGCATCTCATTCCTGTGGTATTCCCTGCTGTCCACCTTGGTAACAGTCATCGTTGGAATACTTGTGAGTCTCATCGCCAATTGGTGGATGGACTTGAAACCAAACAAGTCCTCCGTTCCTTCTTTAATTAATCTACCATCCATGGAACCAGATAAAATAAAGGTAAATGCAAAACCAACAAGTGAATGTCTCTTGAATACATACGAAGAATGTGAAAACCTTTTGTTGAATGGTGCAACCAAGGATACCGCATCACTTAAAGATAATTCTTATAGGAAAATGATGTCTTGCTGAGATTTATAGAATTAATTTCAAACTTAACTTAATTTCTTGGTACAAGTCTTGTCTTCTCGTGGTGAACAAAATATTTTTTTTATGAGAGAGGATCACTGAAAAAGTAGATGAATATATTCCCTTGACCAGATCAAATATGTGAAAGGCTAAAATTTGGTTATGTTTCGTAACAACTTAGGGTGATTGATTATAGCTTTGCAAATTGATCTTCATTTAGCTGTTGATAGCTTGGACAAATCTGTGACCAGTGTTAACTTGGTTGTATTTTCACAGGTTTTCGAAACAAAAAGGTGTATAGTGCCTTTCAATAATTTAGTCAATACCAAATGGTACACTGCTATGACCATCCCTTTGTGTTACCTGTTTGCAATTGAATCACTGCTAGGTTTATTTTTTACAAAAAAGAATGAAAAAGTGTATATTTGTAGATAGCCAGGATTGTACTGGAAAGGATAGAATTTCATGACCAAATTAGTTTAGAAAATTAATAATTCAAACCAACCCTTTATAGGTGTGTGATTGAAAAGTAAAGTTAAAATAATTTTGCGTACTATAAAAAACTCTCTTAAATCATATTAATGTCTACTTAATGTATGTAAAAGGTAAAACTATTATTTTAATGATTTAGTTATTAAGAGCTAGATATTGTGTTCGTTTGTAATGACTGCTTTGTGTGTGTGTGCATTTTTGTAATTGAGCTTCTGTGTGTTGTAGAAAACTACTATTAAGATATCGTTTGTATGATAAGTTCGTAATATTAAGAACTACTAGTGACATAAATGACGTGATAAATACATTATTCAGTATTACTTTCCATTTTGAAAGCAATTGTTTTAGCTGCAAATTAGATGTATAGTGAAATTTCCTCCCAATTCAAAGGATGACTACATATTGGTATGTATAAAATACATTTAACTTTAACTTGTACACCCATGTGGTAAGCTGAAGATCGAGGTAGAATTTAACCTCCAACATACCCCACCTAAGACTAAATTAAAATTATATTTTTTATTTAAATTATTTAAAGAATGACAGAGAGATATCTTTAAAATAAACATGATAAAGTTTATTCACTAATGAAATATATGTTTGACAAATTCATAATTATATACTTCATATTATATTATTAAAGAAATTCCATCACAACATTCAAAATAAAAAACCTAAACTTTGCCTTAAGAGTATAACTTAAAGCTCACTTATTTTTAAATGGGCTTATGATAACGTTCACAATCCCACACACATATAATAATAAATAATAATACTATTACACAGTAAAAAAGTAGAGGCTGCAAATGATTTACAAATTATTATATTTATTACCAAGTCAACAGAATCAAATTTGAAAATTCAATAAAAAGTATAATACTACATAAGTGCTAAGTTAATTAGTGACAAATCAGTAAAGTATTAAATATAATTTTATTAGTCCTTTCTATTATCAAAATCAATGATTCGGGATTTGATTTGTATAATTTAATTGATAAGAAAAAAGAATTAGATTAGTGAATTTAAAGAAAAATATAACCACGTTAATCAGTGAGGAAAACCCCGCTAGACAGTTTAGTTAAATGGCTTGCCCGAATTGCACCAAACCACCTAGCTTGGACCCGAATTGCGCCAAGAGCTTAAAATTGCCCCCCCAGACCGGACCCGAACTGTGCCAATACCCCCTTTCCCAAGACCGGACCCGAATTGCGCCAACTAAGAACGTAAACAAATATTAATGCTTTGGCTGGCGGTAAGAAGGACACAAGTCAAAAAATATTATTTAATTAACTATATTTAACTATATAAAACAAAATCTAACACTATAGCATCACAGTAAAAGTTCCATATTAAAAACATTGTCAATAATAGCTAAATGTAAGCTAAATTATAATATAATAATAACAAAAAAAAAGTCAAACATAAAAAACAAGTCATACAAAGGATTTTTGAGGGTCACATACTTCACAGAGCTTAATCTATCTACTAACAAAATCGTTGAAAATAATTTCAAATTATTTTGAATTTTTGAAAACTAGTCATCAGAAACTACCCTTAAAAGGACTTTGCCCCCAAAACCAAGTTTACAGTATTAATTGTCATCTTAAATATACCCAAGATGTATGTTTTAAACAAAATTGTTAAAGTTATTTTTGAGAAATCTCAAATTCTTTTAAAATTAGTCATTAGTAAACTGCCCATAATTCAGTTTTTTAAAAATCAATTATACAATCCTGTTCATCATTTGGAAAATTCCCCAGATATACACTTTGAACAAAATTACTTAAGCCAATGATTGGGTAGTTGGAGTTCGAATCCTGGTCGAGTGAACTGAAGGTGGTTTTCCCTAAATGGTTTTCCACTCTCCCTACAGGCAAATTCGGATTCCCTTTCTCTACATTCAACCTATCTCATCCTAAAGCTCACTATTATAATTAGCACATAAAGGTAAAACTCAAACAGGTAGTAAAACGCAATGAAAAAAGAAAAAAAAATCAACAGTGAAAAGTATAGTAATCAAGTCAAAAATTATAGCAGTATTTATGTAAAGTTGTAAAATAAGATTGTTTCGCTTACTATGCTTGCACCAAATGAGATCGACAGCCTACTATCTTGGTTTGTGGAAAAGTTGACACGATGCACTCATGGAGTGCTTTCTCGAAATCAATCACAATGTATAAAGGTTGAAGGTGAAGTTTTCTTTTCTCGCACTCGTCCTTTAGGATTCTCATAGCGTCTGCTTTTTCTTGTCTTTAAGTTGGCAAAAGACCAGAGGTATGTAAGACCCTTTGAAACACCTGTGTACAGGAAAAAGCTGAAGAAAATGTTTCGGTTCTTATTCAAAGGTGCCATCCATTAACACAATATCATTCTGACACATATACTCAAGATTTGAGTCACAAGAAAATATCACAACCCCCTTCTCTTTTTCGTTTTTAACAAAAAGTTTTTGTCTAGAGTAGTATTTAGTTCAATTGCATCTAAGGGGAATTGAATTTCGTTGGAGGATTTAGGCAAATTTGGCAGTTTGTTATTCCTGAAACATTTCATGTCCTTGCGGGTCAATGTTTTTATAGTTTTTCCTCTATATGTACCTCTTTTTGGATCAACCTTAAAGGCCTTAACTTCAATCACCTCAGCTTTCCTCTTAACTGCGTTGCTGATGGATTTTCTGTTCAACTCTTGATCTAGTAGTGATTCGTGGTTGTGTTGATCTTAAATCCGCGAGAAAATATTTCCTCCATCAAGTGTGAATATTTTGGCCTTACAGTCCTTTTTAGTGCATCTCCACCTCTCTTCCCTTCTCAAATTCAATTGATTCACCTGTTGATACGTATAATTATTATAGATAATCAGATATTTTCCTCTTTCACTATAAATCCTTTCCATATCAATAATTATCGATAATATCACAGTCCACACAAAACCCAAATAAAAATACACATACACATCTGTACAGTTACCGTTGCCGAGATAATTTGTTAATACTGGCCAAACTTATGTCAGAAAAGCCAATACAGATCTTTTTGGGGGCTCTTAGGGCGTTTTTACATTACTTTATCTAAGGAAAGGAAGACAAGAAGTGGTGAGAGCTTGTTTGCTTTGGTGTTTATTTCGTCTCCCCTCGTCTACCTGAATTAGACTTGGCGCAATTCGGGTCCGGGTTAAGTGAACATTTTTAAATCCCTTAATTACTGGCGCAGTTCGGGCTTGTCTTATTTAAAGATTAAATCTCGATTTTATTAATTGAAATGTGTCATGACAGTACTTGCATAGGGTCACTGTTTCAATATTAGGTTTTTTTGAGGTTAAAAATTATCCGTGGTTCAAATAGGCCTACGTTTTTGAATGTTTTAAATTAAAGTCAATCTAAAACAGTGATATTCAACCTAGAGCTCACAAAGACATCTTAAGGGGTAAGTAAGGGTTTTAATTATATTGAGGGTATATAGGCAAAAAACGTAACCCTCAAAATTTACAGGAGATAGAAAAAAAACTGAATAAAAATTATTTTCTCAATTATTTTTGCTATAAAATAAGATTAAATAAATATGCATAGTATTTAATAATACAATTATTCAAATGCTCAATCACTATTTATTAATTATTTATTACTCAATTTTGATGGTTTTTACTTGTACCAATACATGCTTTTTTTGATTATTACGCCCGAATTAATTTGTGGGCTACACCAATTGACCAATCTGTTTATGTTATTTATAGCATACTTTCAATCAAAGAGAAGTGAGGCTTATGACCAGTGACTGCAATAATTTATAGTTCATGCTTGTTACGTCACTTGACCTGTTTGTAAAATATTCACAGTAAATTACAAAACTAAAGGGAAAATTAGGTTTTGAACCATTTATAATAAAGTTAGGACTATGCCAAATTGTCAGAAGATGTATTTTGATCTATAAAACATAAAATTAAGACTCACCTCAATTTTTGAAATCATGATGTCTATGCCCTTTGGCCTCTATACCCTAGATGTATTATTTCATCATAAACATCTAATAATCCAGGTAAGATTTAGAGCTAGCACAATAAATCCGGACTTAAGAACACGCGATCTGGGAGCGCTAAGTTTATTTTAGATGTAGATTTTAGAATATTGTAACGAAGGGCGCGCATGACCTGGGAGGGTCGCAGGCCGTCCACACGTCACCGTGTGAACCACGAGTTCTTTTAAGGGTACTGGAGTGGGCTGCCGATTAAACACGAATGAGAACTCCCATGGAATATTCAAGGTTTTGATTATTTAAAAAACAATAATACCCTGATTATAATACAATTAAATTTATTACCAAACAAGAAATTGAATTAAATAATAATAATAATAATAATAATAATAATAATAATAATAATAATAATAATAATAGTAAATAAGTTTATAAATCAATAAGCTAATAGAACACATGCAAATGGAAGTAAATTAAATAAACAAATTAACAACTGTAAAACACCTCAATAACTATTCAAATTCTGAAAATTGAAAAATGACACCTGGACACGGAAATCGAACCCGGGACCTCTGGCTTAGTTCCGGGTTCGATTCCCGTGTCCAGGTGTCATTTTTCAATTTTCAGAATATGATATCTAGGTGGAGTAATCCCCACTAATAAGCATAAATAATAGCTCTGGCTATTAATTCTTAACTATTCAAATATTAAAAACAGCCACAAAAAAGTTGCCCACAATGACACTAAATGTCTACATCACCCGTGTAGTCCACACAAGCCGCCATATGTCCCTACACACGACACACTGCGATGACCCGCGATACACGAACGCCGGACTCTCCGACCCACTCGCGGACAAGGCCATCCGTTTGGGCGCGATAGCCCACTCCTGGACACGCCAGTCCACTCACTTCACTGTCCACAACTAGGACTGGGGGACCCGTGACTATCGCCTATTGTGTATTTATAGGGGCACAGCTAAGAGTCTGGAATCCTCAATTTCTAGAATAAAATGAACGAACCCAGACTCATCCAGACTTGTACCTATTCCTCACCCCCAATCCTCTCTAATCCCACAGACAAGTGAGACTGCCACTGCATACCTACTAAACAAGGAGAGATATAGAGAGAACAAGAGGTGCAGCTATGGTATATAACGAGAAGTGCACCGGTACCACTGTCAAACACTAATCTTGTTACAATGTATCTGTATATAGCTTGCATTATGAACCAACAACTTTGAGAGTACAAAGTTGAATGAATATAAATTATACCTGGGGGTACGCAAACAAAGAAGGTTGAATATCACTGGTATAGAAACAATACCCAAACTTTAGGTTACTGTAACTTGAAGAAGACGTTGAGGCTGAAAAACTAATTTAAAGTCAGGGTATTTTTTTCTGCAAAAAGGATTTGCCAGATGTTTTTATGAAGCTACCTGGTCTTCGTTTGAATTGACAAATTATTTATTTTTTAATAAGTATATACATACAGTACTTTAATACAAAAATATACACATTTTAAAACTGTGTGCTTAACCTTGTTCCTCAGTCCTCACACACTAAACTATATTGTATATTATAAGCTCGATGTAACAACTTAAATTTGTTTTAGAACGCTTCATAAGACAAATCTAGTGTCACTTTTATTAGTAACTTAGTTGAGGGACATAATATTGAATCATAAGACGTGTATTTTAGTTAAAACTATTTAGAGACAACCAAAGCCTTATTATGTGTGAGTTAATGCCTTCCCAAAGTAGCTCTGCCTTTACGTTTAGTGCCACAGTAGTGTTTGGATGTTTGGATGTTTGTTACTCAATCACGCCAAAACTGCTGAACGGATTCGAATGAAACTTGGTATGTAAGTAGAGTATGTCCTGGAATAACATATAGGACTATTCCCAAACTTTGATTTTACATTAGTTCTACAATACTAATGTTTAAACTTTTCGTATATAAGAGATAAGAGATATATTGTGATTTTAATTTTAAGAGTAATATGAAAGTGATTATAATTAAAATGTTAAAGTAAAGCTAGCATAATACGGAAATATTATTTACAGCTAGAGCTGAGAAAAACGCATAGATACTTGAAAAAAATAAAGTTTGATTTATGACCAAAGCAGTTTTGTTAAAAATTAAAAGATTTTATCAATTATTGCGGGCGAAGCCGAGACGGGTAAAAGCTAGTATACTTATATGTATGCGTTTTGACAGTTATTTGTTTTCCTAGTCTTATAAATGTGTATTTTTACTGAACATTGAGCTGTATTGGTTGGCAACCTAAGCATATATACAGTAGTCAACTCCAAGTTAACTAACCTCCACTCGAAATTCACTTTAAACAATACACTGTCCTAACACGAAATTTTAACTTAATATTACTGTAAATCCAAATTTAGCTAACTAGTACTTTAACCTGATATTGAAACACATGCCCTTAATGGTTTTCCCTAGGATTACGTTATAATTAAGGTGTACCAAATAATATTAGTATCGTCATGTCAAATTCACATAGATTTTTAAAATAATAAAACGGGATATTTCAAATGTATTAAATAATTAATTTGGAAAACTAATATGCCTTGAATAAATGTTTTATTTTAAATCTATCAATATGAAAATTTATCATATGTCAGCTCCACCATTCAATGTGTAGTATTACTTAAGAATTGTTTGTAAGTACTTGTAAATTCTTTTATGAAAAATACTAGCAATATTTGCCATGTATGTTAAATTGTAATGTTCATTTTGTTGTATGTGTTTGTAGCTTTTGTTGTGTTCTTTTTGTTTTATATTTTGTATTTCTTGTAAAAAATAATAATATTTTTTTCTAATTGAAATTGAAATTCTTTATCTGTGTTATTGACCCAAAACTAATATAATTTGTAGAACAGTTCCTATTACAAGTGTCATGGAAGAGGTACTGAACGAGCGATGTTAGCGAAGGGAGCAGGGGGGCGCCCACCCCCCCAAATATTATGCTAAATTTGACATTATTAGTACCGTAAAATAAACTGTGAATTGTTTTATTGAGAACATTCAAAAAGCCCTATTTTGGAGCAATTCATAAATGATTATGTGACCAATTATTTGTTTTTTTATTAGGTCTTTTGTCTTACGACAGGTCCATTCTTTTTTCAGTGAAATTAGATCGCCAATGCCAAATATGATGAAATAATTGTGTGGGTATTTTAGTGAAAATGGGTTCGTTCTGTGCTCCCCGCCCACCCCCACGTCCCCCTCCAATAATGAATAGCCTAAGAAAGGTAGCATCTAACATATTGATTAGAAGTAAATTACTATGAGAATAGGCTAGATTAAAACATAGATATGCACATCATCGTGTGGGACCAATACGGAATGTCTCCCAGAGTAAGGAGACACAAGCTCGTAGAAATGGATTAGTGAAGGAAGAGGGGGGTAAACAGTTACAATTTTAAGCATAAGAAATATAGTTTATTCACTAAACGAAATAAAATAAAGCGTAGCTAAACTTATATGTTTCTTTTAACCAACAACTTAAATTTAGTTAAATAATACAAATTAAAAAAGTGAGTGGGTCGGGGGAAACCAAAGATAACCATCATTTTAAGAAAAAAGGTTTTAGCAGCTATTTCTTACCTCTTGAACTACAAGCTATTTATATAGTCATTCAAGACATTGTGGATATAGCTAATAGCTATATTTATGCTCTATAGCTAGAGTTAAGTATTTCATAGAAGGTTGAATAGTGAATATATATACCAAATATAACTATAAGGGTTTTCATGTTTTTACCTCGACCCCCTCAATTGAGATACATAATTAGCTAACCGAAATTAAGCAAAACAAAATATTTTTATTTGCATTACAATTCTATAGGATCAGACGATGCTCACCAGATATAGACATCATCGTAATTATTAACAGCCAAGTCCATTTCTTGTTCACTGTACAAAATCATTTGTGTGTTGGGTTGGCTCTTTACATGCCACCAAAGATTCTGGCTTTGTGTACATTAATTTTAAAAACATTCTGTACATTCTATATTTCTTATTGCTCTATTCAGAGTTTAATGTTTAATACAAGCCTAAGTTGTTGGTTTTTTGCTGAAGGGCCGCAAACATAGGGGTGGCCCGAGGTAAATTTCGTGCCCGGGCGGGATTGCTTTTTGGCGCCCCCCTATATAACCGGTGGATAATATAGTCCGTTCACTATAGGAGTGGTATTAACTGACAGCTAGAAATAGCTACCATGTATACGCTCATGAAGTCATTCGCCAGATCATATGACCTACAAAACCATAATATACTGATTTGTTGTCACTTTTGGCGGTCAAAAGCTTTGACAACAATAATTCAAGAATAAAATAGCCAAAGCTATTATGTATGTTCTAGTGATGATTTACTCGCATCTAGAACTCATATTCTGAAAATTGAAAAATGACACCTGAGCACGGGAATCAACCTCAGGACCTTTGACTCATGGCTGGTCTTATGACTACCGGACAGATATTGCTATCGGGAGGTTAAAGTTAGCGACCAGATAAAGGTTATCAGCCATTTTAATATGCTACGCGTATTATGAACTGAATTTATCTGCCGGATAGTTATCTGTAGGATAAATATATTTTTATCCAGAAAACTCAAGGTTGGTACTGTTTTTACTGGTGCGCGCATGCGTATAAGCCCTGATGCTACCACTACATGCTAAAACCTAGCGAGTGATGATAACGCTCAACATTTGTTAAATAATGGCGGTTAAACGAGTGCGAGGAAACAGATGGCGTGACGTGGGCGCAAAATCTAAGTTGTCTTGCAAGTACTAATTTAGGTGTCTGCCAAAATGTGGGCAATCGTTTGGTACAACGTTTACAACATTTTATTTAGTGTACTCACATTTATATAAAAGTGTGAATTAAATGTTCTAACGTTATATAGTTAGAGCCTGGGACTGTGCTTACTAACCACTCGAACCAAGATTTTAACCTAAAAACAGATTCTGATAGGTGAAATCTCATGAAAAACAACGCGTCACTACGGCAACACCAATTTTAACTTTCAGATTAAAGTTATCAGGTATTTAAACCTCCCGATAAAAATATGACGGATAAATACATTTTATCTGGCAGATAAATGCTATCTGCTGGTCATAAGACACACTTTTAACATATCGACCAGATAACAATATTTAACGGCCAGATTATTATTTAACCAGGGGTCATAAGACCAGCCTTTAGTACGCCAATGCTCTAACCACTGAGATATCCCGGAATCTTCAGAATAAGATAGTAAATAATCACTAAAACAAATATAAGAGCTTTGTCTATTTGATTCTTAAATATGCGATCCCTTAAAATTATAATAATTACTGTGCAAGTGGCAGCAATAAGCCAACTACCGAGTCGAAGGTGGCTGCGTTATCCGATAGCTCGTGATATTAATATAATCACACACTTGTAGCCGACGATTTCCACACGTCCATCATAGACTCTGCCTTAAAATATGAGTGAAGAATGACCTTGGGCACGGGACGATTCCTGGATAGCTCTGTGGTTCGAGCATTGGCGTACTCAGCCAAAGGTCCCAGGCTCGATTCCCGTGTCCATGTGTCATTTTCTATTTTCAGAATATAAAAAAGAATTTATTTTTAGTTTTGTTTTTCTTTGGACCGTTCTTTAAATCTTCAGCTAGCTGTCAGCTACCACATTTCCCATGGAAATTGGACTCTGGGTATATATGAAAATAATCCCCAAACCTAACATATCCAAACTTAACGTAGCCTGGGAGTGATAGGAAAATAAGCTGAAGGGGAAACTTCACAAATGTTAACTATACGCTAAAAGTTTTACTTTGAGAATGTACTAAAACTGTTAGGATTACATATAAAACTATTTTGTAGACAATGTTATCTTCTATTTGTTATTATAAGTTTAACACACACGTTGACAATATGAACAGTTTACGTTATAATTGAAAAAAAAAGCCCTTGGTCACAATTTTTTTCAAGATGGCAAATGTAAAATAACCTTTTGAGAGTGAAACTAAATTCTAATTTACTCACAACAAAACTATACTAATATGTAAAATTTCATGTTAGTATCAAAAAGTGAACGATTGTTATTCTTAGCAACTCCACTATTACGCCTAGGCTATGCTAGGTTTGGAATTGTTAGGTTTGGGGATTATTTTCATATCACACCCAGGTTACACGCTAGGTTAATTTTAGCTCTGTATGGCACCCTCTCAAGCCAGCGCCCCAGGCAGCAGCCCCTGCCGTCAAACACTAGTCGAGTGGCACGCTGACAAGAAAAAAATTCTACAATGGATAAAACTTTCCCCAAAGGGGTATGATTTTTTAAAGTCAATAATATTTCGACGGCCATGTTACTCAATGTCATATCACAATTAAATTTGTAATGTCAACGGCTAGTAATCGTCTTGGCTCGTACTTAAGTGCATCTTTTTTCTGTTAAAGACGATAAGCTATGAACTGAACATAAGTATTTTAGCTAGCAAAATATAACAACATGTTTAAAACTAACATGGAAAAGATTCCTATGATAAGTTTTTTATTTTAACATATTAAATACCAATTTACTGTCTTTTTTTAATTAAAGGTGTTTCTTTAAAAGTAAAGTTTTAACTTTAAGTTATTGAAATTAATCTTTTATAAGACACTCACTTTGACACTCTAATAGAGTCCTTTAAAATGTAGGGATCATTAAAAAAATTACAATTCGATTTGTCATTCATTACATTTCATGATAAGTACTTATTAAATTTGTTTTAAATACTCATTATTGGACGTAAATAAGAGGTGGCACATTAGACTATTTCAAAATTCAGCTAGTTCTTAACCACCGGGGACTAGCGCTAAAAAAATAACATGAGTATTGGCACCGTAGCATTTTTGCAACATCCTGCAGTGTTATAAATAATAATCAAAAGCACATACCTTGATGCATAATACTATTATTGGAGCAATATCATTAAAAGATATTTGAATGATATTGATTTTTGTAAATTTTATTAAAAAAGAAAGAAAATGACAATTATGTTAAGATGTTACAAAAACATAGCTTATTATTAGGAGAAAAAAATAGTACATGATAATTGATAAATACAAAACTACATTACCTAAAACTTTGTAACCTAATCTACAAAATACCTAACAAGCATAAAATATAAGTTTCAAATAGAACGTATATTGTTTCCCCGTGCAAAAACACGTGTTGCACCGTCGGTATAGTCGGCCCTGGCCGTCATTTCTCTTTCAATGCCCACAGTAGATGGGGGGTCCCTTGAAAACAGACTGTGATTGGCTGAAATCCCTGTTCTGAGATTGGCTGTTGGCTTTACCCCCCCCCTTCAACCTTACCTCCTCCTCCTTTCCCCCTCCCCCTGCCCCCTTTCTCTCATGGTGGTATGTGTTTCAAACTTGTTGGTTCCTGTCCCATTAGTTTTTTATGTGTGTGCATTGGATCGTGTGTCTAGGTAGGATTGGGACGGGCGTCGGAGTTTATTTTTTTATTTATATATGTCGGGGAGCTTACTTTATTTATTGGTAGGGGGAGTGTGGAGTCTCGGGCGTCAGGCACGCGATGATCGGGTTTGGGAACGAGTGCAGGAGCCTCCCCTTCCTTACATCCTCCTCTGTCTGTGCCGTCGCTAGTGATGGGCGAATCGGAAGAATAGAATCGATTCATTCGATTCTTTCAAAGGCATTCGAATTAAAAAATCATTCGAATGAAAACAGTAGCTGACTTGACGCTAGCTGGCCGATTCATTCTCTTACCACTCCCTTGCCAGAAGTGCTGAGTAAAACCGACCTTATGCTTATGAATGTTTCCAGGCTATCTCTATGTATGTCTTCATTTCTATTAGGCTCATTTTTAATAAATAGTCCCCATTGCTTCACAATAATCAACCTTACGCTTTCGAATGATTCTAAGGCTAATTTAATACAAATTTTAAGTGGTTGTACAGTTTACAATCGATTATCAGCCAAAAATAGTTCGAATGAAAATTACAAAAGATTCGATTATTTTGCTACATTACTACATAAATTGTTCTTTCTCATTTCCTTTAAATTTTACCTTCCTAATCAACTAAACGCAAATATCACGAACGGTTTGAGAGATAATTTTTTTAACGTTGACTTAAATTTATTAAATAGATAAGTATATAACGGTACTTTTTATGTATTTAATAAAACATTGCCCAGCCGTAATATTCAGATCGTATGGTAATTTTATTCATTGAAATAATGTTACATTCTTATAACACAAAATATCATTATCCAGCAAACTTACGTCGTCGTTTGTCGAGTAGTAATTGTGTGTTTGATTCTAAGTGAAGCTTTCAGGAGGCATATTATTGATTCTAATATTCAAATCGAAAGTATTTTATCACTTAACCTATATATAAATAGGATTGTAAGGTTTTTTTATGTTTAGGAAATATTAAAGGGTCAATTATTTTGACTCTTTTGAACACAAAGGGAAACATTTGTTCTTTATTTTATTATTAATCGAATGTAAAAGTATTTATATTAATTACAAGGTACTTCTGTGACTAATGCGTTCACTTTATAGTATTTTGTTGTGGCTGTAATTTAGTCTTTGACACCGGCACAAGTAACTAAATACGTTAATAGAAAAGTGTTGATAAGCTGCAAACGCAAAGAAATGCGTGTTGGGAGATTCGACAGCAGGGTGAAGAGAATAGCAGCACAAAGCAAAACGAGCAACTAGTAACTACTTTTAGTTAGAAGTAGCTAACATCCGATTATTATCGACTCTTTACTAATTCTCAAAATCATTCGAATGATTCTTTCGATTTATTCGATTCTTAAAATCATTCGATTATGCCCATCACTAGCCGTCGCACATAATGAGCTAAGTTATAGCGCACCCTTGCTCGACCGCAGTGACTTTCACTTTCCCCCTCCCTCCACCACCCCTCCTCGTGAGCTCGGTGGGTCAAATACCCCCGGGGATTAAAATGTGTGGAAACCGACAATGAACCCTTAACTAGAGTCGTTAACCCTAAACTTGTTTATTTTAGTCATAAAAGTTGAAAGCTGTTAGCAATGAACCTATTGAAGAGTCATTAGTGTGGAGTGTGACGTCACACTCCACATATCACCCGCGCTGGTTGAACTGTGTGCTCGTCGCGTGTGACGCTAGAGGGCAGGTCAGCCGCCTTCCTCTCTGGCCTCCGCGTGGCGGGACGTCAGTTCTACTCCATGCACGGTCCGCGAGCTTTCACTTTTGGACAAGTCAGACCTAAACAGTTGTACTGTGATTCACAATGTATCGTTAAAGTAACTAGAAAAATAAAAGTAAAAATAGTGCAAAAGTTATATGACTTCAATGATTTTAAAAGAGTTACATCATCATTTAAAACAGTCATCATAAAGAGTTACATAAAGAGTTACAACATCAAGAAGAGTTACTTAAAATGTGTGGAATCCGACAAATAACCCTTAACTAGAGTCGTTAACCCTAAACTTGTTTATTTTAGTCATAAAAGTTGAAAGCTATTAGCAATGAACCTATTGAAGAGTCATTAGCCACCACACCCCTTGACAGGAAATTCCTCTTGAAACATCGGGTGTAGCCCTCTTAAGGCCCCGGCTCAGATGTGCTTTCTCACGCTCATTCCTGGGCCGATTTTTCGGAACCAATCCCTATTAAAAGACCTTGTTGTGTTTCAGCATTCGCCATATACGGTAACATGGATTCGAACCTTGATATCTACGCCCGAATGATGCTGGTATAAAGAGACAGAATAATAACATTAGTGGTTGTAGGAATGTACCATCATTTGCGTTGGGTTAAATGTGAAAACATATATGTAGTTTAAGAATCAAATAGCCAAAGCTATTATTTATGCTTTTAGTGATAATTAATTACTCCAGATAGGTATCATTAACACCTAGACACGGGAATCGAACCCGAGACCTTTGGCTCAACAACAAATAATTATCATGTGCAATATAGGGTTTTGTCTCTCTCTTTTTAATAACCGGCTAAAGCAATAATATAGATTCTACGTTTAATTATTATGTCGGTATACTTAAACACGTTGAAATACTATATATATTATTTTCTTTTAAAATCATATACACTGGCCAGAGCGTCAAATTGACATTTCCTAGATGCCTGCGCTATCTGTTAGCACGAGGGTTGAAATTACCTGTTTCTAGATGTCAACGCAATCTGATAGTTCAAACTTTAACTAAGCTCTTCAGGCAAACTGAGATAACCACTGTTTGGTGAGAGAGAGAAAGCGTATTGTTACTTATAGATGTAGAATTCATATGGCTACAAGCTAATGTTAGTCAACGAGTCAACAAAATATTACTTACCCAATATCACCATCCAAGCTACGTTCGAGAAAACATAAACACATCCGGCCCCTACCTCACCCTGTCAATGACTGCCTTTGTAAAACAAGAGTCCGGACACGCCCCGCTAGAGTTCGCTAGCATAGTGTCAACCTACGCCAACCCCAGAAGAAGAGAATTTTCTTTTTAGAATACACGAGACCGGCTTCTAGAAAAATACAGACGTTTCCATGGTCACGCACGTTCCCCCCCCCCCTTTGTGGATCCTGTCTCTTTTGTTCATGGAGTTTGCACCGTATAAAATACCGCCCAGGAAAATATGGCGTCACTCTTGGGCTAGGTCTGGAAGCAGATGGACGAAGCTTAGGCTTCAAGGACTTGTTTAAAAGAAAAGATATAAGGAGAAATTTATTTTTGGCATAATATATTTTTCTTATTTTTTAAATCAAAATTCTCTTTCGGATATATATTTACATTTTTTTTTGTCGAAGTATGTGGTGTGTGAACATCAAATTTAAACTTAGAATATTTAACAAACTTAAAGTCTATTTATGAGTTGTAAATTATTAAAGGTATGTTTGGAAGATATAAGTAAGGACATTAAGTCAAGAACATTTTCATATTAATGATAATGCCATGCATGAACTTTTTGTTGTGAAAACATTAAACTTAGAGTATTTAACAAAATTAAATTCTATTTATGACTTGTAAATTATTAAAGATATTTTTGGAAGATGTAAGTCAGGACATTAAGACAGAAAGTTTTTCATATTAATGGTAATGCCATGCGTGAACTATGTGTTCTAAAAACATTAAATTTAAACTTAGACTTATGACTTAGGAATTATAAATATTTATTTTATTTATTGTGAAGGATTCAGTACAGACATTGTGCCAGAACATTCAAATGTTAATGCGCGAAATATTGTTTGTTGTGTATAAATATAAAAAAGTAAACTATTCTATTTAACTTGTGATTTGGAGTTCACAATGATAAAAGTAAAAGACTTTACCTTTTAGAGATGTCTGTATGAACATGATGTCGAAATTATTTATGCTAGACTTTTAGTATGACTTTCATAAACATAAAATATAAATTAAAATTTTTGCTACATTTAAATTGTTTTTTTTAATCTTACAATGTGTCAAGGAATTACTGGTGAAAGGGCATTTATAATATTAAATTGTAATATAAAATCATATCAAAAATAAAAAGAATAAGTAAATATTATGCCCGAATATATCATATTGTTAAATATTGCATTCATATAATAAAACACTATTTTTGACCTGCCGTCTTTCTGTATATAATTAAGTCTGGTTATCCCTAGTTTATGCAATCATATTACCCTGGCATCTCCCCTTTTAACTTGATCTTTCTACTTATATTTATATTTTGTTGTAAGGAGGACCGTGTTTCCTTTTTTTTGCATATTGGATTGGATTGCTTGGGACGTATTACGTGTCCAGCATCATCAATAATAATTACTCTCACAGCCCACTCTTATTTACATATTTTAACTTATCTTTTTTGTTGATTTCTATTATTTGTATTTGGGCCCCTCTAATCCGAGAGTTTGGGCTACATAGATGTTAAATTTTTACAAATTTAAAATATGTTCTTTAATTGTTAAAGAGTGGCAAACTTACATATTATACGTCTATCACGTCTAACAGTTTACCTCAGCAGGGATTTGATTCCAACTTTCTCCGCCAGAAATAGATGAGCTTGAAATTTAGACGGCGTGCCCACAGGGATTCGAACGGAGGGGTGGCACTACTAATGTATGTTAGAATGCTTGTCCAATTAAATATTTCCTTCCCATTGTGAATGCACACGCATTTGCGAGTCCCCACTAGAAATATATGAGCCTGACATTTAGACGGTGTGCTCACCGAGATTCGTAGTTTGGTATATTTCAATGGGGCGGTAGGGATTTGAAGCCCCTACATTGGTCACCGGCAGAGTTTGACGGTAGCGTGTGATCAGGTGAAATGTGTACCAGCATTTGCTCGGATTTTAAATGTGAAATTATATTTATAAAAGTAATTAGCATTTGTTGACCTATCAGTCCTGGTAGAAATTTCAACCCCCTACCTCCTTACGTCAAAGGGCGAGATGTGTACCCAAATTTGCGCGGTTGGAAAAAATAAATACGAGCGCAGAGGGTCCGTCTTTAATGTATGTTAGAAGGGTCATACCTCCAGGGATTTGAAGCCCTACATCGGTCACTGGCAGAGTTTGACGGTGGTGTGTGACCGGGCAAAATGTGTACCAGCATATGCTTGGGGTTTGAAATGTGAAATTGTATTTATCAAAGTAATAAGCATTTGTTGACCTATCAACCCAAGTAGGGATTTGAACTCCCTACCTGCTTACTTCACAGGGCGAGATGTGTTCCTGCATTTGCGGGGTTGTAAAAAATAAGCACGACCGCAGAGGGTGGATAGGGGTCCTTCACGGCATATTGGGCCCCCATAGTCAGCAGCGGGGTAACACGTCCATGTTTGCCGGACGCGTGAGCACGATTGACGAGTAATGGTAAATCCATGCTGTTTTACACGAATCGAGCAAACACCGATGAAGAAACAATATTATTGACCAATAAGAAGCCGACACCTTTACATGCGGCACATCCCGTTGAAGCGACTATAAATAGACCTTGAAATCATTACAGTTGGTCATTACAATTAATAATTGAGGTGGATAAACATCGAAATGAGCTTAAATACCCTGGAAAATTGGATAAATTCAGGTGTGTTTTAAAGCGTTTTTTTATGTTTTAGTGGTAACTATTTTGCTTATTACGTCTTTGGTGTACATAGGTATTTGCTCTTTTGATATAATGTCAAGAATACGCATCCCTGGTGCATTCAGCCATAATTCAACCAGCAGCGTCCGATAGCCCGGACCCTTTAGCGTTTGTAAGAGGAAGGGATTTGCCTGGCGTATAGCAACTGGTCAATGGGTAATTAGCGCCCTGAAATAGATTTTAGAGAATTTGCCGTGTTTTTTCCCCACGATAGTAATTAATATGTATTTATTTAATTTCAGATTACTGGGATCCATACGGACTGGACAATGGCCTGAGGGACCACATAGTGCCCGCGGTGTATTTATAAGCTTGTGTGCGGGCGCCGCCCCTTGAAAGCAGCAAGGCAGAGATTGACCCTGTACCGGACCAGCTCTTAGAAGAGCTTGGTGTTCTGCCCCGCGCAGCAGGTCTCACCCCGCCGGCAGGCTTCACCACACAGGACCCTACCGCAGACTCCGGTAAGATTATCAACGGTTTGCCTGATGTTTGGGGTGAATTGGACGCGATCGACCACCTAATATGTAGGTTTGGCATTCTTTAATTACTAAAGAACATATTATAAATTTGTATAAAAAGGTACCATCTACAAGTAATAATACCATAGCCACTAGCTTAGAAAAAATATATAATTATTACACAAGATTTATTGGCATCCACTCTTCCCCCAAACCACCGTTGTTTTGCTGGCATACCAAATCCTTTTGTCATCTGACCGTTTGAAGTCTAACAAAAAATAATGTTATCTCTTATATTCATGGTATAGAAGGTTATTATCATTTTATATTTTAGTTATTCAAAAAAAGAGAGAAAGAATTATAATTGTCGCTCTAGCCACGTATTAAATTCACGTTTGCAATGTGCTGGATCAAATTTTTATAAGATATTAAACCGTCACTTAGCTCATTCTATGGCAGGTCTGGATACCAAAGTATTGGTCTCGGATTCAATTCCCGACACGGCTAAAAATATTGGTTTGATAAATTAACAGCCAGCGGACCAGATTTTGTGGATGTCCTAGTTTTAGCAGTTTATGAATAAAAAAGTGACCCGAGATTTAGGCTGGAAAACAGTAAAGGATCTAAATTAAATTATTATATTCAATGAAATTTTTTTATTTATTTCTAAAACAAAATTATTTCTACCAATAGAATACTTAATTCTGACCATTGAAATTACTTTCTAACATCAATATATATTTTTACCAATTTGTGTTAAGACATGTTTTCCACAAAACCTTATTAATAGCTAGATTTCTTGAATCATTAGCGTGGTTATGGTAAACCTATCTAGATCATAGTTAAAGTTCCAAGCTAACAGATGGCGTTGGCATCTAGAAAACGTCATTTTAGAGCCGAAAAAATTTGCACTCTGTCGTGCAATTATATGGTATATGATTTTAAAACAAGAATAATGTAGATCTAGTGTTTCATTCACATTTGTTTCAATATGTTTTAAGTATACATATATTTCTTACAGGAATTCAAATATACTGACATAATAATTAACTGGAGAAATTGCATTGTTGCTTTAGCCGGTTATTAAAAAAGAGAGAAAACCCCATATATTTGCGCAGGATAATTTGTTTGTAGAGCCAAGGATTTCGGGTTCGATTCCTGGCATGGATTGAAATCTAACATTGGTGAAATGTAGGTTTAACCTTTCATAGGGATATATTAACTTCTCTGGAATGTATTTTGTACCTGTCCTGGGTTCAAGTGTATTTAATTACACACATTTTGCGAATGTTGATATCAGTTAAATCAATTATGTTTAGGAAAAATTGTAGCAACAAATTATATTAATAGCAAAAGTAATTTGAAATTTAAAAGTATAAACATTTATATACATATATATATATATATTAATCGTAGCATTTAAAGAGGGAAAAAACACGCGTAAGTTTGCAGAAAATAAAATAAATTTCTTAAACTTAATATAATTAGAACAATTATATTTAAAGTGTTTACTTTGAAGTTAGTTTGACACGTGTTTAAATTCAAACTCTTGTGTTTTAGTTCAAATGGATGTTGGAGATTCGGGAAAAGGACATGGTGCTTCACCCTGACTCCCCTTCTCCTCGCTGCAGCATCACCTCTTCCGAGCCAGGGAGACGGTGTTCAAACCCAAGCTGCGGTGAGGCAGATGGGATCCACGGTCCTCTCTCAACCCGTGGCGGTGGCGGGATCATCTTCGACTCCACAGCCGGGAATTAGTGGCCCGGTAAATCCAGTTGGTGGAGGTTTGTCCCAAGGCGTCTCTCTTCGAATAGTCGAGGAGAGAATTAAGCAATTAAAGAGTTTTTTATGTCGGGCGTGAATTAATCATACAATTAGGGACGCCAGAGAGCGATTGTGACACTCAAACCTGGCTTGAGGAGAAATCAATGCTTGGCTAGGGCGTTTCTAGGATCACGGAGTTAGCGCTGAGGATCACGTAGGTCGGCTATTAGTCAGCACAGATCCCTCGTCAAAACCTGTGTTTGTGTCATTTAAACGTTCAGATCAGCTTGACGTGCAGGCTGTGCTCTCTAATGTAGAACGAGTGTTACAAAGCAATGCTTCCTTCCTCACTTCGTCCCCTTCTGTGTTAAGTTACGCCCCTTTAAGAGCCGCGCGGGAGGGGTGATAAACTCTCTCCCGCTAGCATATATAGACATAATAACAAAGAAATCATTACGATTTAAAATGGCGACACAGTTTGCCTTGCCCGTGGGTTGATTGTCTCCGAAGCTATATTTGATAATAAAAGAGAGCCAAGATTCATGTACGTGAACACATTTAGACAAATCAAAATGGGTCATCCTATTCAAAAACTCAAAGAAGAAGAACTATGCAGTGATGCACGTGTGAATATTTTGAAAGGTGGTGGGCTCATTGAAACAATTTCAAACATACCTCTCCGAATACAAAATCACAGTGTTGAGAAATCTTTGGGGGAGGCAGGTCCTATATGAGAGGCCTAACCCTCCCAAACATTATTTTAAGGGCTATCTTGATTTGTATTTTCACGACGATAAGCAAAACCATTTTGAAGTCATAACATCCTTGACAGACCATTTAAGTGCGTGTACTTTTGCCGTGAGTACCGTGTGCCGTTTAGCACAAAGAACAAGCACAAATGAGAATCACCGTGCAAAAAGTGTTACGCTAAAGTGGTTTGCAGTGGAGGTCGATCTGTGGCCTTTAAAGACTGTGGGCGTTGGTTCACAAACCAGACTTGATTTGAAAACCATAAACTCCCGGTTTTTGCAGAGGTCACATTTCGATCTGTGATGTCAAAAAGGTTTGTGAGGTCTATGGGCAATGTTTCAGTTTGGAAAGATCAAAATATTCACACAGGTGTTATGAGAATTTTTGTAGAGTATGCAAGTCATATCGTCCTTTTGGTCATTTATGCTACATGAAGCAGGCCCCATCCAAGCCATTACTGGAAAAGAGCAATTTCACGTTCATATTCTATGATTTTAAATGAAGAAAAGAAACGCTTCTTCAAGGTGCGGTCGATACGTACTTGCACGTACCTAACCTCTGTGTCGTGCAGACGTGTTGCAAGGCCTGCCTTCATATCGATGTAACTGATCATCATTGCACCGAATGTGGAGGTGATAGGACGCGCATATTCAAGGCTGATGCCACAATGGCCCAATTTTTCGGATTTCTAGAGCAAATTAAAACAACAAAATTTAAGGACATCGCCCTCCTAGCCCATAATGAAAAGGGCTATGATGGAAATTTTATTTTAAAATACATGATGGAGGTAAAAAAAAATGGACTACAGAGCTATTAGTGTTCGGTGGGAAAATCATGTTCATGCGTTATGGTCTGCTCCAGTTTTTTGACTTGCAGATCTTTCTCCCAATGTCATTGACAAAGCTACCAAAGACATTCGGCTTGGACGAGTCCTTGGCCAAAGGACATTTCCCACATTTTTTCAATAAAAAAGAAAACGTACGGTATAGGTGTCCCTTGTCGCCAAAGAAGGACTACGACATCGGTGAGATTTCGGTTTAAAGAAAAGAGAACTTTGAGAAGTGGTATGAGTGATACGTCTTTGATTTTAAACGCGAGTTGGAACTGTATTGCGTGAAATATGTAGAGATCCTAAGGAAGACCTGCCTAAAGTTTGGAGATATGCTTATGGAAAAAGCAAAGGTGTATCCTTTCAGAGAGGCGTGTACGATCGCAGGAGCGGCAATGTTGGTATACCGCCGAAGTCATCTTGAATAGAATACCGTCGGTATCATCCCTAACGGTGGCTACTGGTGTGCAGACCAACAGTCGCACTTAGCTGTGCAATTGCTCTGCTGGGAAACCCATCAACTTCATGTCTCTATCCTTCATGTGGGCAACGGCGTGAGGAATATGCATTAGGGCGACGTGTATATGGTGTTGTTAAAGCTGGAGATACCACCAACGTCTTCCAGCTCTGGCGCTGTTATTGGCATGGCTGCAATTTATGTTATCCTGACAGGACCACCCCTATCAAAAACAACCCCCAGGAGACCATGAAGGCGCAATGTGAAGCGACCATAGCCTGCGTGGAAAAATTAAGAATACCGGCTACACGGTCGTAGAGACGTGGGAGTGTACGCTTAATGCGATGAAACGCACAGACAAGTACTTTAATCAATTTGTAATCCAGCACGAGGTGTACAGCAAGGAGCCCCTCAGTCCCAGGGATGCATTCTTTGGCGGGCGTACAAATTGTATCAAACTCTTCTACGAAGCAGACCTTTCTTGTGGAGGAAAGATCAAGTACTTGGATGTGTGTTCATTGTATCCTTACGTTTGTAAGCACAAAAAATATCCCATCGGCCAGCCCAAAATTCACTTGGAACCAAATTGTCTATCTATAGATTAAGTAGAAGGCATAGCCAACGTTACCGTGATGTCTCCGCCCGTATTGCCTACACGGATACATGACAAGTTAATGTTCATCTTGTGCAGGAAATGCGGGGAGGAGAAAAACCAAGGTGCATGTCAGCACACCAACAAGAAAGATCGCTGGTTGACAGGCTTCTGGGTGATTGACGAGATCCGGAAAGCCGTTGAGAAAGGCTAAACCGTTGAAGCAGTACATGAAGAGTGGGAGTAAAATGTGTCTGTTTACGATAATCAGACACGTTCTGGCGGATTGTTTCATGGGTACATTGATACTTTACTGAAAATCAAACAATAAGCCAGTGGATGGCCAGAGTAGTGTACATCACAAGATGAGAATTTAGCCTATATTCAAAATAATGAGGAAAGGGAACGGGGTAAAGTTCGATTTTTGTTCTGTTTGTAAAAACCCTGGTCTTCGCACTCTGGCTAAATTCTTTTTAAATTAACTATGGGGAAAGTTTGGGCAAAGACCCGATTTACCACACGTAGCCGTTGTCAACGACTATCAGGGCATCCACAAGTACCTGACGGATCCGTACATCACCGTGGACAGCGTCAATGATGTAAATGATGAGGTCATGTTCCTCAATAACAAAAATGCTCGTGACGCGTTGCGACATAACCCTAACACGAGTGTGGTGGTGGCATGCTACACGACTGCGATGGCTAGGCTGCACTTATACCTTGATATATCCTTGAAAAATTTTGGGGACTACGTTTTGTATCATGATACAGATAGCGTTCTATCTAAAGCCCCAGCGATTGGAGTCTACCAACCGGAGACATTTTAGGTGATCTCACTGAGGAACTTCAAGATTACTGTTCGGGAAACTATATTAGCGCTTTTGTAACTGGTGGCCCAAGAATTACGCGTACTAAGTTTGTGTTGGTGGTGATCCTGCCTAAACAAAAACGGTGTGCAAGGATCGTGGGATTACCATAAACTACGACAACCGGAACCACGTTAAATCTGACGTTTTGAAAGCGATGGTCACCAAACAGGCTGCGGAAAGATACATACAGATACCGTACAAATTCGTAAGAAAAGTTTTTAAGACTGTATGCACCTTTCCGCAGAATAAAGTTTACCGGCCAAACGACGGATAACTGATGATTTTAACACGTTGCAGTTTGGGTATCAGAGTCCTTGTAAACGCGCTTGCCACTACTAAAAGGTGATCATTTAGATAGGCTGAATAATCATATTTTTTTTCTTTCACTATAGACAGTTCCATTGACCTTTTCAAAGATTTGAGATTTTTCATATTTTTTTCTGCATGAAAACACGCGTATTTTTTTATAGATTTATTTTATGCACCCGGGATACTTTTTTTATATATATTTCCATTCATCATTACAATCCTTCACCTACCTGAGTATTTCTACTCAAATATTTATTTGAATATATATGTTTTTTAATTCTATTCAATTTGTTTATTTTCTTGTATACATTTTAAATTGAAACCGTCTGGTAGTATATATATATATATATATATATATATATATATATATATATATATATATATATATATATATATTCAAATACTCTTTAAACTGGATTTTTTAAATTAGCTTAGATATTTAGTACCGAGGCCACTACTCCCGCAACAACCTCAAGAAATTGATTCTGGTTTCCTCTATACCTAAACATGTATAATATACTTCAAGATGTTAGATATATTCTATAACTATAGTTTTTTGTAAATAAATTTTCCAAGTATACTTTGCATAGTGTGAGCTATCTTCTAAAACTTTTATTTGTGTAAATACATACTCCAAGTATACTTTTCATGGTGTGAGCTATATTTGTGTAACTTTTATTTGTGTAAATAATTATTCCAAGTATACTTTTCATGGTGTGGGCTATATTTGTAAAACTTTTATTTGTGTGAATAAATATAATAAAACTGTTATGTTTGTGTTTTAACGTCTACACCCAAACAACCCCTCTCTTATCCTTTCCTATAAATACAAGTTTATTTAGCTTTGAAGCTCAGTCTCAAACATTATGGATAAGTTGAAACATTCAGAATAAAATAATTAAATTCTTTTACTTTGTCTTAAGGTAGCAATTTAACTTCACATCAAATACAATTTATAAATGAAAAATGAATATATATATGTATATGTGTGTGTGTGTATGTGTGACACCTTACCTCAAACCCCCATGGTTAAAATTATAAACTACTTATATCCTACAGCATAGATAAATATTTTTTGCTAAAGATAAATTAACCACATATTTGTAGTAATAATAACAACGTTTTCTTACTAGTTATTTTATTTACATATGGCACGTGATTAATAAATTTTATTTAAAACATTCATAGCATACAACAGAAAAACATAAAGTCTATTAAATGACATTCACCAATGTTATTTAGGCATTGTGTGCTGTACAAGTAACTAAGCGGAGCTCGTCTGGTATGGGTGGTTGAGGAGGTTGGAGTTCTAACACTGTCCTATTAAACTGAAGGTATTTCCAACTTTCCCTCCACGCAAGTGCGGGTACACCTACACCTCATAAATACTTTCATTATTCCTATTCCCATTAGCGTATTAAAATTATTGTATGAGTAGTAATAATTGCATTTATTAAATATGTATATGTACGTGCTATCAC
Source organism: Timema podura (assembly GCA_033556935.1). Lineage (NCBI taxonomy): Eukaryota > Metazoa > Arthropoda > Insecta > Phasmatodea > Timematidae > Timema > Timema podura. The sequence goes on along the minus strand of JAVRXN010000010.1, from coordinate 87,573,139 downwards.
AAGATATGGAAAAAGTCATAATTACCTATTTATTCACTAGATGGCGCAGAATGAAAGTGATTAAGACATGAATACAAGTGAATATAAGTTTGGCTTATCATAATAATTTAAATGCTTTTTGTGTGTGTGTGTGTGTGTGTGTGTGTGTGGTGTGTGTGTGAACTTGCCACCTTACCTTAAACCAGATTTAGTTAATTTATAAACGCTATATAAACAGTGAAACTGTTTGCAATTATAATGATAACAAAATGTTTTAGCCTTTCTACTCATAAATATATATATTATACAATCAACCCAAACTTTTTTTGCTAACGTTATATCAACTCATATGTGTAATCAATAAAGATTAACATTTACCATTTTACGCTATTTAATATTTCATTCTGGCATTGTTGCCACGTGTATATTGCCATCTCCTGTCTGTCTTTGACTCTCCAAGGATTTCCAACCAGCATATTCTAGGTTTTTAAAAAATAATAACATTTTCTTACTAGTTTTTTATTGACAATTAGCATTTAATTAATTTAAAACATTCATATCGTGCAGCAATATAGAGATTTTTGATAAGCAGCAATATTATTTAGGCCTTGTGACCACTACAGGTAATTCAGTTGAGAGTTTAGAGTGCAACATGAATTATATAATTGTGATAGCAAAAAAATATTAGCACTCTTTTACCTAATAAAAACATCAAGGGAGAATATCATCTATTCTACCATCTAGAAAATGAGTAAGAGTCACCTTCAAAATATTTCAGGACAAGTCTAGAGGCGCTAGAACGCACATTGACTATGTCTCCAAAGTTTTTACCTGGCATTCTTACTCTTCACACACCATCAAGCACAATAACGATCGGTTCATTGCTGGCCTCTTCCGATTACACAACGTTATAACTTTTGTTTTTCTCAAGTTCGTTTAAGCTCTTGACACGAATGTATTCCTCTTTCTCAATCTGATCTAATGCACTGCACAATACCTCCTCGTCCCAACAGGCATCCTGGTGAGCGGGATTTGGAGTTGTTTGATGGCATTGATGTTTGTGTCAAATAAGGTTGGAGAGCTTTGCGTAGGACCCTTCACAAATGTCACGTTTAAATAACATAATGGCAACTGGATATGCAGCGAAAGAAATATCCTTGGGAGAAAAAAAAACCCTGTCACTCTACTCACAAATTGAGTTTACTTATAAATGTCCCCCTCTCACAGAGTAAACGTTTTTCAAAATGTCACCGCTAGCTGCGATGATGTCAACAGAGTTTGTGAAATAAGGCTACGGCAACATGAACGCGCATAGCTTTTTAATTCACTTTTAAATATCACACTTTGTCCTCCGAGATATACCATACAGCAGAGCTTAGATTTATATCGCTTGCAATCCAAATAATAGGCCGACTTTGGAAAGAAGATATTAGTGAAACTGTTCAGACCGATTATGTTGTCATCGGGAGTTTCATCCATAATTTTAACATTTGAATAAGTTTTGTACATTGTTAAATCCTCGAGATTTATGGGTTCTTCGGGCTTTACCTCCTCCTCTTGAGTTGGCGGTGGGCACGCGGGTGACTCTGGCTGTGGGCATGCGGTTAACTCTGGCTGTGAATACTCTGATTCTGGTAGACAGACGACTCTGGTGGTGGGTATTCAGGTGACTCTGGTGGCGGTTATGCTGGTGACTCTGGGGGTGAGGGCGGTGGCTGCGGCGTCGTGAAGGGTGGTGGCTGGTAGTGTGGAGCGCGGAAGGGTGGTGGAGGCCTGGGCAACACTGCCACAACTTACCCTATGTGGAAATTGTAAACAGCACATGTCATATCACACAGGCAAGGCTTCTCGACTCTCTCGTAGGGTAGTAATTCAGTCGCTCTTATCTTGTGACAGGTAGAGTCACAGAACTCGATGTAGCCTCGCTCCTGTGGTACACCTCTGTCGTGGCTCACTACGTTGTAAATTACATGTCTATCGCTCACAGCCACACTGTGAATATTTTCTGCTGTCATATAGGCAAGCCCTGTAATCGTATGTCTCACAAACATTAAATTAATATAGCGTGTTCTAAGCATGGTGAACGTACCTCACCACTAAACGTGCTGGATGGTTTGTAGGGTCCTTAACTTATCCACTGTGCGATACGGTATTACACGTGCACATGTATTAACTACCCAGCTGCCCGATGTTGTTGTTGTTGTTGTTGTTAACTGCTTGACTCTTCTACCCAACTCTTAAACGTGTTCAAAGTTCACAATGGTAGGTGAAACGGGTTCTACTCCAGCATAGGTAAATACCAGATTTCGTTATTAAGCTCGCACACGTCTTCATCTGGTAGGGTACCAAAACGACAGGGTAAAAATACACAAAACTCGCCATCTAGATAGGCGAGTAGGCTTTTCCCGAACTTTGCATTGACCGCTTTTAATTTATCCACCAAGTACTTTTGATCGACGATTAGATCACACAATTTTACGGTCTGCACGGCGTCAACAATATTTACCAGCTGCTGTAACTTGTCCATCTTGATCCACTATACAAACGCTTATAAATAGACGACCAAGCGGGCCCCCTATATATACACCCATCCCCTATCCCTCCCTCGATTTACGTCACGTGGTATGAGATGAACAGGGTCAATGACCTCCCGGTTTCAAGAACGTGATATATTCCTGTCTCGACTTGTCTTGTTGAGTCGCCAAACTGGCGCCAGTCATCTGGGAAAGCCCGTTGCCGGGGGAGGATTGCGACATCACCCATTCCTGTTTTGACACATCGAGTTTCCAAACTGACACTGCAGGTTTTCCTGAGATTATTCTTGTCTCGACTTGTCGACGCGTCAATTTGACGACGGTGAGCGGTTGATTCATGTAAACAGTGTAGAGTTACCCTCACTCATCAATTATGCTCACGCATCCGCCGAGTGCTGATGTACTCTCGCGAATCCGCCAATTGGTGGTAGGGTTTTCCTGAACCAAATGCTGGTACACACTTTACCTGGTCTAATTATATTAAGTGGTCGACCAGCTTTAACTGATGTTTGTTTTCGATCTCGCAAATGCGGGGTACACTCAACACCTGCGAAATATATCGAGGCTCGAATCCCCATGGGCACGCCGCATAAATGTCAGGCTCATCTAATTCTGGTGGGGAAGGTTGAAATCGAATCTCTGCCGTGTAAACTGTTGGTATTCTTCTCTCCAAGTAAAATACTGAAACATTTACTTAATCATCCCTACCGCACTATCATAATTAATATTTAGACGTTTAGCCAGAAAGGGTAACCCATCTAGTTATGGCAGTGGAGGTTGGGGTTCGAATCTCCTCTGAGGTGTACTGTCACTAGTTTCCCTCTCCTTTGCTCTACGTAAACGCTGGACTATTTCTACCTCTCTCCTCCGCCAAAAATGGTTCATGGCTGATACCTACATCCACGCATGTCGACGGACGATACCATACAACCAATTTTAGTAGAATTTTGTGTTGTGGGATATCGGCCCCTAACCGAGGATTCCGAGGCTTCTGATTGTTCATAATCAGAGCTGTTACAATGCTCTCTAGTTGCGATATCACCGGGAAAACCCTTTGCTGGAGGAGGGTTGCAACATCGTTCAAGGTCGTGATCTATTCTTGTCTCGACTTGTCTTGTCGCACTGGGTTTGCGATGACGTCACAAGGAAAACCCATTTAAGAGGGAAGGGGGAGGGTTGTACACAGAAATAGATTCAGAATCTTGCGGTAATTGTTTACACTCTACGCTAAGCGGCCGTCGGGAGAGGTTCGTCCTGCGCCATCAGTAACGATGCCGACACCCCACGGGAGGAGTGCCCCGACGCCGTGGACTGCACGTTCTCCCCTAGCAATAAATAAAATAAACTCCCATACCAATAAATGAATAAAATAAATTCCAACGCCAGTCCTAATCCTACCCAGACATTAAAAAACCAATGCGTACACATAAAAAAATGCGCACACATGAAAAACCAATGCGAATACATAAAAAATCAATGCGCACACATAAAAAAACCAATGGGACAGGAACCAACAAGTTTGGACAAGAAACAAAGAGCTTAAAACCCATACAAAACGGGGAAAGGGGGGCAGGAGAGAGGACAGGGGTAGGGGGAAATCCACGAACCAGTGCCAACAACCAATTACAGGACAGGGATTTCAGCCAATCACAGCCTGTTTTCAAGCGACCCCCTATCTACTGCCCACAGAGCTTAGGGACATTCTACGATTAATATCACCTTTGAGGGAACTGCAGTTCTTATGGATAAAAGCTTTATCTTCACTCTCTCTCGATTAATTGTTGTCAAATATCGCTTTCAGTTATGTCGGAAGGTGACGTTATGGGTTAAGAAAGAGATACTGGCAATATCGACGAGCTGATGTTGCAAAATTTATCTTATATTTATATTGAAGAAACCAAGAGAATGAACACGTTATTGTTACCCAATAGTAACCAATCAGATCCCAAAGAGATGATATTCAGTGGTATGATTATGAATCATGATGAGAGACGCAAGGTGAGAGTAAAAGTGCTACACTGATGATTTTTATTATATTAGAGAGCGCTATACAGTGCTGCTTGTCAGGCATTATCACAGTTTAGTGCAAACAAAATGTATTTTTAGCCAAGTAATTTGTATTTTCTTTCAAATCATTCATATAGTACATATAAATTGTCCCACCTAGTTTCCGCTTGGTACGAAATGGCCACATTTGAGGTAGTACTGCCCCTGTGTGATAATATTTTGGGAGCCATGATTCCCTAACTTATTGTGTTTTTTTCCTCACTGCAGCTATATTTTTACACTTTAGAAAAAAAAATTAAATTAAATGTTAATTTTAATACATTAGCAAAATATTTACTAGGTGCAGCCCACAATTCCATAAAATACATTAACCTGTATTTATAAATTGTATGCCATCTATAATCATGGTATGCCTGAAATATATAATATCTATTAGTTGGTAGCACAGCAGTGATTGAAATTCCTTATTACTAACTTATTAATGGCACGAATAATAATCTTAAACATAAAAAAATTAAATATAATCATTTTATTTCAATAAACTAATTATTTTCCTAATTGGAAAAAGAAAATATTTCCCTCTTATTTTTGTTATATGTATTGAGGGCTAGCACCATCCCTCATATTATTAATTTCTAAATTACTGGTAAAATATTTTATATATATACTTCAACATTTTATTATAAAACAATATTCAACCACTTATAAATTAATTAAATATAGATTTATTTTTTTAAACATCCACTTTAATTACATCTTTAATAGTATGTTAGGTATTGATTGTAGACAAACACTGTATTGTAGTTAAATGAAATAATTGTTTAAAACTATATGAAATGCCCTTTGTTTTCAAATAGTTGGGTTAAGAATTGTATTAAAATATCTTTAATAATATAAAGTATGAATAAGGAACGTTTATCAAAAGACTTTCAAAAAATCCTCTTTGTCATCAAATATGTTACCTCATACATACTGGTTACACCAAAATGTGTGTGAAACTGAAACAATAGTGGATGTTCTTACTACAGGAAGGTCTATCAGACATAGACAAAAATCTCTTCAATGAGCTTAGCGATAAATTACTAGCCTGGTACTCTTCAAAAGTCAAGAAAAAATATTTTATATATATTGAGAAGAATAAGGCGAGAAAATTCCACTTATTAACTATGCTCTGTATAAAAATTAACATTTTAAAGTAATTGTATTAACTTTATTACCAAAAGTTATACGAAGATACCACTTTTTTCTAAAATATAATGATTTTAAATTGGATAAAACAAATCTTTTACTATAACTCTATATATATAAGTGTGGATCTAAAAGTGTTTGAATCTATTATTTATTTACCGAAATTCAAAGAGTAGTTTACTTAATTATTTAATTAGGTACTTTATGGCATTAGGAACTTGAAAGTTCATTGCCGCACTTACAAAAGTACGCCACTTATACCTATCTTGAGCTAGATCAACCCAGTCAAACTCATTACACTCTATCCCCATTTTGAGCTAGTTCTATCCAGTCCACCTCATTACACCCTATCCCCATCTTGAGCTAGTCCACCTATCCAGTCCACCTCATTACACCCTATCCCTATCTTGAACTAGTTCTATACAGTCCACCTCATTACACCCAATCCCTATCTTGAGCTAGCTCTATCCAGTCCACCTCATTACACCCTACCCCTATCTTGAACTAGCTATATCCAGTCCACCTCATTAATCCCTATTTCTTTCAGATCCATTCTAATGTTATCCTCACATTTGCATTATTATGTTACACACAATTTAAGAGCTATTTGACTACATTTATACATAATCCAAACGTCTTATCAGTTTGCTTATGCCATCCGAATTGACCTTTCCCAACTAGTCACGCAGCCATTGACAAACCATACCTTTCAGATTGTCAGATGTTTTGAAACATCTTCAGTAGTCCGGTTTGATGAAAATCTACTTAACGGCAAGATCAGGGTCGTAGCGAGAATGTTGAACAATTCACCAAGACTAGGCTGTAATTTTATGGACCGTGGTATTAGCAAACTTCTTATTGAAATAAACTTCTCTGATGAATATCAACGGTATTACGGCCTTTGAACCATTATAAACTAAATACACGTTTATGATCATAAATGTTGACCATTCCAATAAATGCGCTATTTTTGAATGAATGTTCACAGGAATACGTACCAGCAACCCTTAAAAATAAACCCAACAATTTTTCGAGCCCACCTTTTATGGCTAGTGATAATGAGGAAATATAGTAAATATAATTATTATACACTGTTGAGTTATTTTAACTTTTCTTTATTAATTAAGTTAATATTATAAGCTTTTTTTGTTTTATTTTGCAGGGCTAGCTCATACTGGTTTATGAGACTAGCAATGATATGTGCCATCAGATCACCCAGCTCAAATGCTAATGGAAATTAATGAAGCAATTTTATATCTTATATATTTTCTATGCCAACCAAATAGTCAAACAACTTCAAGCCTTTCGTTTGACAAAATAAAACATTATAATATTTTGGCAAATGGAATAGAAGCGCAGAAACCGATTGCTTTTAAAATATTAATATTACCATGAACACAATAGAACATTTATCTATTGAGGCCCGTAATGATTTTAATTTTTCAGTAATTGAAGATTTTTTGAAATTAATATTTGTCTTTTGTTAGTTTCTATGTAAAATATTAATATATAAAATATTAACCATAATTAATATTATTTTCGATATTTTAAAATTGGCAAAGGATTTTCCTCCAAAAATATTTTAATCCAAGCTTCTTACAATAATTAACTAAGTATTAAAAAACAATTAAATCTATCTCTGTACCCATGCAATCACCACATTGAAATATGATTTAATCTTGTGTTCTTAAAATTAATTTTTAAAATTTTCAAAAACTAATCGTTAGGACTAATCTGGCACAGTAAACTTGGTTTTAAAATAAATACCAATAAGCCTTAGTCTCTTAAAATTACAAATAAAATAAATCGGACCAAAAAGCGATTAAATATCAAAAAGTGACCCAAACAAAATATGATTTGCTCACAAAAATATTCATGAATAGAATGGTATACAAAAAGAAACTACCAGATTAATATACACAATTTAAAAAATGTTTTTACACTAACATATCAAAGCATTTAAAGCTTTTTTTTTTTTTTTTATCAACACCTCGGTGGCGTAGTTGGCTAACGCGCTAGTCGTGTTGAGCTCGACCGCCGAGGACGGGGAGATCGAGGTTCGAATCTCGGTCGGGTGAACTGGGGGTGGTTTTTCCTAAATGGTTTTCCACTCTACCTCCACGCAAATGCGGGTTTACTTCCTCTAAATTCAACCCTCCCAATTCCTAATCCATTAGAGTAATTAGTACTTAAGCGTATAACCCGAACGGGTAGTAAGACGCGGTGCTAAATATTATTATTATTTATCAACACGAGTTACAAACCGTTTAGGTTATACGCTTATGTATTAATTATGGTAAAGGATAAAGGATTAGGAAGGTCGAATTTAGAGAAAGTTTTCTCGCATTTGCGTGGAGATAGAGTGTGAAATCATTTAGGGAAAAGCACCCACAGTACACACGAACATGATTTAACCACGATCTTCCCCTCATCGGCAATCTAGTATATTGTGGGAGTGACGCCTTAGGCCATGCGGTCACTGAAGCTGGTCATTTAAATCTACCACTCCTGCATTCACGCAGATCAAGATATTTTTCAAACAAGTAGGCAGTGGTGAACGGAAGAGAAAGATAAAACAAGAAGCAATAGGAAGTAATTTAATTTAGGTTCAATATTCCGATAAGGAAGGTTGGTGTTACTCTACCCCATAAACAAATCCTCTTTCAAACCTCACAGGGTCTTGATTCACAGCACGTGGGAGTTATATCTCCAACCACCAGCGCCCAGAGCTTAGACCCCCCTCCCCCACTCAATTCTCCCCAGCACATTGGGGGCACAGACCATCACCTTTGTGAATGGGGGGAGAGGGGGGAGTCCAAGCTCCTGATGTCAAGCCGATACATATACTGGACTCAATTCCCTCGGGATTAAAGGGGTTAAGCCTGTATAACAGCACACTGGGGTTAGACTACCCTAAAATTAGTGTCCAAGCCTATACACATAGGGTTCTAAGAGTATAAGACCTCTCCTTCAAACACACAAAAGAGATTTTAAAAAACAGAGCCAAAATAAAGTTAAATATGAAACTACGCCAAACATAGCTCTTTAAATTATCTTGCATTTTTAGTTTTTGGAACTCTCTCAAGGAATAATTACTTCTCAAATAGTCACATGACTGTGTCTTTTATTATGAAAACATTCAAATCTAATATTATTACACCCGCCTCGGTGGCGTAGTTGGCTAACGCGCCAGTCGTGTTGAGCTCTACCGCCGAGGACGGGGAGATCGAGGTTCGAATCTCGGTCGGGTGAACTGGGGGTGGTTTTTCCTAAATGGTTTTCCACTCTCCCTCCACGCAAATGCGGGTTCACTTCCTCTAAATTCAACCTTCCCCATTCCTAATCCATTAGCGTAATTAGTACTTAGGCGTATAACCCGAACGGGTAGTAAGACGCGGTGCTAAATATTATTATTATTATTATTAATATTATTACACTCCCTTTTGAAGTCTAATATAATTTTTTATAAATAATTGAAATAATTTTATAATGCTTTAATGTCAAATAAATAATATTAAGTTTTTAATTATAGCTAACCAATAATGTATATGAATAAAATATATGATTATAATATTGTAAAGTTTTTAACTACAAACTATACAGATTATTTACATTTTTTCAAATAACAAAGAATGTTATTTTAAAACAATATTTGTCCATAAAAGTAGAGAGAACATAAAGGATGCTAGTTTAACAAAAATAATAATATCAAGCGAATGCTTTGTATTGGTTGAAATTAGTTTATTATGTTAAAATAAATAATTTACATATATATTATTGTGTACACCCTATTAAAATTTATTTACGGCATCGTATCCCTACTTATAATTCTTATATATATGTATATATATTTTAAATAAATTAATTTTGCAAGGTAGATAAGGTTTTTAAATTGTTTTGTAAAACTTCACTCAAAAGCTACATTCCCTTTATTATAATTGAGTAAGATTAGAATAATTAGAATAATGTAACCTACACAAAGAAACTTAAACTAATAGTAAAAAAAAATTGACAACAATATTATTAGTACAGCTGGATGAGATTAAACAATAAAATCCGTGGTCAGAGTACAATACAATGAAAATTATAATTGCTGATATTTTGTAAAAATGATTTTCAACCTCAATTTACTTGATATTAATAAGTTAATGTGAGATTAAAGATTTTTTCAACAGTTTATTTCAAATAAATGCTATTGATATTGAGATATAAAGGCACACAAACATTAATGTTTACTAGTTCAAATAATTAATAAAGGTAGCCTACATTGTGATTGTTCACACAACCATCCTAACGGCCAGGCGTGGACTGGCAGGCTCCAAGCGGCCCGGGACTAAAAATATGGCGGCCCCTATTGATACCTATCACTGAGGCTATGTTTCAGTGTAAAATGAGGTAGTGAGGTGAAGTATTTTTATTACTAGTAAATTTAATTCCAAAGCCAGTTTAAGCTACATTATAGATGATTACGTAACTATTTAGTCCACTTGAAATATCAGCTTGAGCTTGTATTTTCTACACCGAAATTATCAGAAATTCTTCTAAATTTTTATACAATAGCTGGGAGTCTATTTTTGATGGCTTAGCGTAGGGTTAAGCGATAGCACCCACTAATTTTGATTTTACAATGTTTGGTTAGCGCTAACGTCCGTGTAAAGGTGTTCGTAAAGTTAACGCAAGGTCTTCCTTCCAATTAGAATAAATAACGTTCACATTGATTTAAAAACATTCCATCATATTTATTATTTTATGGCAATTATTATTATTCGAATGAGGTTAGAATTTTATATTTTGATGATTATTTATGGATTCTATCGGTTTTAATTTTGCCCACCTATAATTAAACAGGTATTTCACTTATAAATACTCACGGCTTGGCTAGCTTATAGTTGTAAATTTCAATTTCAATGAGTTTAGTATGTAGCTATTTGGCTCATTTGTTAGGGTATGAATCTTCCAAGCAAATGAACTGGATTCGACTTCATTAAAATCAAATGTTTAGTTTTACTTAGTTGGTTTTTTTAAAGAAATTATTGCCGGTTTTCCTCCGAGATGATGTTATGTCAATTTTATTACTTTTCTAGGGCTGTTTTATTTATTAATTAGTTGAGATTCTAATGTTCTTTTCGGCAAGTTTTTATAGGGTGGTTTGGAATGGTGTAAAACCATATCCGACGTAGTGCTATAAGTTTTTATTCCTTGGAAGTGTCTTTTATGTTATTTATTTTGATTTAGCCCCCCAGGCTCTTCTCTACTATTACAATAGACGTATTGCTTTTCAGTGGTTTTACCTCGTGAATCTGAGGGGCCATTTTATGTTTTAAACCGTTATTATCGGGCAATTGTATCTATGTCTGTATAGTCTTGTTAGTTAAGTATACGTAGGCTTGAATGGCCAATATGGGAAGTGTTTTTTATTCACTCCCCCCACCCCCATTATACGTCCATAACTAATTAAGGGTGGTTTTTATTTGAATTCTAAATTGTGTGTTTAATCTATACGTGCCCTCCCTCGAGACCCCACTGGGGCTGGTTTGGGAGACTGTTCATCATGGTATTACCTTTTTTAATATATATTTTTAAAATTTATTTTAAATTTTAAATTTTTTATTCATTTCGTTTATATATTTTAAAATATTTAGAAATTGGCTTGGATGACTATTTGAATTTTTGAAGATTCTAAAGCTTAAATATTATGGTTGAAATACACGACTATTTAAAATAGAGTATACCAACTCTTTTAATAGAAACACACAATGATTAATGAATAAAATATCGTCTAAACCACAATATAAACATGAACACAGAAATTATACTTAATTCGCTTTCATAACAACTCCATGACTCCACAGACGATGTAATAGCCAACTTACAATCTATTGGTTCAAATTAAGCCAATAAAAAACGTTGTAACAAATCTAGTGCGCCGAGAAGCTTAATGATAATAAATAATGAAAGGCATCCATTTGTAGCTCGACGAGCACATCAAAATAATATTGTAAAACGAAACGAATATCTTAACCAGCCGATAGATCTTACGAACGGTTATGATACGAGGACTTTAACGTGGAATTGTAAGATTGGGCCTTAAGTTTGTAAAATGATTTTTCATCCGCTACTTGTGTAGATTACAAAGCTAGTAACAGTCGATATTTGCTAAACAATTATGTATACGTTTGGCTTGAGAAATGATTCATAAACAACACCAAAAACCAAACAAATTGGGTAGTTTTAAATTTGATGTCGTCGTATATCTTTACAAATTATGTATTCTGGGCAAACTCAGACTTACTAATTGGGGCTTTTGATTATAGTTTAGTAAAAACAATCATTTAGATTTGAATTTTTTGTTTTATATTATATTAAATTAATTGCAGCAGCTCAAATAAAATCGGCCCAGCGGGATATCTCCCGGAATCTCGGTCCACTCTTGCCAATGGGTGAGGCATAGTGCCTAACACATGTACTGGATATGGCTCGTCATACTTCAAGGTAAATGCTACAACGAGTATTTAAACTTTATAAAAGGGGCCAATTAGAGGTAAATGTTGTCAATTAATAAATAAGTAGAATAATAATTTAGTGTTGACAATAATTCTTCTTGCATCAGGTGATATGTCTGGCTATTAAATGACCCAATTCTGTTCATTATCTCCGTATTCAGGAAACTGAAACAAGCAAAAGCCTGATTTTAGGACTTTATCCACATGAATGACATACAGTCAAAGGTTTTCTGAATCTGGCTGTATTAAGAGTTATTTATTAAGTTGTTTTCCCCTCTCCCTATACGTAAATATGACTACAGTCCCTCTAAATGTTATCACTAGTATAATATACAGACAGTCCGAATTGGTAGTAGATATGGTGCATAAAAAATTTATCGGCAGTAAAGCGTGTGATCTTTGAGGCAGTATGGTGTTACTGACAGCTTTCTTATTTCCATGAGCAAAGTGATATTGTTTTATTTTTAATAGCAATTACGTAGTTGAATACCATCAATTCTTTTCTAAAGCGCTTTCGAGACAGAAAACGGTTCAAACTAGCTAATACCAAACAAAATAATCCAATAAGTAACCAAAAGTAATCTAAAGTAATCCAAGTACTCTGATAGCCATATTAATTTTATAATTACAGCTGTACATTTCATATATAAGAAAAGATAAAAATAGATTATTTTTTAAATAGCTACAATTGACCTGTTTTCAAATTGTTTAATCTTGACTATGAGTATAACAAGTTATTTAAACAAAGTAATGAAAAAATAATAAAGTGTGCAAAAAAAGTTTCTACTTTCAAAGACATGTAATCTGCCTACCAGTATAGATTTCCTGAAATATTATTTAAACAAATACACACATTTAATTTTAGATTTGTTTGTTAACATATTTAGAATGTCAGTTGAATAATTTTATGAACGTGCTTAACTTAATTTATAGGCGTATCAAATTACTGGTTAATTCTCAATTGTTGGACTGAAAAAGCTCAATAATACATTAAATATACAGTGTCTGATAAAATACAGTACACAATACGTGGGTCTATATTCATATCCACACAATTTTAACGCTTTTATGAACTATTAAGTTACATTCTTATTGAAATCAGATATTTAAAAAGGATTATTGGATATATGATTTGAAGCTATAAGTAGTAATATCTAACAATTTCTAACAAACAAAAACCGACACTGGTGGCTGCATGGTCTAAGGCAACTAGTTCACATTTGACGATGTAGTTGGAGTAAGAATTCCAAAAGAGAGAATTAGGGGTAGTTTTTCGCAAGTGATTTTTATTTGTGGTTACCTCATCCTCCATTTTCATTTCTATAGATCAGTGGCTTCCAAACTTTTCCATATCGCGGACCCAATTGTGCAAATAATAATTCACCACATGCCTCTTTATCTCCCTCGCCATACGAGGTGAAATTAAAATCCTACGCACACATTTCTAGTATTCAATGCAAGCTATTTCATATTGATTTAAAAAAAAGATGTTAATTTGGACAGTAAGTGAAAAAACACACGATATTTAAGCAAATTATGAAAAGCTAATTTGTTTACATAATGTGAAAATACAAATAAAAATAACTTAAAATCAAGATTTGTTTCGTGGACCCCCACAGGCTGTTCGTGGACCCCAATTTGGGAACCTCTGCTCTAGACTACACTCCTCAACCAAACCCAGTAGAATATGTAGTTAATAAAACTGGTTTTAAACTTAAATTTAAAATTTACAAAATCTATTATGGTATATACATATTGTCTCCAATTCTTACCACCTGTCTGGCTATGTACACTACGTTTACCCTGAAACGTAGTCTTACCTTGATGGCTTAAACTATGGCTTTATCTTATAAGCTATACCATAGTGGAATCATACAAGGTAAGGCCACTTTTCAGGATAGACAAAGGATACATTTTATTTACAATAATGATGTATCCACGAGGGAGGTAGAGTTTTAAAGAAATTGTGCCAATATTTGTGGTGAGGGAGAATGGGAAAACATTTATGAAATCCACACACTTTATACACCCGAATGGAATTCGAATCATGACCTTCCTCAATAGCAAACCAGACTAGATTATCTTGACATTACTGTACGTCCGTGTGCCCATCGAGGTGAGTCTGATGCTAAAGCTTCTAAAAATGTATTTTGAATAAAAGTAATATATATATTTCACTAGCCCAAATTTAGAATAATTTTGTTTCCTAGTAAAAGATCTACTAGCAAATACAGCAGAGCATTTTCAGACGAAGGATAGTGGTAGTTCACTTTATTTATCCAAAAATAGCTGTTTGAAAACTATAAAACATTGATAAAGAAACCTTGTACATACGTAAATGTACCGTAATATTGTTAATATGAGCAGCATTAACATTTATTCAGTAAGAATAAAAGGTACGGTGCACCGCACAAACTTTCTTTTACTTTTAACTTAAAATAAAACATTTACTAAAAACTTCTAAAATTTGAGAAATTAAATAATTTATACCAGTTAAATCCCCATTCTTCGCACGGGATATTGTGTTATTATCTACTTCTGGATGAAAATGAGGAGTTTTTGTTTGAATTTTAATGGAATGGTCCGAGAAACACCGCGAGGAGGTGACCATGTATGTTTTCTCATGGGGAGTTTTTCCACCCCTTAGAAACATCTACGGGGTTAAAAATAATTGCTATATTCTTTCGAAAACATTATTAGAACAAACTTATCGTATTATTACCCTCCAAACGCTTAAAAAGAGTTTATAAAGAAATATTGTTGATTTGAGTAGTTACCCCGATTTCACCCCCTTAATCACAAAACATCAGAATGAAACATCTTTACTTTTCCTGAATAGCTTATAAGGAACACCTGTGCCAGATTTCACCCCTCTAGCATTGTGGGAAGTGTGAAAATTAGTTATGAGTGAGCAAGTCAGTCAGGGCTTTCGCTTATATATATATATTGTAACTTAGATTTTAAACAAACAATGTGTTTTAACTTAAACTGAGTATGCTATGTCAGAAGTCGGTTAAAAATTCTATCCACTGATAACTTATTCATCACTGTAGGTTTTGTATTAGTTGAGAAAATGGGATGTTGACGACAGAAATAATATATAAGAATTGTTGGAGAAACACTCCACCAAAGAACATTAACGATACACTGTTAGGGAAACATTGAGAAAAGAGTAACTTCTCTGTCCACCATAGCGCATAAAGGCCGGCTCACACTGAAAGCTAAGCTAAGATTTGCTTTGCTAAATGTTTAGAAAAATAGCGGACCGTATATTTAAATGTGTTGGTTCACACAGAAAGCTAAGCTAAGATAAGTTATGCCTTGCCACGACGTGCTATGTTTTTTACAATTGCTGGCCGGGCAATTTTTTCCATCTCCCATCTTGAGCCATCTTACGTTTCGCATGGGCATAACGCAGCTTGGGCTACGTGTTGAACAGACGCAGTGCTGGATTGTTAAAAATAACCAAAGAAGTGTTTAAATTTTACTTTCATTTTGTTTCACGTGTTTTCAAGTAATATATTATTTAGGTTTTATGATTAATAAGGGTTATTATATTAAAATTGAACTGTTAATTGAACAAGTCAAACCTCCACATTTTGCATTTTCTTCATATTCCAAAAAAGCTGCTATTATCAGCAGTTCCTCTTCCTCAGTACTATCATCCGAGCTTTAACAAGACATTTTGAGAAATGCAATAGCTTAATTTCACTGGAGCAGGCACGAAAGAAACAACAGTGAATTCAGGAGGGGAAAGAGGAACCATAGTTATCTTATCTTAGCGTTCTGTGTGAATCGGCCTTTACACTCAATTTCAATTGTCAAATCAAAGAGCTCCATGGATATATGTATAAGTGTTTATAACTCAGAAACGATTGGTTTTATAAAAATATATATTCCAAATAAAAGATTTTAATTTTTAATAGTACTACAATTTTACAATGATATGGTATTTTTTATTTCAAATAGTTGTGGAAATATGATCAAAATTGGACATTTCTGCCCATGTAAATTACCCTTAAAGTAATTTTAATGGGAAAATAAGAACCACCATTTTGTTTGTAATGTTAAACAATTCTTGGATTCAAAACTTAATCAAAATCGTTATAGCGAATTTTTAGAAAATAGATTTTATATATTTTTGGCCTTCAGTAAACTACTCTTAATTTTAGATCTGAATATCTAATTCCAAAAGCATCTCAGGGAAACCTTATGAAATCCATAGTTACCAACTTTTAGCCCAATCAGTAAAATGGTTTCGGCTTTAGTCCGGGATTGTTTTCTGAAAGGCCTTTTTCCCTACCAGAAATCTATTATATATTAGGATATTGGTAAGAAAAAAGACCTTTCAGAGAGTAACTCCTACCGTGAATGGAGTTTACCTCTCTCTCCAAGGGGCGGAGATAAAGTGAAAATACATTCTCTCACCTCTGGTTATTTTATTCACCATGTATCAATTTATGTCTAAGCTTTTTCAAGTTTGACAAAATATTTTGCTTCGCCTTTATGATATATAAATAAAGTTAAGTTTCCGTATTTCAAGTGATGTATGAAAAGGTAGTTCACACTTTTGTTTCATATAAAATACTTCCTTGATTTGAATACTAGACCGTGTTAAGTTTTACGTGTAATAAAGTTCTATCTATTCAAACATTTGTGTTCACCGCATTCTTTCTTAACTTCTTTTATAAACGTGTACAATTCTTTGCTTTTGTGCTACGTCCTAGGGTTTGCAACCATAAGTCTGGCCAGCATAGTATTTAAAACATATTGACAGATATTTCACAGGTACAAACCTTCTGAGCTTCAGTCCAAAAGCACTCCGTGAATCTAAAAGATCTTTCACATTTTTCGGTGGAATCTGTGAAAAAATCACAATAAAACTTAAAAAAAATCACATAGAATTTATAGTTGGCATAACAAACTTACGGCCTCCAGGCTATATGTAGTCCGATTCATGATTCTGTGCGGCCCAAGGACCTTTTGATGAACCAACATACATTGCGGCCAGATTCTTATTTTATGAACGCTGTATGAATACAGCATTTGATATTATGACATTTGGAAATCGATCATTATTTGGTGAAATCTAGCAAGTCTAGCATTTGACTCACTACTAACCAAAGATAGATTCCAAAAAATAGTCAAATTTGCACTTGATGCAAATATAAAGTTTAAGATTTTTATAAAAATAATATAGCATAAGTATTAACATTTTAGTTAAATTTAATTTTATTTTAGCTATAGTTAAGATTTTAAAATGGAGATTTTTCCATTTAAGATGGTGACAATATCGAACTTTCTGAAATTCAACCCTCTGGTTATTTTCAATGTTCAATGTGGCCGTTTTGGTCAAACGAGTTTGAGGTTGACTCGCCTGCTTCATAGTATTAAATAAAAGGAAAATGCCAGTGTGTCTTACCAAACATTAAACACAAATATAAAAAAAAATACTTTTAACAGTCAATATAAACACTCATAACGACATGATGTTGCCCTATACTAATCACTGGTTATGCTCAAAGTTTCTTCATTAAATTACACAAATATAACAACAAAATTAACTAATAATATTATTACATTTCATACAGAAAATAACTATAGTACCAGTCCCTTAATATGAACTATTTGTAACCTATAGTATGATTTGTGACCTTTAACTTTCGTCTAGAAGATAAGATAAGTTACCGAAACTCTTTCTTGGTTTCAAATGATATTTATTTGTATTTTAAATCATTTTAGAAACGTATTAGCAGATTTTTTTTTTTACCAAAATAGAGATGAAGATTATTAAATTAGTTTTTAGTTCTGAAACCAACTTTAGAAAACCATGGATATAAATACATTAAGTGCTTAGGAATACCTAATGCTGTGCACTTGAATATGATCCAGTTGATTGCAAATTCATCAAGTTCCGATAACTGTAGAGTCTCTTTCATTTGTGTATTCAGGAAGTTTCCGGCTTCATCCATCTAAAACAAATATCTATATATAAATATATATGTTTTTAGTGCATGAAACATTTAACCGAGAGAGATTCAGTATCTGTAGGGCATCCATGGTGGTAGATGATATCTCGGAATAGTTATCATATACATCCATTCGCCAAACCATATGTTCTGCTAGTCCATAATATATAACATATTATGTTGAGCTGTCGTTACTTTTGGCAGTAAAAACATTCACACAAACAATTGTTTACATTATTGAAACATGTACTTATGGAAATAACTGGGTGGATGTTTATTTTTTGTGGAAGTGACAGCTGTGGTTCACTTAAAAATGATTTTCCAACGATAATTTATAAAATGCGGTGTGCTCTTCCTAAATCAAGATGACGAATCAGGCCCTAACTACCTAAATGTGTCGACGAGCCTCTAAATAATAATAATAATATGGCAAATCATCTGAAACAAGGGAATTTTATGTCGTTATACAAACCGTCTTGTCGGTTGTGTTCATTCATGCATTGTTTAAAAATTAAAAATGTTTCATTTTGAAACTAATATTGTGTATGGCTCTTTATTTAAGTTATAAAAAAAGTTTATTCATTTTGGTGGCCAGTTATATAAAGGTAAAAGTGTGAATATAATATTTTTAATTTATTATTTTATGCATGTATGTATGTATTATGTATGTATGTATGTATGTATGTATGTATGTATGTATGTATGTATGTATGTATGTATGTATGTATGTATGTATGTATGTATGTATGTATGTATGTAT
This sequence comes from Timema podura, assembly GCA_033556935.1. NCBI lineage: Eukaryota > Metazoa > Arthropoda > Insecta > Phasmatodea > Timematidae > Timema > Timema podura. Next base: position 87,554,199 of record JAVRXN010000010.1, on the reverse strand, counting down.
GTATGTATGTATGTAAAGCATGTATGCATGTATGCATGTATGTATGTATGCATGCATGTATGTATGTATGTATGTATGTATGTATGTATGTATGCATGTATGTATGTATGTATGTATGTATGTATGCATGTATGTATGTATGTATGTATGTATGTATGTATGTATGCATGTATGCATGTATGCATGTATGTATGTATGCATGCATGTATGTATGTATGTATGTATGTATGTATGTATGTATGTATGTATGTATGTATGTATGTATATGATGTATGTATGTATGTATGTATGTATGTATGTATGTATGTATGTATGTATGTATGTATGCATGTATGCATGTATGCATGTATGTATGTATGCATGCATGTATGCATGTATGTATGTATGTATGTATGTATGTATGCATGTATGTATGTATGTATGTATGTATGTATGTATGTATGTATGTATGTATGTATGTATGTATGTATGTATGTATGTATGTATGTATGTATGTATGTATGTATGTATGTATGTATGTACACCCTCGGTAATGCTGTCACACAAGTTAAACTTTAAAATAGGTAGTAAAATAGTGCTCTTCAGGAACTAGGTACTGAACAAATGACATGCAATTGATCCCACCTAGCAGTGAAAAAATTGTATATGAATCCAATCCAACCAATATTTTTAACAGGTTCGTCACAAGGATATGTGTGTTTGATACCGAAAATCTATTTGGCACCTGTAGACCCTGACACTACCTTATTTTGATTTTATGTAGACAGTTCCCAGTTAAACTGGAGTTCTCTATGACTTTTAATACGTCACAAGATCACATCTTTGATAGGATTGGTATTTGTCTAAGCCCGTTTTCAGCCATGGCCAAAGGCACGTGGCCTTTTCAAAGGTGTACATCTCAACAGACATAAGTGTTAAAGTAGGCTAAGGATCAAATCAGGGAAACTAATACAAAAACAAAGTATTCACAAAAAATAGTGTATACAGACTTTTTTGACTTAGTTAAATTTGAATGATTTTGGTTCCATCCCATTTTTCCACTTTTACTTAATAGGGGCTATACTTAACTGACAAATATATATATATTTTTTACAGTTTAATCTAAACTAACAAAACCTAGCCTGTAACCTTCCATGCTTCTACCAAGGTTAAGTAATATTGTTTTAATCAACCTGTCTCAGACAGAATTAAAAACTAGTTACGTTATGTATTAAATGATATGTGTTTTAAAAAAGCATATACATTTTGAAGACATCACAGTACGTTACATAAATACTTACCGTATATTTAAAAAAAAATAGGCTACTGGTGAGTGCTATAAATGATTGTCTTGTTTGGATTGTTTGGATTGTAGGTAAGGTAGAAGATTAGATATTAATTATATAATATTATTTCAGGGTATAGTTTACTATTTCAAATGTGATTTATTTTAATAAGTGCTCAAAATCCTTTGAACCTTCTACAGTTTAAAATAAGAATAATTCCGATTCAAACGGTTCAAATAAATCCAAAAATGTTATTATAAGAAGCTCGTATAGTTCTACAAGCATAAATTGTATCTAAAATGTAAAATTTCCCTTTTCACATATCAATGATTGTAAAATGTTATTTTTCATTATTAGTTGCTCCATACAAGCCCATATTACAATCATTTTCTCTACCATTCCGATGGAAGATTTAAAGTTTAAGTTGTTTTATCTCTACTCGTTTTGTCCTTTTTATAGCGAGTAAATTTTTTAAAGTATCAATTACATATGTATAATAAACCCAATTACCATTGGACATTTTCCGTTTATGAGTTATGTAGATTTTAGAATACATATTATATACTTTATAAAGCCTGGAAGCTGAAAAACTTGTTTCTATTATGGTGTAAGGTAGGCCAAGGTGTTTTTAGTCAAGGTACCTTCAGTGTAAAATGAATGTACCATACGTGTTCATTATGCAATTATAGCTTAGTGTTTCACATGATGATTTTCTATGTGTCCTCCCCTTACCACTCCCCCAGGACAATTATAGAGCACTCTTTTAAAATTCACATTTCTCATCCTGTTCCGTGACCTAAATCTACGTTAAAACGAATGTTATTAAAATAATTTTTAATAGTGCTCTTCTATACTCACCCAGTTGTACTTAGTGTATAGGCAGTGCAGGAAACACTGTAATATAAGAAAATACGTGTTAATAAAATATTACCTTGTTATTTGGATATTAAAACAAAATTAAGATCATTCTCCAAACAAATATTTTAAAATTACTTATTTGAAAATTATAGAAATATATACCATGTGTTGAATTATATGGATCTTGGATACTCAAGCAATCGATAAATCCACTCTTTATTTATAAAAGACTTTGGGTTTATGCTTGATAATTAAATTTATTAAAAAATGTAAACCCTTGAAACGTATCTATTCCCTTTTAATGAGTGACAAATCAGCTGTCCTAAATTTGAGCATGTACAAAATGTATACATAAAATTAATAGTAATTAATATGAAGAGCTATAAAACAATATACGTTTTATAAAGTGAAATTTATAATGTCGCCTAAATGGATATAAATATCCAGTCAGGGACAACATAAAGTATTGACACTAATAACATACGTTAAAATATTAGTATTTGTATATTTGTATTGTATTAGCTATGCCTATTATTTTACTACTCCTTGTCCAAGATGAATATTGCATGGTTCAGCGTATGCCCTATTAACATCATAGCACCATTAAAGCTTTTCAGATATCTATATAGAACCAAATGGAAAGGTTTTGTGTCATTGAAAAGACACTAATGTGACATATAAATCATTTTTAAGAACTATAGTTAATACAGTGAAAATATTACATTTATAAAACGCATACCATACACTTTAGTTGG